>JARHVA010005411.1:0-2500 GCA_037957365.1 Torreya grandis | reverse complement strand
CTTTAATTTAATAAGGACTTAGCACATTTCAAAATTTTGATACTATAGTAATGATATTTTTAGAGTACAATAGACTTTGACTTTAATATATATAATTATGCCTAAGTAATTTGGATTATATGTGAAATGTAATTAATATAGATAATAATTTTATTTAACTATGAATTATCTTATTCTTTATTGAAATAATATTATTCTTATTATTATTAGTTGACTAAAGGGTCTTCACCTATTAGAAAATATCCAGTCAAATTTTAAATAATTTATCGCATAAAACTTTAAAAGTCTTAAATAAATCCCAACTTATAATTTCCAATATTAATTGACTTTTAAAAGCCAATTATTTAAAGTTAACAATTGACTAAGTAAAGTTAGCTACAACTTCCTTATTCAACCAACTTGGAAGTATAAAAGGAGATCAAAGATTCATTTGAAAGGGAAGAACAACATAAATAGACCAATGGTAATTTTTATGAGGGTTTAGTATATTTCTTAGGCAACGTAGTCCTATGTGCAGTATCTAAGTATTCAACTCGAATAATGATGAAAACTTCAATGTTTGCAAGATATTATTGATCTGATTGATTGTAAAAGTTATATTTTGTAAGAAAGATATTTGTTTCTCAAATAAAATGATCTATTTTACTAAGACAGCTCTTTTTGTTGAGACACATTTTTTTAATTATATTGTATTTTATTTTGACTTTGACTTCTAATTTAGTTTAAATATAATTTTAACTTAGTTTTCTAATTGATCTAGTTTCCTTTATGTTTAGTGTAGTTTTAATATAATTAGTTGTATTAATTTTACTATTTGTTTCTAATTTCTTTTATTAGATTAAGTTTCTTAGATTAGTTTAGTGTTAAGTTTAATAGATTAGTTTAGTGTTGAGTTTAATTAATATTAGATTTGTTTTGTTTTAGTTCTTGATTAGTTTAGATTATATTCTTTTTAGTTTTGTTAATTAGTTTGATGTTTAATTGCTTAGTTGATAGATGTTATTGTTTGCATCTTTTCCTTTTAGTGCTGAGTTATGTATATGTTACTTGATTGTTGAAGATAATCCTATAAATTGATTTATTTTCTTATCTTCATTTTATCTTTATGTTTCTTTGTTTATTGTCTTGGTTTTTACTTGAAAGTTATTACATCAAAAGCAAGATATCATTTTTAGAACAAAATTATATTATCGAATTAGATTTCTTTCTTTCAAGAGATTGTCTTGTTTTATAGGTTCTTCTCTATTAGATAAGATTGATTACATATTTATATTTGAATTGATTTATTATTTAATAGTATATTTTTGAATTATAATGGAATATGTTATATCTAATATCCTATTTATTATTTCCTAGAATACTTTTAAAACCCCTCATATCTTTAGGATTATATTTGAATCTTTAAAACCTTATCATTAGACTAGTATAATTCCAACTTAACCTTCACAATAGGTGAAAGTTTTTATTGATTGATGAAACATTTTTTATCATCAACGCAATGGATGCATCATCACCCTAAACCAAAAAATGTGGAATTTAAAAATACATGTTCAAATAATACCAATAACCAAGGTCCCAAGATGCTTAATCTAAATAAGAATGCAACCATTGATGGTGTCACTAACCAAAAACAAAAATCCAAACCTTGTGAACAAAAATCAGTCTCAAAACATGAACAACACTAATTCTAGTAGCAATACAGGTGCTAGGAATAAAAATTCCCCACCTATATTTCATATAATTGATTTTAACTAGCCACCACCATGTAACATAAATACCAAAACCAAAATTATAACCAGTATCAACATGTTGAGTAACTTCATTAGTACTAGAACCAACCCTATTACCAAAGGAATAATCAATAAGGGTTTGGTCAATATAGATAAAACTAAAGACCTAAGTAATATGATCCTAATGTTTATTATCTCTTCCATCGGGTTATTGATCACGATACTCAAAACTATGGGGGAGAATAATAAATTCATCCAAAAACTCAATGAATATCAAAGGTCAATGTTTGTAGACATGTTCTTAGGGAATGATAGTGTGAACCCCTAGGTCCTTCAAATGGTCATGTCACCCCCCTAGAATCAAAATCTCTAGATCTACCAAAACCCCTTTCCTAGCCATAAAGCACGTGCTACCTAGAATCAATATAAAGGTATCCTAAAAAACTACCTGATTCAACATAATCAACCCACAATAGCATGCAACCATGATACCAAAACTTTCACCTCTATAATTGTTAATACGAATGTCACTCCTTAGTTAGGACTCTAAGTCAAAACCAAAATGATAATATTTGTAAATTTATAAGTTGAAGAAGAGGTAAATACCGTTGCTCACACTAGAGATTATTATCCTATGACTCCTCATCCCTCAAACATTATAGAAACTAATTTTATCCCTAAAACTATGGGGATATATGATTTGATCTCAAATCTTACCAAGATGTTTTCTCACATTTAATTCCTTGATTTAATCAAGAACTTGACTTCTC
>JARHVA010005410.1:725000-1214147 GCA_037957365.1 Torreya grandis | reverse complement strand
TCAATTTTGTCTTTAATTTTGATATCTCTTAAGTAAGGACTAATTTCTTCTATGTTTCATTTATAAGATATGAAATGTAACATGATTCACACATTCAGACATAGACTCATAGGATGAATCTCATAGGTAAGTATAGGTATGATTTTTTTCATTTATCTTAGTCATTTCACTTTGTTACAATTTTATAATAAATGGTAAAAAAATTTGAGTACAATGAGTGTTACTAAATACCACCCATCTTTATATTGTCTCTAGACCTATCATAAGGCCTCCTTCAACACTTTTTCCAACTTTTGTATAGGATTTTATACATCCCTAAACATCTCAAAATCTATCCTAGACTATCCCTAGAGATCTAGGTCCCTAGTGCCTCAATTTTTGCCATTTGGACACTGTCATTTTAATTTAGACACTAGGCCCCATGTAGTGTCCCACTTTTAGTGCTAATGTCCCTTGCCTAATTTCAACCCTAACATAAATTTTTATAATTTATAAGACACTTAGGGGTTATCCTAAACCTATTTAACAGTTAACATAAACACCAAATTAGTCTATATATGTGACTTTTACCCCTTATCCACTAGATGGAAATCAAATTCAAATTACACAAACAAGCTTAGAACAAGTCAAGCACAATCAAATTTATTTATCCCTATTTTTTCTATTTCTACATACAAACCATATAAATCTATCCCAAGCCCATAATACATATATTTCTAGTCTCAAGCATCATTCAAATCACTTAGGTTAACAATCATACTAGCATTCACTTACACTTCCATAAAGCACTTATAGGCAGGGGAGAGCTACATCAGGCTTTATCCCTCCTTAGATTATTGGTATGTAGTCAACTCTCAACATGGTAGGGTGTTTTAAGATATCTATCATACCCAACTAACATCACACTTTTTATACTTGTGTCACTCAAATACCCTAACAATAGGGAGTTCAAAGGGTTATTCTTAAATTACCTCAATACAATGCATAGATAGTGAATCAAAACTCATCCACATATGTTTAGGAAAGTTAGACCTAGCTGAAGGGTGCACCTAGAATATCATAAATTTCATTTACAAAAGACATTAGATCTAAAATTAGGATAGTATCACCCTAATGCTACTATCCAAGGTACACTACTTTTGTCTAAGAGGGTTTTTAATACTTGGATCTTATTTGTAACATTTAAATCTACTTTCATGCAATTTTTTATCCTCCAACTTATCCATCTTAGTAAATTTATAGCTAACTACCTATTTATGTCATTCATTTCTATTTTTAGAAATATCAATTTAGGTTATTTATTACATAAATTAGTGTTACATTTATTTCATTTTTTACCCTAACTTACTACACTCATATCTTTTAAAAACCTAGGGATTACACTCTATAAACCCTAAAAAGTAAAATAAATGATCCTAAAATTTTAAGGAAGATGAAAAATGACTGAAGAGTAATAATTTATTTATAAACCTAGTTATGGACCTCCCCTCCTATAGAAATAAATATACAAGACCAAGTTAGCCCAGCTAGGGAAGTAGATATTGAAAAAAGATTGGAGACTAGTCTAAGTCCCCTTACATAATTAGTTTATAATACTTATCCTCAACACATAATAAGTGAAAAAATACCTACAAGTATTAGTACAATACCCAAAATATTTTATTTGATACTACTACCTCCATTAACTATAACACAACTAGTATTCATGCTTTCTTGTCTCATGTTTCTATTATATATTATCTTAGGTCACCACTTATTGTGACAACACCACCAAAAATAATGCATTAGTCTTCTTGACATCCACCTTGACTAACCATAGTTCCTCTAGTGTTGACTAATCCTCCCATTTCATTGCCACATATCACTAGTGTAGTCCCTTCATCTTCACTTCACCTTATATAGGGCTAGTCGCTACTATGCCTAATCTAATAATTATATATAAAAATAAGCCCAAGACTTCTCATCTTTCACCCCAAAAGGTGGAAATGGATGGAAATATTATAGAAGTACTACAACAACAATTTCCATAATTATCCCCTCTAGGTTGTAAGTCCACCAATAAATAATTCTTTGATGACTTACTCAAGTGTTTTTAATATAATTGGTATAATATATTCCATTCATTATTTACATTATTTGAGTCAATTTAATAAGCATCAACTAGCTAAAGTGAATTTTTTTCCTACTATAAACCTAGTATACTATTGTGGATCATGTTAATATTAATATAAATATTGAGGTTGCATATACATCAATTATAAAATCTACTTATCACTCCATTGACCCATTCATTCATTAATGGAACTATTCCTCAACTCCCCACAACATTAATGGTAGTATATTTTTAAAACCAAGTGTCCACTTTTATTTTTATGACACAAGCCATCACTCTTAGGTTATAAACATAATTGGGAATGCCTATTGGAAAATCTACACAAATAGACTCTCCTAAAATTTTAGTAAATATATTAGATGGGAATACTAAATACATCATTAATACACAAGCCCAAAAGTAGGCTCACTTGGTGGAGGAAAGATATGCCTCTTTTCCTTTCATTAAGGACATATTCCCCCATAACTATGCTTCTTCTATGGTAATCTCCTTCATATATTCCTATAGATAAAGTAGAGAAATAGGTTGCATTGAATATTCCTTCATAGATTTATAAACTACAACAATAAGAACTAGGAAGGCAAGACTTAGTAATTATCGACAAACCCATAGTCAAATTTTATTTTGATATACAAACTAACACCTTTAGGAGGGTTAAAATAAAGAGTTAGGTTAATAAGGACAACAATTAGAGTTGGAGGAAAGATAATACACATTCTCTTTGATAAAAAAAATAAAATTGAATCCCCTTAGACCTTGATAGATACACATAGCATCCTTAAAATTTTGTGGAAGTTTTTATAGGAATGATAAATAAATTTTCAAAAGATATTATCAACCTATTTTTAGGCCACCAAAAAGGAGAAGCATCTAGGAGCTTAAAGATATTGTAGATAACTTACAGGTGGCATCTCAAAAGGTATATGACACCATTAGTGTTAAGGTCTACTAAGACCAAATCTTAGCCTAAGTGGGGGGATATAATTCATTTATTCAATAAAATTAAATATATTTATGGAAAGATGAACTTTCTAATCTAAGAAACTAGGAATAAGGCATATGCCCATTTAAACTTAATAACAACATCAAATATTACATGGGCCCAAAATTATGTTTCTACAAAGAGAGATATCTTGATAAAATGGCACCAAGAGAGGTGAACTTTGGTACAAAATTTTTGAAATCAAGAAATATAAGCAATCTATATTTTGATTGATATGATATTTACCCAGGTAAACACCCCTCTTGGTTAATTGGTTCCTAAACACATTTTTGATATTATCATTTGGGAAATAGTTAAAAACATTCAAGCTAATATTGAAGGCATGGTCTATGAGATAAATGATGAGATTATGCAACTAGTTTAATTTTTATAGAGATCAAATTATAGGAACTAAAATGCTTTATGTTAAGGTCAAAGATGCATTAGGTACCCATAATAAGTTCATGGATAAGCTCCCATAGTTTTTCAAAAGGTATTTTCTTGATTATGAAACTATTGAAATTGACATCTAGGAAAGCCATACATTATATTTAAAAATGGAACTAGTAAAATAATCAACTTTAGTAGCAGGGGAAACACTTGTACCACCTCAGGGTACTTGGGCTCCAAAATACACACTAGTGCAAATGTAGACAAGGCATGCTTACATGCCACTTCCATTATTTACTACTATATTTACATTGGAAATAAATTTTCACATGACTATAGTGATAGTGCTTGTTTTATCTACAACTCAAATTAAAATAGTAGTTCCATCCACTTCAGTTCCCACAACTATTACCACATTGTTTTCTTCTTCTAGTAATGTCACATCAACACCATTTTAAATATATGTTTATTTTGATAATTTATTTAAGTTAAAACTTCTAGTTACTAATTTATTTTGGCATGTATATATTATTTGAGTTGAGAAATTATATTCTAGGTGAACACCATTATATATTCATGCTTTACATGATAATTGACTCATTGTTTCATTTTATACATGCATACTTTTCATGATGATTAACATACAGTGTTATTTATAGAGATGCAGTTTTAAAATTTACTTGGAGGATGAGGAATTCACCTTACCCAATCATATATATATTTTTATCCTCTCGATCCCAAAGGGAAGATAATTTCAGCAATTAATATTAATAAGAAATTCAAATGAAAGTTCTCTAATTTGTTTTGATGTGCAAATATTGATTCTTATCCAAACTTGTGGATTGTGTAAGAAGTGTTGTCATTATGGTATCTTATTTTTATGGATTTGCATGAGTTATCACTTAAATATATTTATTCTTATTATGATATTATTTATTTAAATACCTTTTATACATTAATCATAATCTTTCCTTACAAATGTGTCAATGCAATATTACAAACGTAACAACCTTTGATTATATGTGATTAAGTTTCCAATATTTATTATTTCCTTGGACATATAAATATGATTGTATATTGGTATGATATTATCATCTTGTATCAAACATTTTTTTATAATTATTTTTTTCAACCTTTAGTTCAAGTGATGGTTTAGAAAGGTTTCATTTTTCTTGACCCATAGGTCTCCATTTTTCCCTTACCTTCCCCTATTTTTGGAGTTTATTTTGGTCCTACCCACCTTAGGTTTGATCCATAATATATCCACCCATCTTAATTTATATTTATATTCATCCATATCTGGTCCATAAATGGTAAAAAACTACTTTTATCACCACTATTTAACCAACATATTGTTTACAAAACTCAATACCTCATAATTCATGTCTTGGAGTGAATCTTTATTCATATATCTTGAAATTTTAAATGCTACCTCGTAATGTTACCTATTGTGCATAAAATACAAATAAAAACTATACATTATGATTTCTCTATGATATCCCTCTTGAATATATAGTAAACATTCAATGCTTTGGAAATCCAATATATAGTACATTTTTCCATCAACATTATTGAGAAGTTATCTTATGCAAAAATTCATAAACTAAAACAAGAGTCCAAAATATAATAATTTATTATGTAATTTAGTACAATAATATAGCAATCAAGATGACCAATATTATGTCCAAAAATGAGTTATAGACATATTCAATAAAAATTCATCACAATACTCCATGAGTGATTTATATTCAAGAGATTCAAATATTTTAATGAGTTATACCACATAGTAAAGGAAATAGAATTTAAGATCATAGATTTGAACAATATAAAGTATACATATACTCCCAAAACTAAATCAACAATGAAGGTTAAAATAAAAAATCCACAAGTTCAAACCAATTGATGATAATAATAATAAGGCAAAGATTACAATCAATGAAACATCCTAACCTAAAAATTAACTACAATTGACAACTCCACCAAATAGACAATTTTCAAGATAAACATAACATCTACAAGTAATTATAAATGATATAATTTATATAGACCTTATCACACTTGTTCATGTTATTAATTTGACCTGTCAAGGTCAAATTACTACCCATATAATTTGAAACTTTCCTAAATCTCACCAATATCCCTTTATAGTAGGTCAAACCAATCAATTATGGCCTAAAAGTAAAAATTGTCTCAAAAAAAAGTCAAAAATAGACTATAAATGGTTCATTTTCATTTTAAAATAGCATTTTCAAGTTCAAATATGCAAACAATCCATGCAAAAAGGGTTAATTTTGAAGGAAATTGAGGATTTTAAGAACTCCAGGTTGTTTCAAGACCTTAAATTTTATACACAAGGTCACCATGACTTGACACAAATTATAAAAAAATTTCATGTCCATTGGAAGAGTAGAGATACTTTTTTTTGTAACATTCCTCAACATGTTTGTTGGAGATCACCATTGGTGCAAGCATCGTTCTAGAGTGCTACAAAAGCTTATAAGTCTAGGTAAAAGTTTTAAAATCATGGGATTATGTATTTACATCATAATAATACCTTTAAATAGTTTTAAAAATCCAAATTTTAAGCAAACCATGTTCATACAAGGTTTTGCAAGCAAATAAGCATATAGGCCAAAAAGGGGTTTTAAGACTTCTCAGGAAAAATGTGATTTTAAAATGATTTGATAGAATGGTAAAATCAAAATCATGATGTTTTAATTCATTGGTAATTATTTTAAGAGTTATTTTCATTTTGGTAAATTTTTCATTTTTTGTAGTTTTAGACACCCTTCTAAGCCTCCAATTTAGATGCTCATACATTTCAACACATGTGGAGTTTTTCCAAATGATATTAGTATGTTTTTATAACCCATATTTAATTATAATTAATAAAAATTTGAGACTATTTTAACATATTTTATATATTAACAATCATTAAGAGAGTAGGCAGCTCAAAATGCAGTCAAAACCCCATATGCAAATTTCTCCACGTGATAACATTTCATATATTTTTCATGGTAACCTAGTATATTAAATATTTTTTGGGATTTATTTTGATAAAAATAAGTATAAATATTTTTATATTTGGATGTCTTTACTTCATGAACCATCATTTTGAAGATTCAGCTTCAAAGCCCTCCTAAACCCTAAAAAAACTAGTTTTACAAAATATTGATTTTACTACAATAAAATAATATTGTATCAACCTTAAAAAAAATTAAAATATAATTTAAAATAATATGTGATTATATAAATTTCAATTTTATGCATGCATATGTATGGATGAGGGCATTAATCATGTTTTCTATGGAAAAAAGCACGTAAAATGAAGTACATAACACTTCAATGAAATATAATCAATGGATATAAAATACTAAGAATTTTTGTTAGTCCTAAAATTTTAATTTTGTTATAAATAATCCTATTATTTTCCCAAATAGATCAATCAAAATGGCCAATCTACAAGAAAATGGAGCAAAATAGGCTTAGTCAACCCTGTTGACTAAATAGTGAGTGTTTTCTCATCAAAATCAAATATATTATGATGAGAATTTTTTTTTCAAGTATATTTATTTATTTTTTTAGGTTTCATGGATTTTTTTTTCAGGTTTAATTGATTCCAAATGTAAGAAGATAGGATATTAGGCCTAATTGGCATAATAGGCTTAATTGGTCAATCAAGCAAGTAAAGAATGTCATTGAAAATATATCAAATGAATTAATTTTAGAGTTACCACATGAAATATATGTTTTTTAAATGTATATATCATTATAAATTCAATACAAAACTTCCAATTCATGCAATTTGAGCTCAAGTTGAGTTAACTAGTCCTTAAGGGTCAAATCTCTTTAGTTGACTAGTTTGACTAGTTTCATGCATCTCCCATGCTTTTCATGCAAGATAAAGAAATCAAAGAAATAAATAAATAAAAAATTAATATGGATTTATATTCTAATTTATGGAATTATTTTCATGTAAGTAATGTTTAAAAGTCAACATGGGCCTACCACTTCTCAATTCTATGCAAAAAATGAAGAACATGCAATTTTTGAAGACTTCGAAGATTTTAAAGCCTTTATTTAATATTGTAAAAATATGTTAGTATTATTTTAACTCAAATAAGACTAATACTTATATTTTACATACCAATTTGGATTTATTTAAGGTTTTATACTTATATATTAGCTTTTTCAAGCCATTTTTTTTATAGTTCCTGAAGTAGAGACGAAATTGTAATTGACACCATTTATCAAATAAAGAATATTTTTTTAATATAGTTTTTTAATAAAAATAGAGTGTAATTTTAATATTAAATATCATACAAGTGGAATATAATTTCCCCTTTTTAGGTCCTTTCCACACCTACTATGAAAATCTCATCCTTTACAAGTCATTTGAAGAGCCAGGATTTGAATTTGCTTTGCAAGCATCTTTTAGACCTTTTTTTGAAACATTGATGTTCAGGATTGAATGCAGAGTTTTATTTTAGATTAATATGTTTATATTAATCAATTTTATAAATATTTCATATAATACTAATCATTCAGGTGCATCACCCAATTAGATAGGATTTTCCATTTCAGTTTTCTTTTCCCTTTTCATCCCAAAAAATAAAAATAGTTTAGTTTTTAAAGATAAATATCAAGGGAACAATCCCTCTCTAGAGGTTATTATCAATACAGAGTCACCCACACTCTAATAATTTCCAATTATATCACCTAGAGAGAGAGAATGTTTTACACATCTCCAAGTAGAGTGCACTCCAGAGTGATAACAGTTCCTCTACAATATATCGATCCAAATATACCTACACTAAGGAATTATGTGGGTGATTTATCATTTTAAGTATTATGTAATGTAACCCTAGGTTGATAAATAGTTGAGTAATAATTTAGAGAAAAAAATACTATAGTATCAAAAAATAATGATTTACATAATAATTAGTTTATTTGATTATTTTATAAATAAAAATGAATTTAAAAATGTGTATTTAGGTAGAATATATGATTGAGATGAATAAGTGGTAGGCAAAGAAGTGATGTAAGAGTAGGGCAAAGTGTTATCAATATAGAACATGTGTTAGAACCCTATTTAGATAATAATATGGCCCTCTCTATTAATAACACTCTATGTTATTGACCTTTTATGTTGTGTTAATGACCCTATACAGGTGAAGTAATGAAATTTTGGGTAGATATTCACTTTTTTTTAACCTATGCCTATATGATCGATACCTAGATCATAATCTATTCTATACTTTAAATAATTTCACTATGAAACCCTGAGCCTCTATACTTTCTAGGGTTTTGATCAACATAATTTAAATAAGAGTCACTTTATTATGGAATGTTAGGCATGACCCCAACACCCCATGTGTCCAGTGTTACCTACATACCAATACCTAGAAAGGGGATCAATCCTAATGTATTTATCCCAATATAAGTGCTGGTGCAAGTTAGAGTGATACTATTATGCCTAAGTAGGAATGATAATTTTAATGATTTTAGTATGAATTAAGACTTTAAAACTAAGTAAAACTAAGCTCAAGGCTACTATAGATGGATATATTTAAGGATAGGGATAAATAATGATCAATAACCTTAATTTGTATAATTTTTTATGACCTTGTTTATGATAATTACCATCTATATGATAAATGAATGAGAGTGGTCTTTATTTAGTGTTATTATTATTTTCAAGACATGAAATGAGTCTAGGCCTACCTAAGATGCTTCTGGGAGTGGAAATATATTCATTAGGGGTAAAGAAAGATAATGGTCAATAGCATTGCCTTGTTTTCTAATTACATGATGTGCTAAATACCAAGGGGATGTGTTATTATATAGGTGTATGACACATGTTAAAAAGGATTAGTCATGTATAGGTGATGGATCAATTCATTTCTTGGTATATCTAGGAAAGGGATAGACATACATAGATGTTAGAAAAGAATAAAAAATATCCATAAGATAGTTTTAAGGATAAGCTAAGGATAGGATGGTATAAATTAATAATAATTTAATTAAATTACATTTTACATGACTACATTTATAACCTCATTTATTCTAAAAATTCATAAAATTTAAATGTCTAGGATAAAGGAAAGAGAAATGTACCTAGACTTATCTATGAGGCAAAGCCTATGAATGTGGGTCTGACTCTATGAACTATGATCCATTATGTTTCCTATAAATTAAACATAGATGAATCAATATTTACTTAATAAATATCAAAATAAAATACAAAACTAAGTAAAGTGATGTGAGAGAGAATAAAGGAACAAATACACCTCACTAGGTATGCAAACCAACACAAGAAACTGGTGAAATCTTATGTGTGTAATTAGATGGTGATAAAATGATGAATAACTTGGATTGGGTTGATGTATTTCCCAATCACCATGTGTTGGTGTATCAATAACTCAAGATATCCTTAAATCCATCATCTCCCACCCCTTATTTTGTGGATCATAATCTATGAATAATTTGGATTGGATTGATTATTTTTCTAACTCTCTTATGTAGGTGTTTCAAGAACTCAATTAGTTCAAGAATCCATCATTTCCTTACCATGTGTAGTATAATAAACTAAAAATAAAAATGGGCATCGTTATGAAGCTTTAAAACATGGATCTAAGACACTTAATAATTTTTAAATGTAAAAGAAATCAGGGGCAATTCATGAACATGAGAATGTAAAATATCTCTAGGACACTCAGGAATGCCAATTTTTGTATATGGAATAAGGAATTAATATAGTGTTATACTAGTGTATAATTAGTGCATATGGTGTTTGGATTATATAACATGTATAATGTCATGGGTTTATCATTACATCTAAAATAATTGGTGCAAAAATGATCATATGGAAATAATGTATCACACACATGCCTCTAATTCTAATATCTATGCATATGGATTTAAGATTGAGTTATAAAAATCTATGTATATACATATCTAAACTAAAATTGGTGTGATCATACTGTACATGAAGCCCCAATATAATCAAACCTATGCAAATCTCTAAAAAAATTGAATATATACTGAACATATCTGATAATCTATGATTAACATTGTGAAAATATAAATTGTACATATTATACCTTTATAATAATTCCAAAATTTTCTATTTTTGAGGCTACTAGTCAATAACATGGTAGGTGGAATATAATGCTTTGTGCTCCTAGAAGTGTACTCCACTATTGTCCAAAAGTGTTATCTCTAAGAAAAATTGAGACTAATTTATGTATGACTATATTTCACTATATTTTCATGAGTTTGATCTCTATAATGTGTGTTTACATGATAAAAACCATGTTTTGAGTGTACTAGGATGGCATAATCTCTATGACAAACCCCTGTGAATGAACCTATTTTGAGGGGAGTTTATTAACCTCTAAAATACCTATCCTTAAAATCAAATATATGTATCATGTGTGTTTGACTTAAAATATATGATATCTATGTGATAAACCAATATAATATGTATAAATGACATCAAAATGTAAAATAAATTGAGAATAATTGGGCAATGTAAGATGTATGTTAGATCTAGCATTAAAAATTTTATCAATATAGATATAATAATGTAAACATGTATATGAATAATAAATCTAAATATACTCTGAGTAAACCACTTGGGGAGATGGGGCATGATATAAATCAAGGTACCCAAGGAAGAAATAGAAGATGCATGAGGTCCCTCATGACATCACAAATTACATGTGAAATATATAAAAAAAAGAGATAAGTGTCATTGGCATGATGTATACATGAAATAATACATAAAAACACATGATGCATGTAAAGTAGGCCAAGGGGCCAAAATATAAGGGACATGGGCACATGTCACCAACTTTGAGTAAAGAAACACATACAAGGAAATGTTCTAATTTATGCATATGAAATAGAGAACACAAGTTTGTCTTAGATCCACATGGAATTACATGTTAAAAAGTCTACATACATAATTAATAAGCATATAGAAGGACATGAGAACATGTGTAAAGCATAAACGTAGTGAAAAGAGAATGACATATTCAAATTCCATCGAGTATATGTAAAAGCAAAGAAACACAATCAAGTCTAGACTAGTAAATCTAGAAATAAAAGTATTCAATATTCATGTGGTACCAATCCATATAAGAGAAAATATATACATAAGTTGAGTCTATAGTAGTAGTAGTGAGAAAAAATTCAATGTAGTACAGGATGATCAATATCAGGATATAACCAATGCTAAATTTGTGATATGGATTATAAAAAGATATAACCTGGTGAATAAAAAGTTTTGTGTATGATGTCCCCAATGCGATAATATATCAATGCTAAATTGGTGTATAAGTGTACATGCCCTTGATGGGTATATATTAGTAAATTTAGATCTATGTAAAAGACTAAAGTCCTATAGTAATCTAAAAACACTTGAAGGGAACAAGTGAAACATGTATGTATGGTAATATTGACTACATTAACATAGATAACATATGTAATACCTAACAAATAGAAAGAATGTAAACATGGAAATGTATACAATCTAAAATTAGTATTTTCTAAGAAATATTTGAAAGCTTTTATATTTTTGAAAATATTTTTTTTTGGGTTTTCTAAGTATAAGATATATACAAGTAACATGAAGATGAAACTATGTACATGGATAAAGATAAAGGAAACTATGTCTAAGTAAATTTAAATAATGAAACTATGTACAAGTAATACTAGAAGTAAATGAGATTATGTACAAATGAAATTTATTGACTTTAGAAAACTAGGATCACATCCATAGGATATGGATAGTCAAATGGATGATCTAGTGGGAGTTCATCTAATGTCATATATTGAATTTACATAAACTCAAATAAATCATCATCATTACGATCATCATACCATTATGTTTTCATAAGTATAGTGTTATCCTTAGTGTTTTTATAAATATTTTGCATTCAAATAGCATGATAATCTATTATGTATGAAAAATATTATGGGGTCTTAAAGTAGACCACATTAGACCATTGGATGTTTGTATGATACATATGATTTTCACTTAGTCTATCATGTAAAATATTAATTGTGTGTCCCTCATGACTAAAATTTAAACATATATTTGTCTAATTGACTATGGTAACCATTTCTTATAACCATGTACTATCAAATATAACCTATATGTTAGTTTATATGCTCATTGAAAAAAGTGGTGTGTTGACCACCTTAGGACCACGTGCAAATGATAATGTGATATGTCCTAAGGAGTCCTAAAAATTATAAAATTTTATAAATCCATATATTGATGCCATATGTATTATAATAATTCCAAAGTACAAGTGTTGGGATTAGAATACTTATATATAATAACATTAGGGATGTATTAGTACTTGATGAAAGCCTAGATAGTCAATGGATCATTCCTCAAATGTCAAGGTCAACAAAGAGTCCATCATGGTACCTTTACTGGTAAAGGTAGATACTGTCTAATCTAGATAGTGCCATGATCTTTGTATTCATTCAATTTATATTTTAATTTTGACCATATATCTATATCATATCTTATAAAAAGTATAAAAGGGTATACCATCCCTCTATGATAATCTACTAATGGATATTTGGTGAATTATTGGTAATGCTATTAATCATCTATCACATAATATCTATAAAACTACCTATGATCTATCCTATGTACTTCTTACATAAATATGAATAATTGGGTCAGTATCCATAGATGTAATCATATGTATTAAGTGTATAAAATAATCTACCTCTAGTTGTAAGTGAGTGTCTGGTCTTGTATCTGTGGAGTTATAAACTATTGGTGATACCTATGTAAGGAAAGGTATGAGTGCCTTGGAATCATCTCTATACTCTCCATGGCCTATTAGTATGAATCTAAATCCACATAAATAATCAACAATGTTCATAGGTGATGTATTATCCTTTGTGGTGGTCTAGAAATCTAAATCTAAGTTTTTTATGTATATTTCATCATAATTAAAAATTAATGATAAATTTTCTATTAGGATCTCATCATCCACCATGGATGGTGATAACTATGTTGTATGAGGGTAATTTTCCATCATGGGTAAACATAAATATGTTGTAGGAGGATCTAAAATAGTTGAAAGGATAGTGATTCTAAATTCATTGATATCATATTAATCCATTTATTCTATAGGAATGATATGAGGTGAGGGCTCTATGAGAACATGGGGTGTCCCATTTGAATATATACTTAGGTTAGTAGGCTTAGTGACTCTATAATATATAAATGGTTGGTTATTAGTTGTACAAGTGTATAAGTATCCATAATATAGAAACTTGATATATCTATGTAAGGTAGAGGGTAATACCTCCATGTCATAAATCTACAGTCTAGCGAGTAATCAATTATAATGTAAATGGTTAGTCATTACTTAAAATTGTGTAGATAGGGTCTTTGGTCTGACCATGATATCCAAATTAATATAACCCAATGCCTATTAGGGAATTTCATCAAAACCTTGAAAGTTCTTATATGTCTTTTGAATGGATGATATATCAACCCCTATAATCTATAAAAAGTGATTTTACATATATTAAGAACTAAACCACTATAAATTAGAACTAGTTTAATAAGATTCGTTTTAACTTTTAATTGAATTAAGAGTAGTGTATTTTGATCAATAACTAACCTTAAGAGAAACTACTCATTAGAAAAAGTCATAACATCATCAATGTCCTTTATAGTGTTCATGATAGATGTAAAATAAGTTGGATCTATATCATGAGGTAAAGATGTATGATTGAGTGTTTGAAAATTAATATCTTTGAAATAGGTTGTGTTTTAAAGTAATTCTTTTATAGAAATCTTGGTTGGTGTATTTCTAAAATGATCAATAATATAATATGATATTTGTTAATCCCTATGTCATGTTGTGTTGTGTTAGGGATGAGGAGGGATCATGGGATTAATTGTTCCTATATATGCTAAGGAGACATTTATTTTCATCCAGTAGTAGCTCTGACCATGAGATCTAGTATTTTCAAAGGGAGACTAGTAGAGGTGGGGTATGAGTGAAGGTAGTCAATAGTTCTAGGTAGAG
This sequence comes from Torreya grandis, assembly GCA_037957365.1. Taxonomy (NCBI): domain Eukaryota; kingdom Viridiplantae; phylum Streptophyta; class Pinopsida; order Cupressales; family Taxaceae; genus Torreya; species Torreya grandis. The sequence goes on along the minus strand of JARHVA010005410.1, from coordinate 1,199,590 downwards.
GAAGAACAAAATGAGTCATATGATCTCTCTACCTTTAATTAGTAACTAGAGGTAACTCAGAATTGGCCTTGAAACATTGCTTTCTAGAGAAGGGGCCTTAGGATGAGTTGGACCAATGTATGAAATAATATGAATTCTAAAATGATCCATGAGAGGAGTGATATACATGTTTATCATTATACAAATGTTAAATAATAATAATGCAAGACAAACCATACAACTTTGTACCTAAAATTAGAAAATGGATTTCATCATGATGATCATGATGAAAAGGGTGAAAATGCAAATTTTGGAAAATAAAAAATGAAACACTAATGATGAACTTTTGTTTTTGAACAATATGTTTTAAGTAAGATGGGTTCACCAAATGATTTATCTCTTTTAGGATTATGTAATGTAACATTAGGTTGACAAAGAGTTGAGTAATAAATGAGGGAATAAAATAATTTAGTATCAATAACCACTAATTTTCATAATAATTAGCTTATTTGAATATTTTATAAATAGTAATGAATTATAAAAGGTATGCTTAACTAGAAACTTTGACTAAGATAGACAGGTGGTAGGTAGGGAAGTGATGCAAGAGCAAGGCATAGTGTTATTAGTAGGTAGATGGTGTTAGAACCACCTTCAGACAATAACATGACCCTGTTTGCTAATAACACACTATGATATTGACCTTTTGTGTTTCACTAATGGCCCTATGTAGGTGAAGTAGTGAAATTATGGGAAGACCTTCAGTATGATTAGGGAATAATTTGATTGTATGATAGAGACCTAGATCATCATTTGTTCTACACTTTGTCTAATTTCAATATGAAAACCTAAGCCTTTATACTTGATAAGGTTTTTAAGAACACAAGTGGAAGAAGAGTGGGTTTAGTAGCATAAGATGGTTGTGACCTTAACACCCAATGTTATAAGTTCTACCAACATACCAATAACATGATAGTAGATTACACCTGATGTATTTCTCCCAATCTAAGTGCTAATGCAAGTCAGAGTAATCTTAGTATTCCTAAGTATGAATGGAAATTTGAATGCTTTGAGTATGAATTGAGACTAGAAACCTAAGGAAAACTAAGATTTAGTCTATTGTAGATGGATGTATCTAGAAATAGGGGTAACTAAGGATCAATAACCATAATTTACACAATTGTTTTCTAATCTTTTTCATGATGATTTCCATCTATCTGATAAATGAATGAGAGTGGTCTTTATATAGTGTTTTGATGCTTTTCGAGATATGAAATGAGTTTAGGATAACCTTAACATGCTTCAAGGAGTAGAAATATATTCATTTGGGATAAATAAAGCTAAGGGTCAATAACAATGTCCCCTTTTCCAATAACACACTACATTATGACCAAGGGGATATACTATTATCCAAGTGGTTGACACATGTGAAAAAGGATCACAAATGCTTATGTGATGTCTCAATATGGCTCTTGGTATATCTGGGTAAAGTCTATATGTGCATAAAATCTATAAAAGGATCAAAAGAGGACCTAAGATAGGTCTCAGGCTAGGTTAAGCATATATTTTTCTTAAGTAACACTCATTAAATTAAATGACATTTATATGAATACAAAGCGAAATGTATATTATTAATATAATCACATTGTTAGACATTTTATGTGTACAAATATAGAATTCACCACTCTATCAATCGCTACTAATTCCATCCTCATTCGATAATAATTATTCTTATTAATAGATTTGCATATAATTATCCATTTATTGCATATATCCCCTTAATATTTTATTCACTAGCACAACATTTTTCTTGTTACATTACCCCTAACATCAACTACTCCATCCATAATCATCCTCTTAACATTTCATTTAATTTCCAATAAAATCCTCACAATTATTAATGAATTTAAAATTACTCACCACCTACCCTCACCTACAAAAACTAACATTCTTACAAATAACATCAATAATATAAATCTAATATTCTTTTATTAACTTAATATTCATCTATAATCCCCTAAAACATATATAAAATCCTCTAATACTCATAGACTAACATAACTCTCTATAGATTTATATGAATTGTTAACTTTTAATCTCAAACAGAAAATGTTTTCCTCCATTCATAACCACTGGTTTCTATCTCACATAGATAAATACTATCCCTCTACTCCATACATAAACCTTTATAAATTGATAATCCACATCCCCATGCAAGTCATTTTTATATAATCTATTGAATCTATTGAATATTTGAATCTTTGAGAATTGTTACATCATAGTTTTTTCGAACTCTTGAACAATCTATAGTAATGAAATACACAAACATAAATAATTCATCAAGAATTTGGGTACAAAATCCTCCAACATGGAAGAGATCATTAAAAATATAAGTAAGGTGTACCTAAAACCAAGTATGTGGGTAAAAACCAATTTTTCTTGTGTACAGTGAATGCATAAGGATGTATTCCGATAGAACAATCAAAACACATCCAATCAAGTAGAAGTCTTATTTGCATAAATTCAACAATCATTAAATAAAAAAGAATAGGGAATGGTACAATGTGTTATAGTGTGTGTATACACAATAGACTCATGAAACACATTATATATGTTATGACAATGTGTTCTTTGAATAAAATGTACTAAAACTTGTCTATTATATAATATATACATTGGGCATGCTATCTTTGTTATGACTATGTATTTCATAAACTTGACTATGCATGGATAGATGCATATGCTACATTTTTAGCATGAATTATTACATGGGAAGTTATAAATGAATAATATAGAATATAATAAATGTAGATTTGACACATCTCACCCACCATTCATGTTGATGGTGAAGCTACCACTTGGTGGTGACCAATTATTCAATCACATGATTCTTAGTTATTCACCAATAGTCATGGTCCTAAGAATACCCATTGATAGCTAATATAAATCAATCATAAGAGTCTGGGATGATTTAGGGCCACTATTTAAGGCACACATTTGGGATATCCCAACAATTAGCTGTGATATATTAGACCTAATAGAGTAGGCTATTCTATGAGTGGATGGCAATAAGGCATATAGGTCTATGAGATAATGAGGGTACATTAAGATACATAGGTTATGATCTAAGTCAATCACTGTATGGAATTATATGATCAAGTGTGAGACTTATGCATGGGAGCATGATCAATCTTATCACAAATTAATCTAAAATATTACTTGAGATGTGTGATATCTATATAGAATAATAAATGAGGATTGTGTTTAGATGCACATAGGCTATTCCTAGATCGTGTATACACACTATTTTCAAACTTTATCAATTATTTATGATTTATACCTTATAAGAACCCATTGAGTCTCAATATTTCTGAGTGCATACCTTAAAGGGTGTAATTGGAAATGGGTGGGTAGATCATTGGTGTTTCAAATGATTTTTTTACCCTATACCACCACTTTCTACCTACACAACTTTATCCAACGTACTTACCTAAGACTTTCCTCCTCTCTTGCACACTCCTCTAAGAATTTTCACCACTTTAACTATAAACTACCTAATCCTAAAACCCTTTTTGATATTTTACACTACATTGTTTACTTAGGTTGACCTTATAGTTAAATTATAAAAAACTTGTTATGGGTCTGGGTCAGCTGTGGCCAACCTAGACGAAGACATAACTTATTATTATCAATTAACAATATAGATATGATTTATCTAACACTTTCAACTAAACTTTAAAAAAGGTTTTGGGTGAAATATAGCTATATATACACATTCATTTCTACATTTTTTAGAGAAAAGAAAAATAAGAACATATTGTGCATCTTCTTATCTACCATCCTACATGAGGAGCATAGTTTAGGGTTTTAATAATTTATTTACAGATATGGATCTTATCTTGTGGATAAACCTTTCAAATACATAGAGAAGTTTTGTAACCTAGATCTAACTTATACTTTGTATCCTTACATATCATAATAACATATTGTGAAGCACCTTGGCCAAAGGAGAGATTGAGGCTTATCAACCTAATCAATTTCCCCTTTTCAAGTACATAGTCGACCCATCTGACTATGTATCTTTTTCATCTATTTAGTTTCCTCATTTTTTGTACATAATTGACCCATATGAATATGTATCTCTCTATCCTATTTCAATTTTATCCTTTACAAAACACATTTGAATAACTCAATTATGTTCTTTTGTTTCTTATTTTATTAACTTTATTCACTTATTCTATCGATCTAATCAACTCTATACCTATTGGCTGATATTAGTCTCTATCTAACCAATTTTATCTCTTTTTTTTAATTCCTATCATTTGATTATTTCTTCAATAATCATGAAATCCACTATAAATTTTTTTGTAAATAACCTGAATCTATTTAGACTCATATAAGATGCTCTTTTCTTCCTACCTTCACTTCCCAAGAGGATACTCACTCTTGAAGCAACTATTTTCCTCCCTCATCTTTTGATTGAAACATGGTTTAAATCATTCAAATATATGAGATTGGTAGTTTAGATCCATTTCATACTTATCAAGACAATTCCCATATTAAAACATCTCACCATAATGTGGGTTCAATTGACACAAGCCTATCCAATAACCCCATACGGAATATGCCACCTAACACCCCTCCCTCTAATAAAAATTCAAGGAATCCTCCTAGAAACACTAACCCACCAATTGATACAACTTATATTCTTGCATAAATACTAAAACAAATTAACATCATGGAAACATATAACACATCCCAGATGATACAACTACAACATCATTTGATCAACATGGCTAATCAACCTCTTGTTCTTTTCCCTCAAAATAATAATAAAAATACTCCACCTCTTAGAGATGCCATAATTTATGTCATTCCCCAACCTATAATGAATAATAAGATGCTTAAACACATAAAAAGTGAGCCTTTATCCACTTTCATTATTTATATTGATATTAGTAATATACCTCCAACTATTAAATATGGGACTAAAGACCCTTCATCTTTTCTTAAGACATTAATAATATTTATAAAGAGTGGATCCAAACTAACACTTTATCCTCAACTAAAATTTTAGTTAAAACCTTTACAGGTGATGTATTACAATGGTATAACCAACTTAACCAACATTATACATGGAAACTAGAGGATTAAGTAAATTCTCTAGTTAAATAATTACAACACAATGATCTTCTTGAAAATTTCCTTAGCCATTTAATCAATGCTAAGTAATAACATACAAAATTATCTCATGATTTTATCAAATGATATAAAAATTTGGCTCACAAGGCCAATAAAAATATGATAGATGAAATATTTTTGAAACTCTTTATAACAACATTAACACCTTCACTCCAATACAAGGTTTGAACTTTTTCTTCCCATACTTTAAATGATGCTCTTGACCAAGCTAAGCATCAAGAATTCTTGATGAAATAATTTGAACCTTATAATACACTCACTAATGGATATTTTCAACATTAAACCAATTCAATAAACAAAAACCCTCCTCATCACAAATTAGGAGTAGCCAAATCAAAAAATCCTGAACCTTCTCATATTCCATTAACTATGTAATAAATGAAACAAGTTTTAGTGTTCTATAAACCATTTATGTATCCTAAAAATCCCCCTAAATGGTATGATCCTAATCAATTTTTTTGGTTCCATAATGATATGTTATAATCATAATTATTGATAGGGGAAGTGTATTATTCATCATAACATTCATTCAATTCCACTTAAATTCATGATCCATTCATACAAACATACAAATCAATCAAAGTATAAGCAACCATACATATAAACATGAAATAAAATAACACATCATATATGTGAGAACCCCTCAAGGAAAAGAAAACTCATGGATATCTATAAATAGAATACAACCCTATAATATAAAAAAAAATTTAGTGAAGTACCAAATCTACATAGAGCACCAACCCTAACTAGCCAAGCACCCACTTGACTAGGCTTTAGCCAGAACCCACTTGCAAGGAGGAACCAATCCCCTAGATGACTCAGTACCAAAAAAAACACATGATTAATTTGATCACCTTTAGAAAACTATGTTTCTCACACAATATATTATTATCACCTTCTTTATCTCTTCACACTATTATCCCTCCCAAACTACCTTATAGGCCTCTTTTCCCAATTACGTCTCTTTAAGACTAAATACGTCATATAGCCTTGATTTTGATAGTCAGACCTCCTATTAGATATTCATGATAGTCCCTCTAATATATTCTAATCATCTATAATACCTTATTCCACTCAATTACTTTTTATCTCATTCATTCCTCAATATTCTCCACTAACTAGCATTTTCTATCTCTACAACTCACTCACTTAGAACTACCATTTTTACCTTAAAGACCAACCATGGTTACTCAGGCTTCCAAAACATATATAGATACTTTACATGAATTTTTATGCATTTAAATGATCCTATGAAATCTAAAAACATCATAAAATATAAATATCATATGGTCTAATGGCAAATATTAGTATTTTATACCAATCTCAAGACCTTATATCTCATTGTCTTATTTAAACCAAAAAGGTCAACGTGTGAGAAATTTTTCACCATATTCACTACCCTTAAAAACATAGAACAAACATGAAATTTTCTTAAAATTCTTGAAAAACATTTCTATACACATGCTTTCATCATTCTATCATGAAAACACATTCCAATCCATCCTCTCACCATTGTCTGGGTTTTTCACTATTCACACCATTAGGCATATTAACGACTAGATAACTTGGATGACTAATTTAGAAAAAATGAATGGTATAACCCATATATAAACATTCATGGTCATATATTTTGAGTCTCTGTGTTCTTCCTCCATCTATTTTCTTACTATTTCCAATGCAACTTTTTAATTCTATAATAACTTCTTTATAAATAAACCGATAACTCAACATTTTCTCTTTCCTCTCTCTAACCAATACCACATAGAGATGCTTATGAGACTCCAATAAAATATATAATAGATTACCTAATAAATTAAATCCAACCTAAGAAATTTTGAGCAACATATTCAACATTGAGTCTTCATTAGGGTTTTAAGAGGTTTTAAACCAGTTCCCAGTTGTAAGGATCATTCATAAAGCATGGCTCATAAATCCAATAACTAATCCCTATAATTTTGAGGTATGACCCTTTCCAATATACCATGAAATAATTAGGTTCAATTTTTATGACTTAATTAGCATAATAAAATCCTTCTTAGGTTACTAACCTTCATTTTAAGCATTTGAGAGACCTCCAAACAACTTTTCATATCTTTTCCTTCAAACTATAACCTCAAAATTCATGCACATGCATAAATCAACTTGAATAAAATTTTTCAATTGTAATCTAATCACACTTTCCTTGTAAATTTATATTTATACCCCATTAGGCCAATCATAGCTTAAGAGAGGTCTAGATGTAGACCTAGACTTAAGGTCCTACTTCTGTAGGCTCACCTTGAAAATATCATGGATGATTGTACACCTTATTCTCAAGCTTACACAACCTTCAAAACCTCTCATATGCCTGAGATCACACATATTTATGCACAAACCTCTTATGCAACTTGACATTAATAACCTATACCTTTATTTAACCATAAATCATTAGTTTCCTTCAAATTGTATTTCATTATAACATCTTGTAATGAGAAGACTCCATTAATGCCCCTTGTCACATCAACATTTCTAACTAGGTACACTCTTTCAATTCAATCAACCTCATGTAAGATGCACCTTTGACATCAATTTCAATACTCAATAATCCCCCCCTTTGTCATTGATGGCAACCACTCTTACAAACTTCTCTTAACAAGAAAATTCTACCTCATTCTCAAATTTCTCCCCCTTTGACATAAATGACAAAGCAATGTCTGAAACTTCTTGGATCACATTCCTTGAAACAAAAAAAATCAACACATAGGACTAATTTTATAAGTCATAATACAAACATGACCCCCTATGTCCATGCATACCTATTTGGAACTACTCACCTACTCTTGGAGCTAATAAACCACCTGATTAGCCACCACTAAGTACTTGGCTTCCTTAATGACTATTAGGGGAAGGAATTACACCAAAATCATATCTTAGGTGTTCAAATGTTTCCTTTTGATGTGGTTTGGTCAAAATGTTTGCAATCTGATCTTGTGTAGAAACATATTCAATTCTAACACTTTATTCACTTACATACTCTCTCAAAAATTGATACTTGATGGTAATGTGTTGAGGCCTTGAGTGTATCACATGGTTATTTGGGATACTTATAGCATTTGTTTTATCATAATATATAGGGATAAGACCATAATACTCTACCTTATAGTCTTTGAAATTATATCTCATACATAATACTTTAGTGGAACATGAATCTTTTACAATGTACTCAAATTGATAAATGGATAATGTTACTAATGGTTGTTATTTTCTTATCCATGAAAATAGGCACCCACTTAAGAATAAATCTCATTCACTGGTACTCTTCCTATAATCTATAATTCCTTCCCAATATTCATCTATATAGGATATAAAATTGAAATCCTTGCTCCTTGTATACCATAACCCAAACTCCATTGTCCCCTTGAGATACCTAAGTATCCTTTTGATTATTTGCAGATGATTTTCCTTTGGATCTATTTAAAACCTTACCAAAATACCTAATACTTACATGATGTTAGGTGTAGAGGTAGTGGTGTATAACAAAATTATAATAATTAACCTATATGATGTTTGATTGAGATTTAAAGACTCATCTTCCTTGCTCAACTACCAATCTATTATCATAGGTGTACTAACTCCCTTGCAATATTCCATATCAAACATTTTTATCATCTTTATTATGTAATTTGATTCTGAAATGAATATAATTTTTTTATATTGAGTGATTTTAAACCCAAGAAAGAATGATAGTTTTCCCAGTATGGACATCTCAAACTCTTTCTTCATGACCTCTACCAAGGCTTTGGTCATGTTCTCATTGTTTTCACCAAAGATGATATCATATATATAGACAAATACTATCAACTAATCATCATATTATATATTTATTTATAGATTACTATCTATAACTCCTCTTTTAAATCATTGATCCAACATATACCTATCCAACCTAGCATATCAAGTTCTAAGATCTTGGTTTAGACCATAAAGATTTTTTTATAATCTAAAAACATAGTTCTTATCACCTAATAGTAAGAACCCCTCAAGTTTATCTATATATGTCTCTTCTTCCCAATTCCCATTCAAAAAGGTAGATTTGACATCCATTTGGTATAACTTAAACATTTTGATTCTTACATATGCTAGTAATAATTTGATCACCTCCACTCTTGATATTGGTGTGAAGGTATACTCAAAGTATACCCCTTAAGCTTGTGCATATCCATTTCATACCAATATATCCTTGTTCCTAGTGACTTATACATCTTCATTCAACTTGTTTCCAAACACCCATTTTGTGTCAATGAATTATTATCTTTAGGCATAGGAACTAGTTTTTAGGTCTCATTCTTCTCTATTTGGTTTAATTCCTCATTCATAACACCTATCCAAAATTTATCTTTGCTATATTATATAAGGGTCTTAGGTTTAATCCTAGACAATATAACAACATTCTCTTAATTTAGGTTACTTACCAACCTTCTCCTTGTTTTCATACCTACATCCTTGTTTCTAATAATTTGAGATTCAAGATGATCTCTTTGAATCTATCTTGAGGGGCCTTTTTATTCTTGTCTCTCCTCAACTTATTCTTCCTCACCAACCTCTATTATTTCCTTTTCATTCTTGAATTCTATATTCTTTGATATATCTTTTGACTGTGAGTGTGATTTCCTTATTTCATAAATCTTCACATTGGTTATTTCCACTATATTATTGAACCTCTTGTTATAGAGTCTATAGTCTGATCTTAATGATTAATACCCCAATAATATACCCTCATCGTACCTAGAATCAAACTTACTTAAGTCTTCCTCATCTCTTTTTGATGAAAAATTTACTTCCAAACACTCTAAAGTGTTCCACATTATCAAGTATACCTTTACACAATTCATAATGGGTCTTGTTGCCATTATAACTTATTTTCCCTCTATTCAATATATACAATTTAGTACTCACTGCCTATTTCTAGTACCCATCAAATAATCTAGACTCATTTATCATAGTTTTTTTTCTATCTCTTAGATTTCCCTATCCTTTCTTTCTACTACCCCATTTTACTAAGGTGTGCTAGATGTTGAGAACTATCTTCTTATCCCATAGACCTCACAAAAGTCATCAAACTCATTATACCTAAATTTCATCCTCTATTGGATCCTAGACACTTGATATTCCCATTTTTCTCATTCTAAATAGGCACCTTTAATGCCTTAAAATTATCAAGAGATTTTGACTTTTGTTTCAAAACTGCTACCCAAGTCATTCTTATGTAGTCATATATGAGTAGTGATTTAACTATTTTGGGAATATTGGAGTTTTATTCCTAATTTAGTTAAGGGTTTTAGTTGATTAAATTAATAAATAATTTATCAATAAATAGAGTACTAATTTTTATAATTTATTTGACTTTCATATATTTCTAAAAATAGTAACAAAATAGGAGAAATACAATTTATCTTAAAACTAAGTTGATACGATTGAGATATAATTTGGTACTAGCTATATAAGACTGGGACACTATCATAAATTAGGATCTATATTTAATTCAATGAAAAGATAGAAGTGTAAAAAATAGGACACTTTGGGGTCTAAAACTATAGTTTAGGTCTTTCCTCTATTTTACAAAATAGTCATAGAGGTTTGAGTTTTCCAAGTTTTGTTTGTTGTCCCTATATTATTCTACCTATGAAATTTTAATTCTTGACTATCAATGAAGATCCTTGTAGAGTTTATTTCATCTCTAACCCTATAGCTTCCTTGTGATTAATCTTGAATGTAAACTATGAGAAAGAGGGGGGGTTATCATGTGTAACATGCACTAAACTTGTATACACACCCCTGTGTGGGTATGCTACCTACATACCAATACTATAGAGAGGGATCAAGCCATATGTAGTTCTTCCACTTGATTTTATTTTTTTAATTATGTTATCTGGATGCAAAAATACTAAACTAGGTGTTCTTGAGGTGGCAATGGACTAGTGTGAGTGTTTGAATAGTTTGGTAGCTATTTTAGATGGTTGTATGTAGAGAATAGGGAAATTTGACTTAGTGGTCTTTCTTGTATTATTGCTTTCTTTTGTAATATTTTACAACCCCTTCTAAATTAACTTTGAATGGGATTTTATAGAGATCTATTGGTTATAGGTTAAATGTATTCATGTTAGGCTAACACAATGAAGAAGAGGAATTGGGAGAAATTTCTCATTTAGGCTAAAAATGTGATTGGATAGGGACACTAAAAATTGGACACCCTAGGGTCTAGTGCTATATTCCAACCACAACACTCCTATCTTATAGCTTCAAGACCTAGGGGGTGAAATAATGATGGGAAATGGAGCCTAACTGAGCTGGAATTAGATCTTAGAAGTCTATGGATGACTAGGTATAAGAAAAAATGTGTCTAAAAGGGTTATCAATGCATGAAAGAGGGAGATATGGGTTGGGTGTCATAACCCACACTCAATTTATTATGACCACATTCCCCTCCCCCTTATTATAGTGATTTAATGAATCAAAATACTAGGATAAAGGAAAAGTAGAAAGTATACCTAAACTTACCTGCAAGGGTGAAGCTCATGAAGCTATGTGATGTTAGGTATGAATAGAGAGACCACATTGTGAAGTGTAAATATATAAGATAAAATAAAGAGTATATTAGTTCTTACTAGATATGATACATCTAAAATAAGAACATATAAAATATGGATAAAAGAGAAAGGAAGAGAAAGGAATGAATATATCTCATCAGGTACGTGAACCAATACAAAACCTATTGTGATGTTGGATGATGCTGAGTAATGTTAGGTATGTGTTATACCAAGAGTAATATCACAAATAGGGTTGAGTGCTCAATTAACTAAGAGTAGCTCAATAATTCAAAGGATGACCATTTGGCTCGATCATTACCCACTAAGTGAAGATATGTAATATTGCATGTGTTAATTAATGTTTGGATGGTGTGTCTAATCCCTCTAAATAGGTGGATTAAGAATAAAAAGACTAACTATTCATTTGTCTCCATCATTACCTTGTAAATTAAATATATAAATGGATACTAGTATAAATGTGTGTCATATGATATATCTCTTGAAGCCCATGAATGCTCTATAATTTGACAATGTGGCATGGATAACTAAGTGTATACTAAAAACTAGGCCAATCTTGGCCAACTTTAGAATGAGCAAATTAGGCTTTTATGAAAGTCACTTTAAAACTAGAAGCCACTCAAGAATGTGGAGGTTAAGCTTGTATGAAAGTCACTCTAAAATGATGCCAACCACCTAAAAATTAAATAAGGCATGCAACTGCTAAGAATGTTTGGGTAATATATTGAACTTAAAAAGAGAAGAATTCAAATGTGTTATGCACATTTCCCCTAATCACTGGTGTCCGTAACATGGATTTCGATCTGGAAGTCATACAAATTGCCCAATCTAAAACTATAATTGAAATCCATCATGTCATGTATGATGCCCGCTATATCTGGATTATCTAAGAAAAATTATACTAAAACTACTAAATCTAAACTAGTTTGTATGTACAAAACTATAGCTAAGCTTACCTTTCTACTTATTATTGAAAAATCTAGGTTTTTTACTATTTGGATAGGAGAACTATAAATAAGACACCATACTATCTAGTGTTGTTGTCCATATCTAGTGATATTGTCCTTTGTTAAAATTGATGACTATTCTATAATAATCACTATTTTTCTAGTCTATTCTTCTTGGTTTGACCTTTGATTCTTATTCTAAGTGTTCTAAAAATTGGTTTTTTGATCGGTAGGAGATTTTATCTCTATTAAAAAACCCTTGATTGTTTCCCCCTCTTATGATGGTGGGAATGAAGACCTTGTAATGATTAACCTCAAAATAAACATCCCTAAAAGTATGTTATGTTGTGAAATACATGATATAGCAATCATAATTGAAAAGATATCTCAAGATATAACAAGGTTTATATTGGAGATTGTTAGATCAATAGGGGAATGCCTACATATATGTAACATGTAATAATAAGTGCAATATACTGGATTGAAAATAGAAATGTTAGTTTTGAGTTATCATGGAAGGATAGAGCATGATGTCCATCATGGAATCCAAGAAAACAAGATAATGCATGATGTGGATCATGGCATTGTAAATAGTGAGAAGCAAACAAGAAATAAGAACACAAGATAAGAATGAAGAAGCATACAAGAGTGACCAAGGGGCCAAGAAAACAAGGGACATGGGAACATGTCACTTAAACTAGAAATCAAGCATACATGGCATGTTCAAATGCCACATACACATACAATTGAAAATAAGAAAGGTTGGCATAAGGGCCACATGAATGTAGAAGAGTATAAGCAAAGTATATTGGAAAATTTCTTAAGGAACACACAAGAATAAAATAAAATGACATTAAAAAATGTCTTAAGGAACATACAAGAGACAAAATAGGAACTGAGAAATGCAATCACTTATATCTACATAAATCAAGAAACTAAAGCATGTAATATATTGGAAATACAATCACATCTAACTAATCAAAGAAAGAAGTGAAAATATGCAAGGCATGTAGTACAAGACTAGGATATCCTAAGAAATAAATAAGTGTTATATACTAGTGAGTGTTGATAGAGTAATTTATGTAAGCTAGTAACTAATGTAAATCAACATGGTAACTAGAGTGTGTGGTGTAGGGATGGCATAACTTGGAAGGTGTAGTCATGTAGAATATGCCCTGAGTGGGTAAATATATTGATGTATGTCTCAAATGTATAAGTAGGATACCCCCTCATTGGGTAGAGTGAATAAATCATTGATCTTGATGTCACTACGCACACTCAAAGAAGATTAAGTGCAGCATGGTAATGTAGATAAATCATCAAATAATAGAATAGAATAGTAGAATTCAAGTCTAGCATGGGATTAGAAATGTAAAGCATGGATAATGCATAAAATTGAAATGTTTTTGAATTTTTGAATGTTTTTATATTTTGAAATGTTATATTATTTTTGGTATTTTGGAATAATCTATGTAAAACCAATCATGAGAAGACTATGTATAGAAAATACTGAGAAGCTATGTACAAGTAAGCAAAAAGAAACTATGTACAAGTAACTAAAGGAAGTTATATTCAAGTAATTTTGAAATAAGAAATATGGACATAATGATGTAAAACATTATGCTAGAGGGGGTAAACGGTGTAAGGATGGAGTTAGTCAGTGATGGATATGGAGGAAGGGATCATGGCCATCATCAAATGCTTCGAGATCATCATCATAAGTATCATCATATCCTATAGATTTTGTATGCATGGTGGTTATCTCATCATGTGTTAGTAAGATCTATGTTATTTGTGTAGTCAGATATATATCACTCATAATGGTGTTATCCTATTGATATCAAACTAAAGGTTGCTTTGGGGGTGAAGATGCTAAGTCACCTCTATGACATTTATCTCTGGTAGTAAATGGATTTGGTGGAAGTCTTGAGGCTAGTGTTAGTGGTGGTGTAATATGAATAATAACCTAAACTTGTAGTTTATCCAATCTCTATTGTAAATTTATACATGAGTTTGTATCATGGCCTATGATCGTATGAAAGAGACAAAATATGTGACCATCTTATTGTGATAACTTGATAATAGATATGTGTCATACTATAGGTAGTTTTGTTAATCCATGATCAAGTAACATCTATAGTATAATATATGGTTGATGATATGTGTTGCCTACCTAAATTTGAATGACTAGCTCTATATCCATAGAGGTAATCATGTGAACTATATGAGCCAAGTGACCTATCTATGGTCATGAATTTTGAATATATCTTGAGAGTGTAGTATGAGATGTTAAGAATGATGTAGGATGTGAAATGATAGATTTAGAGTCATCTTGGTACTCTCTTAGGCCAACTAGTGTAAAGCTTAGTCCACACAAATAGTCATCTATGAGTGTGGGTGTCATATCACCATATAAAGTAGCTTGGGAATCTATATAAATATCATGTAAATATGATAACTTGGAATTTATCATAAGGGGTAACTATCATATGAGAGTCTCATCAATTGTTTTAGTAGAAGATGGTGGTGCTATGATAGTATTTATAACTATTAGAGTAACTATAACTATAAAATCAACTGGTACTACTAGAACTATTATCAGTTATTATATAATTATAATAGGTGTAGGAACCATGATTTATGTAATAGATTGAAATATTGAAGCTACTATGATTGGCTTATTATCTAGAGTTGAGGACACAACTATAATTGGAGTGCTAGATGTGTTAGTCTCTTCTACCTCGTATGTATGTATCTGATCAAGATAAATACAATAAGGTGGTGACTTAACTATGGTATGAGGTGTCCCATTTGGTGAAATAGTCAAAGATGACTCTATAATTTAACAATTTCTACATGGTAGGTTATCTACTGAGCATGTGTATAGGTATTCTTCACAGAGAAAATTACCACATTGATGAAGAGTAAAAGGAACTACTCCCATAACATGTATCCATGGTCATCTAAGTAAAATATTATAATGAAGAGGACCTGGCATGACTTAGAAGTGTGTATAGAGGGGTTTGGGCCCTACCATGATATCTAAAATAATAGTGCCTAATGTCTATCATGTTATATCATCAAATCCTATAATATTTTCATATAATTTTTGCATGGATGCCATATCTATGCCCATGGTTTGTAAAAATGTAATATTGCATATATTAATTCTAAAACCATTATCAACTACAACTCTCTTAACTGCACTAGTTTTTACTTGAGCTTGTATAAATAGTGGTAAATTTTGATCAATAAATGTCTAAGATGGCATGTCCTCATAATCAAAAGAAATAGCATTTTGTATAGTTTATAACATGTTGACCACTTGTGCAAAATAAGAAGGCTCTAAATTAATGGGCATATAAGTCTTAGTGAGTGACTAATAAAGAATGTCTTTCAACACATTAGCTCTCTAAAGTATCTCTAACATAGAAATCAAAGCTGGTGTGTTTCTCAACTAATCAAAAATAGCATATGTCTTATGTGTATTTGCCTATCTAATTAGGTTGGGCCTAGGCAATAAAGAATAAAAGGGTGGTAGGGATATTGACTAGGTGGGGGAGGCATGGTAGCACATCGAGTAATAGATGTAATTAATTTATGTACTATCTATATAATACTAGTAATAGCTATGGGAGGAGAGAAAATATAATTGATAGGTTAAGGTGGTAGAGGCACAAAGGGTGTCAACTAGGTTCTTTGGTAATGTCTAGTGACCTGAGGAAGAGTAAAGTAGACCATGTAACATAACTTGATATAGGATAAAGGCTCCAAGGGAGGTGAGGCAAAAGGTATCTTAGCATGTTTAACAATAACTCTCTTAATATCATCCCTTATTATGAAAAGTAAGTAGTAAATGTAAAGAATAAAGATTTTTAATAACATATGGTAAAGTGCATGATAGGACTAAGTATGGTCTCATTATTTTCAAGGAATTCAAAAAATATGTGTGAATAAGTGAGATCCATCTTTGTTTTTATGTGGAATCTAATTTGAGATGTAAGGTGATACTTTAAGAAAATAAAGGGACCTAGTATATCTACTAAGGTTTTGAAAAATGATATTTTTAAAATAACTAAGGAATTTTAAAATTTATTGTGATTTTTTAATTTAAATATGTACGTAAAAAATTAGAAAATTATTTATAAAATTAACAAGAAATTTTCCCTAGGGTCTTTAGGGGTTTTATATGCAAAAGGACCTAGTAAATTCATCTAGAGTTTGAAATAAATGATTTTTAAAATTAATAAGGTAAATTTAAAAATTAAATGTGATTTTTTGATTTAAAATATGCAAGAAAAATCATAAAATTATTTTTAAAAATAGCAATGAATTTACACTAGGGTTTCTAGAGTTTTTATGCACAAACAAAGTAAGTGAGGTTCACCAAATGATTTAACTATTTTGAGAATATTGGAGTTTTATTCCTATTTTAGTTAAGGGTCTAATTTGATTAAATCAATAAATAATTTAATAATAAATAGATTACTAATTTGTATAATTTATTTGACCTTCATATCTTTCTAAAAATAGTAATAAAATAGGAGAAATATAACTTATCTTAAAACTAGGCTAATATGACTGAGACAAAACATGGTGCTAGGTGTGTGAGACAGGGACACTATTTAAAATAACGATTTATTTTTTGTTTAGTGAAAGGATAGGAGAAAAAAAATAGGACACTTTAAGGTCTAAAACTATAGTCCAGGTCCTTCCACTATTTTCCAAATTGGTCACAAAGGTTTGAGTTTTTTGGGTTTTGTCTTCTATCCCTATAGAGTCCACCTATGAAATTTTAGGTCTTGACTATAGTTGAAGATCCTTATAGAGATGATTCAATATTCAAAATTAGAGCTTAATTGTGCTTGAACTTGAATTAAAATTTTGAGAAAGAGGGGGGTTTAGTGTGTGTAAGATGCACTGAACATGTATCCATACCCCTTGTGTGGGCATGCTGCCTACATACCAATACTTTGAAGAGGGATCAAGTTGTATGTAGTTCTTCCACCTAATGTGATTTTTGAAATAGTGTTATTCAAATGCAAAAATTCTAAGCTATGTATGCTTGAGGTGACTATGGATTGGTGTGGGGGTTTGATTAGGTTGGTAGTTGTATTGGATACCTATATGTAGAGAATAGGGAAATTTATCTTAGTGGTCTTGATTGTATTCTTGCTTACTTTTGTAATATTTTCCAACCCCTTCTAAATGAAATTTTAATGGGATTTTATAGATATCTATTAGTCATGGGTTAAATGCATTTATGCTACGTTAACATAATGAATAATAGGAATTGGGATAAAATTATCATTTATGATCAAAATGAGATTAGATAGGAGTGCTAAAAATGGGACACCTTAGGGTCCATTTCTATAGTCTAATCTATCACTCCTATCCTATAAATTTGAGACCTAAGGGGATGGAATAAGCATGGGAAATAGAGCTTGTCTAAGATGGAATCAAGTCTTAGAAGTTCATAAATGATTGGGAATAAGAAAAAAGATGTTTAGAAGGGTCATGAGAGCATACAAGAAGGACGTAAAGGTTGGGTGTCACAAGCCACACTCAAGATACCAAATTTTTACATTTTATATGACTACATTTTCCCTCCCTTTATTATAGTGATGGAGAAAAGTGAAATACTAGGATAAAAGAAAAGTAGAAAGCATACCTGAACTTACCTACAAGGGTGAAGCTCATGAAGCTATGTGATGTTGGGTGTGCATTGAGAGATCACATTGTGAAGTGTAAATCTACAAGAAAAAAAAAGAGTAGATTAGTTCTTACTAGATATGTTATATCTAAAATAAGAATGTACAAAAAGTATGTAAAAGAGAGAGGAAGAGAAAGGAATGAATATACCTTACTCGATATGTGAAACAATATAAATGTTATTGTGATGTTGAGTGATGTTGGATGATGTTGATTAATGTTGGGTATGTGTTTTACCAAGATTAATATCATGAATAGAGCTGAGTACTCAATTCCCCAAAAGTGGTCAAGAATGCAAAGGCTATCCCTTTAGCTCTATCATTACCCACTAAGTGAATATATGTAATCATGTGTGTGCAAATTGATGTTTGGACTATGTGTCCAATCCCTCTGAGTAAGTATCTTAAGAATACAATGGCTAGCTAGTCCTTTGGCTCCATCATTACCCCATGAAGTAAAGATATAAACTAATACTGGTATGAATGTGTGTCATATGATATGGCTTCTAAAGCTCATGAATACTTCATAATATGATAATGTGGTAGGGATAGTTGAGTGTGTATTCAAATATAGGATAATCTTGGCTAAATTTGGAATGAGGAGATTAGGCTTTGTATGAAATCCACTCCAAAAATAAAAACTAGGATTAGGTAGAAGACACTCAAGAATGTGGAGGTTAGGCTTATATGAAATCCACTATAAAATGATGCCAACCACCTATAGATGGAATAAGGCATGTAATTGTTGAGAATGCCTGGGTAATATATTAAACTCAAAATGAGAAGAAGTTAAATGTGTCATGCACATTACCCCAATCATTGGTGTCTATAACATGTATCTAATTTGGAAGTTATACCAACTACCCAATCTAAAACTAGAAGTGAAAGCCATCATGTCATGCATGATCCCCTTATATCTATATTCTCTAAGAAAAACTATATAAAACTATTGAATCTGAATTAGTTTATATGTGCAAAATTTTAGCTGAGCTTACCTTTCTACATATTTTTATAAAATCAAGGTCTTTTGTTGTTTAGAAAGGATCACTAAAAATACAACACCCTATTATCTAGCATTATTGTCTATATCTAGTATTGTTATCCTTTGCTAAAACTGATGATTATTTTATAATCATCACTATTTTTCTAGTCTATTCTTCCTATTTTAACCTTTTATTATTATTTTGAGTGTTGTAAAAACTAATGTTTTTGATCGATAGGAGCTCCAATATTTATGACAAAACCCCTATTTGTTACCCTCTCTTATAAGGGTAGGAATGATGACCTTGCAATGATTTCCCTTAGAAACAGAGCCTTGCAAGTGTGTTATGCTATGAAATACATGATATAGCAATGATAATTGACAAGATATCTCAAGATATAACATGGTTTGTATTGGAGACTATTAGATCAATAGGGGAACGCCTATATAGATGTAAGAATGTAATAACATATGCAATGTACTGAACTAAAACTAAAAAATTTAGTTTTTAGTTATCATGGAGGGATGGAGCATGATGTCCATCATGGCATCCAAGAAATCAAGATAATTAATGATGTGGATCATGGAATTAAAAATAGTGAGAAGAAAACAAGGAACAAGCACACAAGGCAAGAATAAAGAAGCATACAAGAGTGGCCAAGGGGCAAAGAAAATAAGAGACATGGGCACATGTCGCTCAAACTAAAAAGAAAGCATAGAAATCATATTAAAATGCCACATACACATATAATTGAAAAAAAGAAAGGTTGACACAAGGGCCATAAGCATATATTAGATTACAGGCAAAGGTCATTATAAAATGTCCTAAGTAACACATAAGAATAGAATCAAAAGACATTGGAAAATGTCCTAAGGCACATACAAGAGACAAAATAATAATTAAGAAATGTAATCACATCTAGCTATACAAAGGAAGAAAGGAAGGCATGTAATAGACTGGAAATACAATCACATCTAACTAATCAAAGAAAGAAGTGAAAGCATGCAAGACATGTAGCACAAGACTAGGTATATGCTAATAAATACATGAGTGTTATAGAATAGTGAGTTTCAATAGAGTAATATATGTAAGCTAATAAGTAATGTACATCAGCATGATAACTAGAGTGTGTGGTGTAGAAATGACATAACTTGTATAGTGTATTCATGTAAAAGAATCCCCCAATGGGTAAATATATCAACGTATTTCTCGAAGGTAGAAGTAGGATTCGCCCCATTGGGTAGAGTGAAGCAATAATGGATCTAGATGTCACTAGACACACCTAAAGAAGATCGAGTGAAGCATGGTAATATAGATCATTTGAAAAATAATAGCATAAAATAGAAGAACATAAGTCTATCATGGTATCAGAAATGTAAAGCATGTAGAATGCATACAATTGTATTTTTTATTAATATTTGAATTTTTTTTTGTATTTTGAAATGTTATATTGTTTTTGGTATTTTGGAATAAGCTATGTATAATAAATCATGAGAAGACTATATATAAGAAATATTAAGAAGTTATGTATAAGAAAGCAAAAATAAATTATGCATAATTAAATACAAGGAAGTTATATTCAAGTGATTTTGGAATAAGTAATATGTATGTAATGATGTAAAAGACTGGGCTGGAGGGAGTAGAGGGTCCAAGGATGGAGCTCATTGGGGATAGAGATGGAGGAAGGGATTGAGTCCATCATAAAATGCCTCAAGATCATCATGATAAGTATCATCATATGGCATAGATTATATATGCATGGTGGCTACCTCCTCAGGTGTCAGTAAGATTTGTGTACTTTATGTAGTTAGAGATATATCACTCATAATGGTGTCATCCTATTGATGATAAATTGAAGGTTAATTTTGTGGTGAAGATACTCAGTCTCTTCTAGGATAATTATCTTTGGTAGTATATGTATTTAGTGGAAGTGGTAAGGTTGGTGTTAGTGGTGTGTAATCTAAATAATACCATGAACTTGTAATTTATCCAATGTCTGCTATAAAGTTATACATGAATGTGTATCATGGCTTGTGATCCTATGAAAAAGATAAAATGGGTGACCATCTTGTCATGATAACCTACTAATAGATCTATGTCATACTGTAGGTAGTGTGATTAATCCATGATCAAGTAACATCTATAGTATAATCTATGGTTGATGTTGTGTGCTACCTACCTAAATTTGAATGATTGGTTCTTTATCCATAGAGGTAACCATGTGAAATATATGTGCCAAGTGATCTATTTATGGCCATGAATGTGGAGTGTATCTTGAGAGTGTAGTGTGATATGTTAAGAGTGACATGGGATGTGTAATAAGAGTTCTATAGTAATATCTATACTCTCTTAGGCCAATTGGTTTAAAGCTCAATCCACACAAATAATCATTTATGAGTGTGGGTGTTATATCATCATCTAAATTAGCTTGGGAATTTGTATCAACATCATGCACATATGGTAACTTAGAATTCACCACAAGGGGTAATTATTATATGAAAGTCTTATCAACTATATTAGTAGAAGATGATGGTGTTGTGATAGTATCTATAATTATCAAAGTAACTATAACTATAGAATAAACTGATACTAATGGAACTATTTTTAGTTATTATATAATTGTAATATGTGTAAGAACCATGACTGATAGAATAACTAGAATTGTTGAAGCTAATATGATTGGATGAGTATCTAGAGTTGAGGACACTACTGTAAGTGGATGAGTGATAGATGTTTTAGTCTCTCCTACCTCATATGTATGTTTATGATCAAGAGAAATTTGATGATGTGGTGATTAAAATATTATATGAGGTATCCCATTTGGAAAAATAGTTAAATATTACTCTATTTTTTGATATTATATAAATGTTTGGTTATCCATGGGCATGTGTATAGGTATCCTTCATGGATAAAATTAGCACATCAATGAAGATAAGAAGGAACTACCCCCATAGCATGTATCCAAGGTCATCCAAGTAAAATATTATAATGAAGAGGACCTGGCATGACCTAGAATTGTGTAGAGAGGTTTTTGGGCCCTACCATGATATCTAAAGCAATGGTTCCCAATGTCTATCATGGTATATCATAAAATCCTTGAATATTATTATATTATTTTTTCATGGACTCCATATATATGCCCATGGTATGTAATAATGTAATATTTCATATATTGGGTATAAAACCACTATAAACTATAACTCTCTTAACTACACTAATTTTGACTTGAGATTATATGAATAGTGTTAAATTTTGATCAATAAATATCTAATATGGCATGTTTTCATGATTAAAAGAAATAACATCTTATATAGTTTTTAATGTGTTCACCACTAATGCAAAATAAGAAGGATCTGAAATAATGGGCATAAAAATTTGAGTGAGTGTTTGATAAAGAATATATTTGAATACATTGGCTTTCTAAAGCAATTATAACATGGAAATATTAGTTAGTGTATTTCTCAACTGATCAATAATATCATATGCCTTGTGTGGATCTACCTATGTAGTTAGGTTGGGTCTGGGAAGGGAAGGAATTGGATGGTGGCAAGGATCCTTAATAGTTAGGGGAGGCATGGTAGAATGTCAATTAACAACTCTAACGACATTATCTACTATCAATACAGAACTATTAGTAGATATGGGAGGACAGACAAGATAATTGATAGGTCAAGGTAGTAGAGGCACAAAGGATTTCAACTAAGCTCTTTGGTGATGGGAAGTGACCTACGTAAGAGTAAAGTGGACCGTGCAACATAACTCACTCTAGAATAAAGGCTTGAAGGGAGGTGAGGCAAGAGGTATCTTAACATGTTTAATAATAACTCTCTTAATATCATCCCATATTATGAAAAGTAAGCATGAAATGAAAATAATGAAGCTTGGTACTAATATATTTTATACTTCATCATTTATGTACATGATAGGACTGAGTATGGTCTCCTTATTATTTGTAAGGAATGAAAGAAATAGGAGTGAATAAGTGAGATCCATTTTTGTTTTTATGTCAAATTTGATTTGAGATGTAAGGTGATACTTCAAGCAAAGAAATGGACCTAGTATATGCTACTAGGGTTTTAAAAATTTATCTTTTTAAAATTAATAAGGAATTTTAAAGTTTAATGTGAATTTTTTATTTAAATATGTAGGTAAAAAATTATAAAATTATTTCTAAAATTAGCAAGAAATTTTCCCTAGGGTCTCTAGGGTTTTTGTGCACAAAAGGACCTAATAAATTCAATTAGGGTTTGGAATAAATGATATTAAAATTACTAAGGTAAATTTAAAAATTAAATGTGAATTTTTGATTTAAAATTTGAAATAAAAATAAAAATAGTTATTGGAAAAATCAACAATGAATTTACCCTAGGGTTTTTATGTATAAATGAAGTCAGGTTCACCAAATGATTTAACTATTTTGGGAATATTAGATTTTTATTCCTATTTTAGTCAAGGGTCTGATTTGATTAAATTAATAAATAATTTATTAATAAATAGAGTACTGATTTGTATAATTTATTTAACCTTTGTATATTTCTAAAAATAGTAATAAAATAAGAGAAATATAAATTATCTTAAAATAACATTGATATGACTGAGACAAAAATTGGTACTAGCTACAAAATATTGGGACACTATTACAAATCATGATCTATATTTCATTTGTTGAAAGGATAGGAGTGCCAAAAATAAGACACTTTAAGGTCTAGTTCTATAATCTAGGTACTATCGCTATTATCCAAACTAGTCATAGAGGTCTAAGTTTTCTAATTTTTGTCTATTGTCCCTATAGTAGTTTATGTATAAAATTTCAAGTCTTGAATATAGACAAAGATCCTTGTAGATATGATTTAATCTCCAACCTTAGAGATTCCTTATGTTTGAACTTGAATGAAAAATTTGAGAAAGAAGGGGGGTTAGTGTGTGTAAGATGCACTAAACATGTATCCATACCCCTTGTGTTGGAATGCTACTTATATACCAATACTCTGAAGAGGTATCAAGACATATGTAGTTCTCCCACTTGACATTATTTGTGAATTAGTGTTATGTGGATACAAAAACTATAAATTAGGTATGATTGAGGTGGCCGGGGACTGGTGTGAGGGTTTGAATAGGCTAATAGTTGTATTAGATGGCTATATGTAGAGAATAGGGAAATTTTCCTTAGTGGTCTTTCTTGTATTCTTGATTTATATTGTAATATTTTTCAACCCATTATAAATGAACTTTATATATATATGTATGTATGTATATATATATATATATATATATATATATATATAGACACACACACACACACACACACACACACACACACACACACACACACACACACACACACACACACACACACACACACACACAAACACACATACATACAAACATACATACATAGATATATATATATATATATATATATATATATATATATATATATATATATAGGTCATGGCCTAAATTCATTCATGTCAGGCCAACACAATAAAGAAGAGGAATGAGTAAAAAATTGTCATTTAGGATCAAAATGTGATTGGACAAGAGTGCTATAAATAGGACACCCTAGGGTCTAGTGATATAATCCAACCCCAAGGGTCCTATCCTAAATTTTTAGAACATAGGGGGATGGAATAATCATGGAAAATGGAGCCTAACTGAGCTAGAGTCAAGTCTCGAAGTTTTATGGATGACTAGGAATAAGCAAAAAGGTGTCTAAAAGGGTCATGAGAGCATGCAAGAGAGAACTATGGGTTGGGTGTCATAATCCATACTCAAGCTACAAATTTTGACATTTTATATGACTAAAAGTAGTGTGAATTAGTTATATCCTTGAATTTTTTTTTTCTTGCAAGCCCACAAATATCAATGTTTGTTTACTCCAAGGGTCTTGTAGTAGATTAATCCATGGAGTTAAACCTTATTCTAGTTTACTTACCATGTTGAAATGAATTGAAAAGTATGTTTGTAGGTTTGGTGATCTTAGGCATGTTCTTCATAGATTTCTTAGTGCTTATCTTGACCATATTTTCAAATTTTAGGTGACCTAACTTTTTGTGCCATATCCAAATTTCATCCATATTTCTCATAAAGCATATTTTCTTATTGATCTCATTTAAGAAATATAGATTGCTTTCGTTCCTATTATCATTGGCAATTAACTTTCTCAATTTGCATCTCCTTATCTCATACCCTCTATCATGAAAGGTTAGTGTGTATCCTTGGTTCTATATTTGACTTACACTACGTAGGTTATGTTTCAAACCTTCCACATAAAACACATTTTATATCTTGGTCTTTCTATTGTCCAAACTCAAGATACCCTTGCCAATTATATTGGTAGTTGTGTTGTCTCCAAATATCACTATTCATATAACATTCTTCTTTAATGAGATGAACTTGTCTTTATCTTCTATCATGTGACTTTGGAAACCACTATCTATATACCATATCATGCCTTCATCTTGAATGTGAAAGGTAGTCTGAGTTAGCACATATTCCTTTTTATTATTTTATTCCCCTTTAACTTGACTCTTGTGCTTAATATGATTAATCCTAAATTTATTTAGCTTCCACACTAATGTTTGACCCTTCTTATGTAGTTTATAAGCTCCATATACCTTGTTAAGTCCTCTTGATTGATCACTCCTCCCATATTACCATGATAACTCATCCCTTGAGACCAATATACAATCACTTGATTTATGACCAAAGATATGACAAGAAAAACAACCACCATTGAAATAATTGTACTACCTCATTCCATTAGGTTGCATAATTAGTCTCTTAATGTTGAATTTAATGTTTTTGATTTTAACTTATTCTGGCTTCTCATGCTCTTTCTCAAACTTTATCAACTTTTCTATCAGTTGTTCATCCTCAACCTTCAAAGAATCTATCTCTATCTTCAACTGATCATACTCAACCTCTTTTGATCTAAACTTTGTATTGCCACATTATAACTAATTCCTAAGATCATTGATGATCTTCTCATCCATTTTGGTTTCTTTGACATAGTCACTCTTCAAGGTATAAATCTATTTATTAATATACTTGACCATAGATCTCCACTCATGATTCCTCTTTTTTTTATGCTTCAAATCATCTAGGTCAGTTACGAGCTTAGCTTCAAGGTGTAATTCAATTTTTCCTTCTTCATTGTCATGGTAGATTTCTTCATCATACATGTTGTCTTCTTAATCACTAGACATCTTATGCTTTTTAGGATCACCTTCAAGCTATTAGGCCTAATTCAGAGGACCATGATATGATATAATTTTTTAGAAATAAAATAACTAAGGGAGGGGTGAATTAATCATCAAAACATTCATTCAATTACACTTAACATTCATGATCCATTCATACAAACATATAGATAAATCAAAGCACAAAAAAAAATACATATGCACACGAAATACAATAACATAATATATGTGGGAAACCCTCAAGGGGAATTGTTGGCCATATTTGGCCCATATACCAAGCATGTGCCTAGTTGTTAAATATCATGAGGTAGTGTTCCTGATTGATCAAATGGTTGAACAAGGTCTGGATGGAATGACTAGACCAAAGAGAACATAAAGCTTAAAATATTTAAAATAACTTTTGGTTCACTTAAAGTATAGTTTTTCAATTCTAAATATGGATCAAAAGTCGTAGAGACCCTATAGAGTGCTCTAAATAAGAATTGAATCTTGTGGTGTCCATCTAGTCCACTCATCACCCAAAGATTGTCCATACATTTCGGTATCATGTTAAAGAAACTAAAGAGGACATATTCATGACACTAGATCTCACACATGTGGATGAGTCAAGAAAAAAAGAATCACATGGGTCTTTTCATTTTGAATCCTATTTCATATGCACCAATTTTTAACCCATGCACTATAGTGAAATAAGAGATATGCATGGACAACATTGGATCCTAACATAAAATTTATTAAGTTTCCATACTTAGCCATTTTAGACTAGACTACCATGAAGACAACATGTAAGGTTACATGAATTGGTCAAATTCAATATTTTATAGAAGCATGTGAAAATGTGAATGTGCAATGAATCAAAAGTGGTTAGTCCTTTCAATGTTAGGTCCATTCTCTACAAGTTTAATACCCCCATAATTTTTATGCTTCAAGCTATAAATTTTTTTAATGTTGGTCAAGAAATGATAGACATCTATATGAACATCATTTTTTAGACTCGTAAAGTGACTATTTATATCCTAAATCCTTGGTGGGAACCTAAGAATAAATGCATGGTTGATAAATGTCAAGCACATAGGAGTTCAAATCAAGTCAAATGATTAGTAGATCCTAGGAACAAATGAGAGATTGAGCTTGGGGTAGTGGGTCCCAAAGGATCTACAATTTGCATTTAATCAGATCTAAAAATATAGTGGAGTAAGATAGAGTCAAAGGGGTCAATAATTCAAGGTGATTTCAATATCTAATAGTAAATAGTGGAGTCAATATATTTTGATGAAAGTTGATAAAGAAAAATTGGCCTAACTCAATAAGAAAATCCAAAAGACTTGAACTCAAACCCAAACTGAGTTGGTAGAAGAAGTAAAGGAAAGGAACTCAATACAGATTCATATAGGACCCAACATTAAATATAATACCATATATAAAAATATAAGAAAAACAATATCCTCATATTGGTTTTCAACTATAGTCCTTTCAGTTTAGGATCTAAGGCATTGAGCAGATACGTGACTAAGAAAACCATCTCAATTTAGACCTCGACAAACCATCATTCAAGGCAGGCATGATGTGTCCCTGACAGATATAAAGATTTTATTTTCTTGATGATATCTAGTGGAAGATCAACATATCAGAAC
Source organism: Torreya grandis (assembly GCA_037957365.1). Lineage (NCBI taxonomy): Eukaryota > Viridiplantae > Streptophyta > Pinopsida > Cupressales > Taxaceae > Torreya > Torreya grandis. The sequence continues at coordinate 1,171,351 of JARHVA010005410.1, read as the reverse complement.
TTGGGGACTTAGAAATTAGTTGGAATATTTACTTCTATCTATATCATGGCTTATCACTTTTGGAAAACTCTTATCTTTTAGTGTAGCTTGCTTAAAATAGAATGATTGAGAGGCTTTTGAATAAAATCACAAATATCTTGGTCATAATGACTTATTATGATTGGACCAAAATCCTATTGAAACATCTCTTAGAGATGATAGCTCACTGATGATCATATATAATGTTCTTCTCCCCTTCTCTCTTTCCTCTTCCCCTTTTACTATATTAACTTTCTCTTTCCATTTTTCAAGGGGACCTCAGATTTTAGACTTTTCTTTTATCTTTCTAGGAGATGGGACATTCCTTGAGATACTAAAAAGTATCCTTAACATGATTAGACTCAAACCTATTAAGTATTTGTAATAAGTACCTGTTAATGAAATAGAACTTTATTTTCCTATCTTTTACCTTGAATATATGTTTGATTAGTTTTTTACTATGGCATTATGTGGAGAAAAATCTTCCTCATCTATGGTCTTTATTTTTTAACTTTGATTAGGGGTTTTTAATGCTTTTTATAGGTCTATATTAGTGTTCTATTCTAAACCTCTTATATGAAATACTTATGTAGATTAACTTGATCTTAAGGTTGTGTAAGCTAGTACTATCCATTACTGATCTATTATGTGTTTGAACTTATGGGAGTTTTCCACTCAAGTTGGTGCATTGCTTGGTTAAATTTCTTAGGAGCACTTACTCTATTTATAACCATTTTCCCATTAAGAATTAGGATTAGTTTTAGTTTTAGGTGAGCATAAAATAATAATCTAGCCTACTTCAAAGGTTTAACCCCAACATAGGTGACCCATATCCTAGGGTTGTCCCAATTTTATAGATCCATATCCTAAACAACCCTCTCCAAGGGTGTGAATTGAGTCTATAATAGTTTTTATCAGACCTTATGGGACTTTAAGGTCTAAAGTGGGTCAATATTTTTGGTGTTCTATTCATCTAATCAGCCTTTGGAGGCACATCTACAAATACCAATGGTAACTCCATGCTTTTAACTAGTTACAATAGTCTAGGTAAGCCTTCAAGCACATTCTATCTACATTTTATCTCCTTTTATGAGTCTCTATGACTAAATTTAACATAGATTTCTACCCTCATCTAGTTGGTAAGCCTTATCACCAATGAAATGAAGCCTACCAATGATCTAATCATCCCTATTAGCCCTATAATGAGCATATATATCCTTCATACTTGCCTTCTTACCCCTCCAACCAACCTTCTGCTATCACATCCTTACTAGAAAATAGGCCAAATACATTGATATCATAAGAAGAGATGAGAAGATGGGATAGAGAGCTTGATGTGATCCCTTCTCATCTCATAAAGGGGATGAGGAAGTCAGTTCAAAGATTAATGAGTAAGTGGATTGTTGTTGGAGAAGAAGTTCAATATAGTGTTATCAATGATTATTTGAATGAGATGAAGACCTTGATCTAATGGTTGATAGATATATTAGTAAAATGGGAAGGGAAGGAGAAATAGTTCAAGAAAACTCAACCTTCCATGCCACCCTCCCTTTAAAAAGAGAGTATTTATAGAAAATAAAATGAAGAAGAGAGAGAGAATCAGGAGGATTCATGCCATGATTCCATGGAAGAAATGGAGTTGGTTAGTAATCACGTGACCTCTATATCACATGAAGGTAAACCATTCTTGACTGACTAAGCTAAAATATAAAAAATAAGATTCAAATCTTCATAATTGTGGGCAAATGACTATTATACTTGTTCCTAAAGAAACTCCAATTGAGTTATAGTTTCATGAAGACAAGCCTTCAAAGGAATTTTTTTTCTTAGGAGATGACATGTTTGAACTTTTTAAGCATGGTTATCAACTTCTCTCTTCAATTATAGACATATATATATATTTGGAGGTTGGAATTGAACTCAAATGGCCTCAAGAAGTCACAACATTAGACCCATCTCTCTTAGAGGTCAGCCCTATAGATATGTCTAAAGAAATTGATCAAGCTGGTCCTTATATTCATGATCATTAGTTCATAAATGGATAAGGATTAGATCTATTATTATAAAGTACACAAATCTAGGAGCATGACGATTAGGTTTTAATTCTAGGATTCCCACCAATGTACCTAATGTTAGTAATAGAAGAACCATTTTCCTCCTCAATAAGACATGATCATTCAATTGCTATTAGCTATAGTGAAGAGATGTCAATAAAAGGCAAGTATGTTTCAAATATCTAATATACACAAAATAGTTTCCCATTTGACCCAAAATGAGGATATCTATAACTTTGTACATATCGTTTTATATTTCATTCTTTTATCTAAGTGATTTTATGCACATTTTTTTAGTAGGTTAGTTATTTTTTCCTCCATTTTCCTATGTGTATTTTCCTTTATTGTTTTGTTTTGGTACTTGTGTTGCAATAGGAAGTTATAGAAAGAGGTAGCCTTGCATCTTCTTCATGAAAAACTTAGATACAAAGAAGTGACTCCATGCCTAATGGATCAAACAAGGTGAAATGAACTAGGATCTCAAGTATAGCTAATATGCTTCCCTATGAGTTACCAAATATGTTGGACATATTTGGCACACATACTAAGCATGTGCCCAATTATTAAAGATCTTGAGTCAATGTTCCTAATTAATCAAATGATTGAAAAAGGTATAGATGGAATGAGTGGATCAAAGAGACCATGAAGCTCATAAGCTTTAAACCCAACATAGGTGACCCATATCCTAGGGTTGTCCCAATTTTATAGACTCGATTGGAGAGATCCTAAACAATCCTCTCATAGGGTGTTAATTGAGCTTATAATAGTTTTTGGCATGCCTGGTGGGACTCAAAGGTATAAAGTGGGAGATTATTTTTGGTGTTTTATTCATCTAATCAGCATTTAGAGTCACATATATAAATATCAATGGCAATTTCAAGCTTTCAACTGGTTACAATAGTCTAGGTAAGCCTTCAAGCACCTTTTATCTACATCTAATCTCCTTTTATGAGTCTATATGACTAGATTTAGGTTATATTTCTACCCTAATCTAGTTATTCAACCTTATCACCAATAAAATGAAGCATACTAACCATCTAATCATCCTTATTAGACCTATAATGAGCATATCTATCCTTCATACCAGCCTACTTACCCCTTTAGCCAGCCTTCTATTATCACATCCTTACTAGAACTTAGGCCAAACACATTGATATCATAAGAAGAGATGAAGAAATGGGATAGAGAGCTTGATGTGATCCCTTATCATCTCATAAAGAGGATGGGGAAGTCAATTCAAATATTGATGATTAAGTGGATGTTTGTTGGAGAACAAGTTTAATATGGTGCTATAAATGATGATTTGAATGAGATGAAGACATTGACCTTATGGTGGATACATAGATTAGTAAAATGGGAAGGGAAAGACAAATAGTTCAAGAAACCTCAACCTTCCATCCCAACCTCCCTTTAAAAAGAGCCTATTTTGAGAAAAGAAAATGAAGAGAGAGAGAGAGAGAAAATTAGGAGGATTCATGCCATGATTCCATGGAAGAAATGGAATTGGTTGACAATCACGTGACCTCTCTATCACATGAATGTGAAGAATTATTGATTGACTAAGATAAAATATAAAAATAAGATTCACATCTTAATAATTATGTCCAAAGGACTATTATACTTTCTTCTAAAGAAATTCCAATTGAGCTAGAGTTTCATGAAGACAAGCCTTCAGAGGAAATTATTTTCTCAGGAGATGACATGTTTGAACTTTTTAAGCATGGTTATTATAGAGTAATTTTTACTCTATGTCACATTTAATTTATTCTTTGATCCAAGTGCTGCAATTTTTATTCTTGCACATCTTGGATGTAGCTGCAGAAGTTTTGATGCAGAGGGCTAGTTTGTTTTGACTAAGTGTCAGAATGCAGTGGAAGCTGCCAAGTGTCCTCCTCTAGCCACATGATATTTTCCCCATTTTGTTTCTTTCATTCATTTTCCTATGTTACACATTCGATTGGAAGCCACCATGCATCACCTTCCAAAATAAAGTAAGCCAGCTGGCGATTTCCAAAGCCCCTTTTGCAACTTTCCAGAGAACTCTGGACCATGTCACGTACCCAGTCCCAGTCAAGCAGAATGCACCACATGTTAGCATCTGCATCTCATATCAGCATCTGCCCTTCATTCAAATACTTTCAACATAAAGCAATAGAGGCATCGGAGGCTGCCAAGTGTCACTCTTCGGTCCCTTTCTACTCCATCCCCAAAAGAGAAGTGGAAGATGCCACTTATCTTCCTCGAAGCCGTAGAAGCCTCCACATGTCAACACCTGAGAGAATCATCATCAAGCTCTATTGATAAATATAAAATGATGGTGGCTCTTGGGTGTTACTTCAAAAGTCTACAGAAGCTACCAAGTGGCACCAGCCATAAAAGTCTAATATATGCCTTAGTGATACTACAACACAGCCAAAGAGAAGTAGAGAAAGCCATGTGTCTTCAATGAATCAGGTAGAGGGTGTTAAGTGTTGTTCTCCAGCACCTCCTAGACCATAAAGAGAGTTTTCATAAATTGGCTAAGTGTCCTCTTTTGTTTCAAAGTGCCCGCCTACCTGTTAGAGCTAAATGGAGGGAAAATCGATTGGAGTTAATTCGAGTAGATCAAATAGTTCATCAGGTAGATTTTTGGAGCCCCTCACAGCATTGAAGGTGCCATCTATTTGTCCCCTAATAGTGGAGGTATAATAGATAGTTGGATGGCCTAGTAGGTGATAGAATTTGAATTTAAGGTGCAGAAGAAGGTACCAATCAAAAATCACCATGCTGTAGTGATGGGCAACTGCTCTTCTCCAGCATGGCCTTCCCAAAGTATTAATGGGCCATCTATTTGTCTCCTATGAGTTAGGTCAGAATTTGAAATTACATGGGAAGAAGAGTGATGTAGGGAGACATATGAGTCTATATAAGTAATTGTAAAATCATTTCTAAAAAGGGGGGAATTCTCATAGTTTTAGACTTTCAGAGTTTTTGACCAATAATATCATTTGCTTTTGTTACATTTCTTTGAGTTGAAAGGTTTATATGACTCTATGTGTTTTTACATCTTTTGTATGACTGGAAGATTCAATAATAAAATTAAACACTATGCCCTTGTTGATGTTATATGTGTCATTTGCAAAGTAGTCTATGTTGTAGATTTTCTAGTGTTGTGATTCGAAATGTTATTTTCTTCTATCCCATTTTATAGAGTCTAAAGTTATACAAAATTGTACATGACTTCTATGCCTTTAATGTGATTGGAAGATTCTATTAAGAAGATTGAACACTATTCCTTTGTTGACAATTCTTGTATCTCAACAAAAAACTCCCCTGTTGTGAGCCTATGTTTTTGTTATTCCAATCATTTACATTGATCATGCACCTGTCTAGTCTTAAATGTAATTAAATCATATAATAGTTTCTCTATGCTCAAGTTAGTATTAGGATTACTCTCAGGTGCATCACCATATTTAGGTTTCAATTCTTGCATTTTGCATTTTTGTTTAGTCTCCTATCCCTTTTCCCCAACACCTAATACAAAAGAAGAGACCAGCTTCTTTAAAATCTAGAGGTTGTTTTCAAGCCACATTATCCCATAGCTTGAAACTACCCATTGTTTTTGATTAATATCTAGCACAATTTTAAGACATCAATAATTTATGGCACGCATGGTGGGACCAGTCTTTCAAGGAGTTGAAGAATTTTGGTGTATTCTTCAGCCAATCTGCCTTTGGAGGTTTTTATCGACACCAACAATGATTCTGAGCCAATCAGTTTCAACCTATACCAAGTATGGGAGCCCTTATAACCCCAACAAAATTATGAAAGCTATAATGTTGATGAAGAGGAAATAATTTCAGACTTTCTTCTCACTTTGCAAGATAGCTAAGAATTGGTTACAAATGAACAGAATAACATTAAGCCTTTGTTATATGTGCAAAATTATTGTGCTCTTTCAATATTATCCTTTCAAGAGGATAAAGTCATGAAAGAGGAGGATAATTTAACAAAGGATGAGTTTGACATGGTCTGCCATGAAGTAGAAGGAAACGGGTCAAGCCATGATGCACTGCAGAGGGAATGTGCAGAACAAAGGGCTAATGGTGATAAACCAATAGCCACTAATTTCTTGGTGAAGAACACTAGTCTGAGGGACTAACATTTGACAAGCTTCCAAGGATAAGCAAAGTACATATATGTTGGAATCATGTTTGATTCTAATCCACTCAGATACAAGCCAAGCAAGGTGACAGGCAAGAGGAGCAAGTCACCAAATCTCTTTTTCTTTCAACCACTTGTCTGCCACTGGAAGTCTTTTTTCCAGGAAGGGGACTTTAGAAATGTTCCTTTTGATCTAAGAGGGAGGTAAATATACCTATTTAACTGTATATAGTAGTTTGATTTTAGTTCTATTGCTCTATTTTCCCATTTTTCTTCCATTCTTTTAAATAAGTGTTCTTCGAGCACATGGCTGCATAGTGGGAGTTAGGTTCTTTTTGAGTAGGCTCAAAAGTCATGGTGGTCACCAATAACTATAGAGTAATTTTTACTCTACGTCACATTTAATTTATTCTTTGATCCGAGTGCTACAATTTTTATTCCTGCATGTCTTGGATGTAACTGCAAAAGTTTTGACACAGAGGGCTGGTTTGTTTTGACTAAGTGTCAGAATGCAGCAGAAGCTACCAAGTGTCCTCCTCTGGCCATGGGACCTTTTCCCCCTTTTGTTTCTTTCATTCATTTTCCTATGTATCACATTCGATCAGAAGCCACCATGTTGCACCTTCTAAAATAAAGTAAGCCAACTGGTAATTTCCAAAGTCCCTTTTGCAACTTTCCAGAGAACCGCAGACCATGTCACATACCTAGTCACAGTCAAGTGGAACGTGCCACGTGTCAGCATCTATGTCTCATATCAGCATCTGCACTTCATTCAAATAATTTCAACATAAAGTAGCAGAGGCAGTAGAGGCTGCCAAGTATCACTCTCTGGTCCCTTTCTACTCCATCCTCAAAAGAGAAGCGAAAGATGCCACTTATCTTCCTCAAAGCTGTGGAAGCCTCCATGTGTCAACACCTGAGAGAATCATCATCAAGCTCTATTGACAAATATAAAATGGTGGTGGCTCCCGAGTGTTACTTCAAAAGTCCACGGAAGCTGCCAAGTGTCACCAGTTGTAAAAGTCTAATATATGCCCTAGTGATACTACAACATAGCCAAAGGGAAGCAGAGAAAGCCGCGTGTCTTCGATGAATCAGGAAGAGGGTGCCAAGTGTTATTCTCTGACACCTCCTAGACCATAAAGAGAGTTTTCATAAATTGGCTAAGTGTCCTCTTTTGTTTCAAAGTGCTTGCCTACTTGTTAGAGCTAAATGGAGGGAAAATCATCTGGAGTTAATTCGAGTATATGAAACAGTTCATCGGGTAGATTTTTGGAGCCCCTCATAGCATTAAAGGTGCCATCTATTTGTCCCCTAATAGTGGAGGCAGAATAGATAGTTGAATGGCCCAGTAGGTGATAGAATTTGAATTTCAAGCACAAAAGAAGGTACCAGTCAAAAATCACCATGCCGCAGTGATGGGCAGCTACTCTTCTCTAGCATGGGCTTACCAATGCATTAATGGGCCATTTGTTTGTCTCCTATGAGTTAGGTTAGAATTTAAAATTGCATGGGAAGAAGAGCAATGTAGGGAGACATCTGAGTCTATATAAGTAATTGTAAAATCATTTCTAAAAAGGTAGGAATTCTCATAGTTTTAGACTTTCAGAGTTTTTGACCAATAATATCATTTGCTTTTTTTACATTTCTCTAAGTTGAAATGTTTATATGACTATGTGTGTTTTTCATCTTTTGTATGACTGGAAGATTCAATAATAAAATTGAACACTATGCCCTTGTTGATGTTATCTGTGTCATTTGCAAAGTAGTCTATGCTGTAGATTTTCTAGTGTTGTGATTGGAAATGTTATTTGTTTCTGTCCCATTTTTTGGAGTTCTACATAACTATGCATGACTTCTGCACCTCTAATGTGATTGGAAGATTTTATTAAGAAGATTGAACACTATATCTTTGTTTACAATTCCTATATCTCAACAAAAAACTCCCCTATTGTGAGCCTCTATTTTTGTTATTCCAATCATTTACATTGATCATGCACCTGTCTGCTCTTAAATGTAATTGAATCATATAATAGTTTCTCTATGTTCAGGTTAGGATTAGGATTACTCTCAGGTGCATGGCCATATTTAGGTTTCAATTCCTGCATTTTGCATTTTTGTTTAGTCTCCTATCCCTTTTCCCCAACACCCAATACAAAAGAAGAGACCAACTTCTTTAAAATCTGGAGGTTGTTTTCAAGCCACACTGTCCCACAGCTTGAAACATCCCATTGTTGTTGATTAAGATCTAGCGCAATTTTAAGACATCAACAGTTATCAACTTATCTCTTCAATTACATACATCTCTATATTTTTAGAGGTTGTAAGTGAAATCAAATTTCCTTGATAAGTCACAACATTAGACCCATCTCTCTTAGAGGTCATCCCTATAGATATGTCTAAGGAGATTGATCAAGAGGTCCATATGTTCATGATCATTAGTTCATAAATTGATAAATATTGGATCTATTCTTATAAAGTATGAAAATTTAGGAGCATGATGATTAGGTTTTAGTTATATTGTTCCAACCAATGTACCTAAAGTCAAAAATAGAAGAACTAATTGCCTCCTCAAGAAGACATGATCATTCAATTGTTATTAGCTATAGAGAAGAGTTGTTAAGAAAAGGTAAGTATGTTTCAAAGATTTAATATGCATAGAATAATTTCCCATTTGACCCAAGAGGAGGGTATATATATCATTTTACATGTTAGGTTATATTTCATGCTTTTATCTAAGTTATTTTATGCACATTTGTTTAGTAGGTTACCTATTTTATACTACATTTTCCTATGTGTATTTTCCTTTGTTGTTTTGTTTTAGTCCTTATGTTTCAAGTGGAAGTTCTAGAAAGAGGTATCCTTGCATCTTCTTTATGAATAACTTAGCTATAAAGAAGGGACTCCATGCCCAATAGATCAAACAAGGTGAAATGAACTAGGATCTTAAGTATAGCTAGTATGCTTCCTTGCAAGTTGCCAAAGATGTTGGCTGTATTTGGCACACATACCAAACATGTGACTAGTTGCTAAAGATCTTGAAGTAATGTTCCTAATTGATCAAATGGTTGAACAAGGTATGAATGGAATGAGTGGATCAGAGAGACCATGAATCTCACAAGATTTAAAAGTAATTTTGGTTCACTTGACATATAGTTTGTCAATTCTAAATATGAGTCCCATTTGTATAGACCCTATAGAGTGGTTTGGATAAGCATGGAATCTCTTGGTATCCATCAAGTCCACTCACCATCTAGAGCTTGTCCAAATATTTGTCTATGGTTTCAAAGAAACTAAAGAAGACATATTCATGGTGTTATATCTCACACATGTGGATGAGTCAAGAAGAAATAATCACATGGTTCTATTCATTTTGGAGCCTAGTTCATATGTGCCAAGTTTTAGCTCATGTGTTATAGTTGAATGAGATATATTCATGGACAAAGTTGGATCCTAACATAGAATTTTCTAAGTTTCCATACTTATCCATTTTATACCATACCATCATCAAGATGTCATGCAAGGTTATATGAACCAGTCAAATTCAAAATTTTACAAAAGCATGTGTAAAGTGTGAATGGACAATAGATAAAAAGGGGTTATTATTTTTAGCATTAGGTCCATTCACTTCAATTTTGGTGCCCCCATGATATTTGCACTTCAAGTTATAAGTTTTTAAAAGTTGGTCAATAAATGATAAATGTCCAAGTGAATGTCATTTTTAAGACCCGTAAAATGACTGTTTGGATCCAAAATCCTTGGTGGGAAACTGAGAAAAAATGTGTAGCTAACAAGTGTAAATCATGCAAGAGTTCAAAGTAAGTCAAATGATCAATAGATCCTATGAACCAATGAGAGATTGAGCTTAGGGTGGTGGGTCCCAAAGGATCTATGATCCATATTTAATCAAATCTAAAAATTTGATAGAGTGAAATAGAATCAAAGGGGTCAATAATCCTAGGTGATTTTGGCAACTAATAATGAAGAGGTGAGTCAAGATATTTCAATGAAAGTATATAAATAAAAATTGACCTAAATTGGAAAGAAGATACAAAAGACCCAAATTCAAGCTTGACCTAAGTTAGTGGAAGAAGTAAAGGAAAGGATCTCAATGCGTACTCTGATAAGACCTAACATTAAACAAAGTGCCATATATATATATATATATATATATATATATATATATATATATAGGAAAACCAATATACTCAGATTGATTCTCACCTATATGCCTTTTTATTTAGGATCCAAGTCATTGAGTAGATACATGAATAAGTAATAAAACCATCTCAATTCATGCCCTTGACAAACTGCCATTCAAGTAAGACATGACATGTCCCTAGTAGATATAAAGAGTTTATCTTCTTCATGAGATCTAGCGGAAAATCAATAGATCATAACTTGGGGATTTGAAAATTAGTTGGAAAATTTACTTATATATGGATCATGACTTGAAACTTTTGTCAAACTCTTGTCTTCTAGTTCAGCTTGCTCGAAATAGAATGATTCCAAGGCTTTTGAGAAAAATCACAAATATCTTGTTCATAATGACCTATTCTGATTAGACTAAAAGCTTGGTGAAACATCTCTTAAAGTTGATATATCATTGATGATCATGAATAATTTTATTATCCCCTTCTCTCTCTCCTCTTCCCCTTCTATATTAACCCTTTCTTTCCATTTTGGAAGGGGACTTCATATTTTAGACTTTTCTTTTATCTTTTTGAGAGATAGGACATTCCTTGAGATATTGCAAAGTATCCTCAACATGATTAGGCTTGATACTATCAAGTATGTGTAATAACTACCTCTTAATGTAATATGACTTTCTTTTCCTATCTTTTACCTTGAATATATGTTTGATTAGTTGTGCATTATGGCATTGTGTGAAGGAAAATCTTCCTTGTCCATGGTCCTTATTTTTAAACTAAGTTTAAGGGTTTTCAATTTTATTTGTATGTCTAGATTATTATTCTATTATTAACCTATTATATGAGATACTTATGTAAATTATCTTGATCTTATTTTTTTTTAAGTTAGTATTGTCCTTTACTGATCTAGTGTGGGTTTGATCTTGTGGGAATTTTCCCCTTAAGTTCGATGCATCACCTGGTTAAATTTATTAGGATCCCTTAATCTCTTTATAACCATTTTATCATGAAGCATTAGTATTATTTTTAGTTTTATGTGAGAATCAAAGAGGAAACTAGCCTACTCTAGAGGTTCAACCCCAACATAGGTGACCCACAATCTGGGGTTGTCCTAATTTTATAGACTCAATTAGAGAGAGCCTAAACAGCCCTCTCCAAGGGTGTGAATTGATCCTATAATAGGAATAAAACCCATTTATATGTAAAAATGTACTAAATTCATAAAATATAAAAACCAAACTTAGTGAAGCACCAACTCCACATGGAGTACAAACCCCAACTAACCAAGTACCCACTTGATTAGGCTTTAGCAAGCACCCACTTGCAAAGAAGCACTAACCTACTAGATTACTTAGAACCAACTATTACACCTAGCTAATTTTATCACCTTCAGAAAATTATGTTACTCACAATAAAATTATTATCACCTTATTCATCTCTTCACACTTTTATCCCTCTCAAACTGCCTTATAGGCCTCTTCACTCAACTAGGTCTCTTTAAGACTAATTAGGTCATATGACCTTGATTTTCATACTCAAACCTATTATTAAATATCCATTATAGTCCATATACTATCTTATTATGGTCTATAATACCTTATTCCACTCAATTATTATTTTTTATCTCATTCACTCTTTAATACACTCCACTTACTAGCCAATTAGGCCTAAAAAGAATTATTCTTATACAAGTCTTTTGCTCATACACTTGTTGATCAGAAACACACACTTGAACACTTATATTTGACACAAAATAGGCCTTATTATATGTTAAAGATAATAATAAATCATTAAATTAGGTAATACATAACTAAAGTAGATCAAATCCTTCTTTAGGTCTCATGGAGACCTAATTCCATTAGGCATACTTTAGGACACATTACCTTACGACCTATTAGAACAATATAAACCTATATATATTACACAAATTTTTTATACAATAATCAAGTAGGAATTACCCAAAATAATCTAATTACCATGACACTTTTTAGATCCAACCACCACTTGAAACACTCCATTAATACTGTTCACATTAGGCCTTTAAACACACATAAAAGTTTGTCTTAAATAACTAAATATAAAACATCATGTATCCAAAAAAACATGAAAATAAATAACTTATATATAAAATAAATGAGCTATAAAATATCACCATATGAATTAGACACTCCCACTCAGGAGACAGGGGCTTAAGAACATCTCTACAACTCACTCACTTAAAACTGTCATTTTTACCTTAAAGACCTATCATGATGACTTAGACATCCAACACCTATGTAGACACTTTCCTTGACTTATTATTGATGTATATTTTCCCATTAAATCTCAATACCATCCTCAAATATAAATATCATATGGCCTAATGGAAAATACTGGTCTTTTAGACCAATTTCGGGACCTTATATCTCAATGTCTTATCTAAACTAGATAGGTCAACTTGTGAACAACTTTTTCACCATATTTACTGACCTCCAAAATTTATACCAAACATTATTTTTTCTTAAGATTATTTAAAAACATATAAATTCTCTTGGTTTCAGCATTCTATCATGAAAACACATTCCAATGCATCTTCTCACTATTGTTTGGGTTTTTCACTATTAACACCATTAGGCATATTAGGGATTGCCTAACTTGGATGACCATTTTAGTAGACTTGAAGTGTGGAGACTATGTATAAACCTTAATTTTCATATATTATGAGTATTTAAAATCTTCTTCCCTCTATTGTATTACTATATCTAATGCAACTTTTGACTTTTATAGTAACTTTTTCATAGACAAACCTATAACTCAACATTTTCTCTCTCGTATCTCTAACCAATACAACTTATAGATACCTATGAGAGTCCAATACAAGATAAAATAGCTTACCTAAGAAATTTAATCCACCATGAGCACTTTTGAGAAACATCTTCAACATTATGTCTTTATTAGGGTTGTAGGAGGGTTTAAACCAATTTCTACTCATAATGATCATTCATAAAGCATAGACAATGAATCTCAAAACTAATGCCTTTAATGTTGAGCTAAGAAACTTCCCATATACCAAAATTCACTTGGGTTCCCATACAAAAAATTTATGAACTAATGAGGAGAATAAATCCTTCTCAAATTGAGAACCCTTCATTTTAAGCATTTGAGAGACCCCCAAATAAATTTTCAGGCCTTTTCCTTCAAACTAGAACCTAAACTTCATGCACATGCATAAAAAAATGAAACACCTTTATAAATTCTCACCTACTCACACTTGCCTTTGAAACTGATCCTGATACCCCATTAAAAAAAACATGATTTAAGAGTGGTCTAGATATAGACCTAGGCTTAAGGTCCTACCTTTGTAGACTCACCTTTGAACTCTCACATATGATTCTACACCTTATTTTCATACTCACACAACCTTCAAAACATATTTTATTCCTAATATTACTCATTTTTATGAGCATACCTCTTCATATCATGACTAGGTTTTTTAAGCAACTTGACATCAATGAACTATACTGTAATGCAACCATAAAGCATTATTTTCCTTCAGATTATCTTTCATGACAACATAATTAAATCACAACACTCCATCAATGTCCCTTTTCACATCAACACATTTACAACTAGGCGCACTTTTTCAATGACATAAACCTCATACAAGATGCACCTTTGACATCAATGACATTACTCAATATGCTATAGGTCATTCCCATGAATCATGTTGAGGGCTTAAAAAAATTTCATTTATTTTATTCATGGAAATTTATTCAATAATTATGCCATGAAAAAAATACATCATCAAGATTATGTTAATGTTTATTATAAGAAATAATCTTCCAAATCTTCTTCTTCTATTAACCCAAAATAAATATCTACATATAAACCTTAATAATAAGACAAGGATATTTATGTTATTGATGCCAATTATGATTAATATTATACCAATTTACAATGCATAAACACAACTAAGGTCAATTACTGATGTCAACTATCCCATAAAGATCCCATCACCAAACCATAGAAACCATATTTAGAAGAGAATCTTCTCAAAGATACTACTACTACTCACTTATCTTTGGAAACCAATGAGGACCACCTCCTCACTCCAAACCTCCAACCATTTATTTTTTTCCTATAAATGTTTTAACTTCCAAGCTTTGTGTTGGTTCTTCTTCTTCCAAAATTCATTGGAAATTATTAGAAAAAATCAACTTTATGCCTTGAAAAATTACTCTCATGGAGTTAATTATCACTTATAATTATCATCATAAATTCTTAATGCAACATATCCAAGAAATTAAAGAACCATATCCATTAAAAGAGGAACCATCTTCTCAATACCCTCAACCAAAATAAGTTCATACCATTGGATCTATTTTTCCTTCATGGAAACCTTCCATAGAGTTCCTTGAATAATACATGATCAATGATAAGAATATCTTTGAAGATGATGACCACATCTCTTCACTAAAATATCCATTAATACCATCCTTATTTGAAAAGTATTGGTATATGACGGGTTGGGAAATGATGTGGCATATCTTTGACTAATTCAACAACTTGGGTATAATAAATATCATCTCAAACAAACTCATTTGACATGTCATGGATTTGACAAGACCAATCAAAAGAAACTTGGTTGTATTTATAACCCTCTTACTATTGGAACCAAAACTATATGTACTAAGCTTATGGTCCTCAATTTACCATTATCCTACAATATAATCGTAGGACATCCATGAAATCATCACATGAGGGATGTCACCTCTTTTAGAAGATAATGTATCCAATTCATTAATAATGGAAAATGGGACAATAATGAGGTTGATCCTAACCCATAGAGTATTCAACTTCTTAATCCTAAATCTCAATATCATATTACCACTATTCCAGAGTTTAATAGTGCCTCTTTACTCAAATTCATCAATATAAATATCTATTTACATGTCAATATTTCCAATTCTAATGATGATGAGCCAAATGATTTGAATAATACATGCAATACTACCAAAATACCTCCTTATATCTCAGAGTGGATTCCTCCTTATTACCTCGTGATCATACCATCCCCCTTATTGATGAGATCATTGACTTACCTCCTCCATGTAATGCACATGAAGTATATTATATGTAAGATGATTTCATGTTTAATGAATAAGGAGTGGATAAATTATTTCAAGATCCTTTAATTATGTCAGCATGTAAATCTAGTGATTTAGGTGTCTTACCTTCTGAAGTTCCTTTCGAGTCACAATCTTGTAATATTTATCCAACTTATGATGATAACTAAATTATGTCCAAACCTCAATCAAGAGACTTGGATGTTCAACATTATCAAAAAAATTTAGCCCAAATACATGTTTTTAATCATGATATTCATACTATTTTCTTGTATTTCAACTTAGAAATTGAATGCCACGTATGTCTAGTCAACTTTCCACTTCTCAATAGTCCTTGGGTGGTTCAACAGATTTTACATCTCTCATATTCAAAAGTTATGTAGCCTTTTATACCTCATATCACACCAGTTATTTTTCTTGATCATCTTCTCATCAGTTATTATAATAATAAACTAATTGAATTTTATCAACCTTCTTCTATAGTTCCACCTACTCCCAAGATCACTCTTAATGCCAAGGCCACAAATGTATACTAGATACATTTTGAATACAAATGTCACAGTAAAAAAATCATTGATATTAAATTAGATGTGTAATATTATGGACCTCTTCCTATGTTACCTACCAATAAATCCATCCTTGAATTACTCCATGCTTGAGAACCTCAACTTCCTGACAACATCAGAAACATTGGAATTTCAAGCATAAAGCTCATCATTTTAATAGATTCATCACTATTATTGATCCTAAAACTAATCCCATTTCCTCTCTTCCTAATGTGTCATATCATTTTCAAGATTTAAATGTTATTATTAAAGAAACTATGAGAATTTAATATGGTACCCCCTCATACCTTTGACCTATTATAGTTTATAGATAACTCACATCAACTGAGCACGATATATTTAGCTTATTATTTGATAGTTGTCATGAGAATTTTTCTTGGTCATATGAGGACATGTTTATAATCTATCTTAGTATCATGGTTCACAACATCATCACCTATCTTGATGTTAAACTTATATACAAATAATATTTTCAAACTTTATCAATTATTGATGCTTTTTCTCTTACCGGAACCCGTAAAGTCTCAGTCTCTCTGAGTTCACACCTTAAATGGTTCAACAAGAAAGGGGTAGTTAGATAATTGGTGATTCATAGAATTTTTATCCCTATAATACCAATTTTTATCTAAACAACCATCTCTTAAAAACATTATTCTAAACTTTGGCTCCAATTTTCAACCCTTCACTAGTCATTTTCCACCATTAGTCCTTTCCTAGACTAAAATCCTTTCTGATGGTTTATGTTAAACTATCATCCCCATTAACATTGTATTCTAATTGATAAATGTTATTTAAGGTCTAGGTCCACCCTTCGCTGACATAAACCAAGACCTAATTTATTTTTGTTAATAATGATACAAGGTTGATTGGTTTCACCTTGTTGACCTAAAATTTTGAAAAGGACTATAGTTAGATCCATATATATATATATATATATATATATATATATATATATATATATATATATAAACACATCCATTTCATAATTTATTTAACAAGAGAAGAATAAGATATATATTATGCATCTGCTTATCCACCATTCTACTTGAGGATCATATCTTAGGGTTTCATACTTTCTATTAGGACTATTTTAGATAATTTGGACTTATCTATAATCCAACTGAGAAATAAATATCAATAATACACCTACATTGTATATTTAATTATAATTTTAAATTATCTCCAATCTAATAAATGGGGAATAAATCTAGATTATTACCATAATATTCACATGCAACTTATGTAGAAACTAAAAACTATTCATTTTCAAAGATTATCTATGATCCAATTTAGGGACATATGTCTAGATTATCTAAAACAGTCCTTTTGGAGATATGGATCTTATCTTATGGAGAAGTATTTTGGATGCATTGATAGGTTGTATAGCTTATATATGATTTATCTTTGTCATCCTTAAATACCAAAACAACCTCTTGTGAAGAATATTAGCCAAGGGAGAGATTGAGTCTCAATGGGTTCATCTTCCAAGGTAAAAATTCCTAACTTTGTTCTTCTTTAGTAAGAGTAGATAGATATACATTTTTACTTCTCTCCCATGCATTAATATTATGTATACATTGATGTGAGTATATATCCTCTATGCATGTTTAATTTTAATGTTTATTACCCCCACTTTATGACAAAAGACTTGGTGAGAACTAGATTAGACTTTACATGTTATTAGTTTAATGAATATGAAAACATAGGACCTAGTTTAGGTTATTGCACAGTCTTTCTTGATTAGAGGATTTGGAACCCTCCCTAGTGAGTTTATTGTGGTAATATATCCCTAGGATAGGTCTAGTGTATCCAACTTGGTCATGATCCAAAATATATAATGTATCAACAATCAAAACTATGAGTATGATTTATATTCTTTGAGCAAGGATTAATTTATAGATAAGTTGCATTTTTACTTTACATATTTTTTTGTGATCCCAATATGATTCTAACCCTTGAAAGTTTTCTTTCATGTCATTAGTTTTAAAATTTTATTATATTTTGCATATTTTTAGTATTTTATCAAACTAGTCATTATAATTCTAACTTTCTATGCAAAAGTTTAGCACATAGTCAACTTAAAAAGACTTTGTTCTATCTATGCAGGTCTTCATCATCTATGGATCAAATAGTTTGACATACTACTCATCTTTAGTTATATATTTCCATACACAATCAAATAAGTTTACTTTATTTGTTAATTATCTCTACCATCATACAATTCAACAAACATTGTTGAATAGGTCAACTTAGTTTCTTATTATTCTTCATCATTTAGGGTTTTGTAGAATTATGACAAATAAGTTGACCTAATTTACATAATTTGAAAGAAACAACTAAACCATTACAACACACAAATTTTAATCCAAATCATCTTCAAGACCACCAAGGTTCATTTATTTTTTCTCTTTTTCATTTTAGTACTTCCTCTAATTTTATATTCTATATTTCATAAGTTAGCAGTCTTAAAAACATCAAACCTACAACTAACTAGGTCAACCTAGTCAACTAAGTTCTTATAGTCTGTCTTTTGTCTAAGAGACAAAGTCAACCTATTCAAATATATTCTTAAATACGTTACTTATATAGAATAGTAGTGACCTATTTGAATCTATTATTTATCTATTAAATATAGTTTCACTTGAACTG
Organism: Torreya grandis; assembly: GCA_037957365.1. Taxonomy (NCBI): domain Eukaryota; kingdom Viridiplantae; phylum Streptophyta; class Pinopsida; order Cupressales; family Taxaceae; genus Torreya; species Torreya grandis. The sequence goes on along the minus strand of JARHVA010005410.1, from coordinate 1,152,665 downwards.
ACTATATACTATTATTAATCAAGGGTTTAACATCTACTTGATATTAATTAATTCATATTTCCTTTTTAGTTGTTTTCATGCATAGAATAAATCACAAAGTCTAAATAGGTAGTTTTTCAAATTACCATTTTATTCACAATATTTTAATATATTACACACACTACCAAACCACTTAAAATTCAAAATTCATTTAAACATTTGTCTTTCAAAGGCCTACTTGCTTAAATTTCATCACCAAGGGGGAAGTCAACCTAGTTTTCAAGCCAAGTATAAATACATGGTTAATAGTATATATTGGTAAAGCACCCAACACACTTATCACTAAAATATTATGAAGTGAGGGGGTAGGACCCAACACCAATCTAGTACTATTGCCAATAGATACCCCTTTCAGCCCAAACATCCTGAAACCAATTTTAGACTACTTTCTAGTTCCCTATTTTAGCCAACTCTTCTATCCCATTAAAATCAACATTTTATAATACTCTAATAATGCTGAAGGTGACAAATTAGTTGTAATTTACTTTTTAATTGATTTTATGGTCTTTGATCGTTATGTGTTGTATTGTAAAAACTTACATAATCTAGTGTTAGTGCAAGGTTTTGTGTTGTGTTCCCTAATTGGATTAATCACATTAATCTAATTGTTTGTGTGTTTTTTCTTACTTAAATTACCTAGAAAACAACTCCCCTATTTTAGAACATTATTTTCATAGTCCATAAAATCTCTTACAAAATAGGGTTTTCCTTCCTATCAGTAATACATAGTTGACTTGTATGATTGTCTTCTTATTCACCTATTTAGTTCTTTATTCAGCCATACATAATCAACCTAAATGACTATGTATCCCTATTAGCCTGATTCACCTTCGTATTTGAAATACATAGTCGACCTGAACAACTCTACATTCTTATCTACTTGATGGGTTATAAAACATAGTCAACTAATTAAAATTTGTATCCTATTTGTTGAATTTGTCTTTGCATATTTTTTGTCCTTCTTAACCTTTCTCACTCATCATGAACTTCTTATTTTAGGATAACACAAAGTTGAACTAAAAAGTTATGATGATTTTTACCAATCCCCATAGGTTTTCCCATAAATAGATTATGGCTCATACTTTACAAGAAACTAATGTGCATGTTGTCACTCACACTAAAAATTATGGGACTCCTCCTCATGCATCTTTAGTTTGTAACCCTGTATTCTCCTTAGAATGTTAGCTTGAATTAGAATATACTCTGGAAATGATTTTCTTTATTAATGAATTTCCTCAAAATTGAGGAAAATACCCTTCCACTATTTACACCCTTATGGTAAGTGGTCAAGAAGAAGATCCCCATTCACCTTGCCCCATATTCTCACATGTATTTGGGGTCAATATCTTCTTTACTTCTCAACCTCTTCCTTCTCTTTTGACCCCTTCTCATACTATGACCTCTTCATCCTTGATTTTTTCAACCTCTATGCTAAGTATCTCTACTAACATGGTAATTTAAACATATATTGGGTCTTTTTTAAGACCCACTCTTCTCAATTCCTCCACTAGTGCATCATTTACTACCTGTTGACCAAATTTGACACTACAAGTTAAATTGGGATGCCTATAGGTAAAAAATTTATCTTTATAGGTTCGTGTGGGGTTTAATATTATTTCATAGTGTGTATTATATGTATTTTTGATGTCATTTAATTATATTTTACCCTTGATCATAACATAATTAGTCAATTTGTCATTTTGAGTCATTTAATAGGCATTTAGGGGTCATAAATACAAGTGGCATGGTTTTTATTGTTTTAAAGTGTCTTATTTTCATTCCAAATTTCTAATAGTTCATATTTCCTATCAATAAATTTAGATCTATTTGAATATTTCAAGTTATTTAATTGAAGATAAAAAAACCAACTGAAAAAGAGGGAGTTTGACACGTGTATAACCCATGGGGGAAGTCAAAACATGTGAGAATGCCATGGAACATCTATTTATATTCATAAAACTCAATTTCATGTTTTAAATTCTTTTTAAGTGTCATTTTTGAGCTAAAACTATTCCATTCCTTCTTTGTCTTTCTAGACACAGAAGTGGTTAGCAAGTTTGTGCTCGGTTTGAATAATTGAAGAAGTTTTAGGTAATATTTTTTGGAGTTTTTATTAAAATAAAATAGATAAATTTACATAATAACATTTCAAATATTTTTAACCATTCCTTATGAACCATCCTTTACAATTTGAATGTGTTTTTATGCTCACTATTTCCCATAACCTATAGGTTTTGCTCCATTTTGGATAGGTCCATACAATCCAGTTGGTGATGTTGACTCCATAGGAGGTTGGATCTCTTATAATATGATATTCATGCTTTTTTACATGTTTTATGGTGTTTTTATGGGCACATTTTCTCATATTGTAGGAAGGTGTCACCATGTGAGGTCTCAGTCAAATTTCTCCTTGTTTGCAAAATATTGGTTCCCTGTAGAGGTCTTACACAGATAGAATATGGTATATCATATATATCAAAGACATACTATCACATATCCTCATTTTTAGTCTCATAACACCATGTTTTGATAAAATATGTAGTCATGAACACCTTATAGTCAACTCCTTACTCATTCTCACTTGCAATCATATGGAATCGTGTGTATGGATCATGTTGAATATGATTCATGAAAGTGTAGTGAGAGTATCAATATTTGTAACATAATATAATAATAGGGACATAAATTATAAACCTTAACTTATCAATAAGAATATAATATGGTAGTCATACTTAGTCACTCACACATTCTGCCATTGGTTTGCACCTACAGGTGCTTTAAAGGAAGTATAACATGTCAATATGAATTATTTTACCTTGTTTTGAAATGATATTGAGATAACCCATTTGAGATCATGAATTTTTTAATAATTGTTTGTATACCTATAAACATGCATGTACCCATGGTTTTCCCTTCATTGTCAAGTTTGCAACATTACAAGAATATCTATAGGTACCATTCATGAGAAAACACATGAAAAGGTGGTTTAAGATTGAGTTGAGGTCATTGAAATTTAAAATAATCCATTTGAGAACCTAGTGAGGGCATATGAAGGATCAAAAGCACCTATATCATGCATACTACTTGAATTTTCTTCACTACCTATATATGAGATATGCATCTACATGTGGCATTGACAGAAGAATGATAGTAATTTCATGAAAAAGGTTGGAGCAAGTGATGTAAATCATCCATGAAGTCTTAATGTAAATAAAATTCCATGATAGACATATTTGAGGTATCAAATTTATAAATAGAGGTGTAAACCATTTTATAAGAATCAAAAACTAAACTTAGGGACATTTTCCCTAAAATGGAAAAGTAGAGAACCAAATCCTTTTACCAAGGTTCTATAACAAGGCTATAAAAATTATTGATGCATCTTGATGACCCAAACTTGAAACCTTAATATAGTACAAGATATCTAAAAATATTTAAGGGAAAATTACTAGTGGAGTTTAGTTTTTTTGGAATCCTAAAATTGCATATTTATGTATTAAACTTAGTTAGAGTCATCTATAAGATTTTAATCCAAAAAGAGACTTTTTCATTCAAAATCTACAAAATTGGACAGTTATTCATGATAGGCTATCTTAAATGTTTAAAATGAGATTAATTATGCTAAAATATTATCCATATGATTTAATATGTAGGTTATGACCCTAAAACACTACATACTGGTTCCTTATCCTCACAAAATGTACACCTATGAGCTGGTTTTAGTGTATCTTTAATATTAGGATAGATAACCTTGGTGATAGACCTCAACCCAGGTATAATAGGAAAATTTATAGATATGAAATGTTGTGGAAATATTCAAGGAGGACATAAATCATTAAAAAAATGCCTATGTCATATATTTTCACCTATAGGACCCCACATAATCAATTATAGTTGATTGTGAGGGGCAGAGAGCAAAATTTGGGCTTCTTGCTAAGGATATAGCATATAAATGAAACAAATGGGTCCAAAAAGGTGTAAAATTATTATACAGGACTCTAGGTAAGTTGATAAACATCTTTCTTGAGATAAATCAAGCAATGTAACCTACAAGTGTGGCATCTTGAGGTAAAATATAGTCATCATTACACTCAACCTTGACCATTCAAGGGAGATAAAGAGGTATGTAGAGGATTAAGGTAATGGTATGGATTGGAAAATCTTGTTTAAGGTATTTATAATGTTAATACACTCTCATAAAACATAAATCATGTATAAAAATGGGTAATCAAGGGAAATAAATAGTCAAATTATTACTGTCATACACACAATTTGCCTTCCCACATAGTTTGTCTTTGAATTTGAAGGATTAAGGGCATATATTGACTTGATAAAAGGATTAAATTTTGTTTATATGGTATCCATAACTTTTAAAACCATATAAAACATTAAAAATATCTAAATAAATAGGGGTAGTACCCTCTATTTTATCTCAGATAAAGGGTACTTTGCTAGGTTGTAAACCATGCAAGTTTTGGGGAAAGGAGATAGAAGGATAAACTAGAAGTTAATATACACTTAAATATAGTATTTGGAGTTGAAAAAAATATAATAAAACATTAAAAAAACTTCATAAAATGAGGGAACCCAATAGGATGGTCTGGGTTACTGAGTTTGCAAGGAGGCTTTTTAGGCATGGCTAGGCCTAAAAGCCAAATGGAGAACCACTTTAACTTATATAATGATATAGTATTTATAAGTAGTTATAAAATGTTTATAATATTAATTTTGATGTGTCTAAGATATTATAATGTAGATTAAGCATAAGGAGGTCATACTTTGGCTCAAATACAACTCAGGCCTATTATGCATGGTTAGGCCTAGATTTCAAATGATAGGTCACTTTCATTTTGAACCTTAATAAAGATTTATAATGGATTGGATAATTATTATGGGTGAATAATAGACATCTATAATCTTGTGTAATGTATGTAAACCTAAGAAAATGTCAATTTTGGACATTAGGACAACTCATGCTTACTAAAATGAAGGAAAGAGCTTGATAGGGCAAGTTTTAATGTTCATATCTCCCTTGAAACCTTGCATGGATATCTAAGGAGTTTATGGAGGTTGATGGAGGTCCTAATATTTGATCTTATGGAATTTTTTTGTAAATTTAACATCCCATATTTATGAATGAAACTTAAGAGGGTAAAATAGATCTAGACTCACCAAAACCCTTGTTAGTGACCAATTTGAGGAAATGAACGTGGAAACATAATCTAATAAAATATTTTGCCCATAATTATGATTGGAGATTATATAATACTATCTCAGGATACTCCACATTAGGATGAGTTGTATATAATTATACAGACATGGTAAAAAATAGGGTTTTCTTGACCTTTTTATGTGTTTTTTGGGCTCTAGAACGATTCTCAAGATGTTAATCACATGGAGGGGAATATTAATACTTAGTTAAATAACCGTTAAATTTTATAGCTTCATAGAAAATCCTAGGTGCCACAACAAATAACTTCATCTTGGCCATTCAAAACTGACATAGTGAGCATGATAGTGAGAAGGGTGGTAACATCAATTGAGTGGATTTTAAGTTCTAATTGAGTATTTTAAGGATATGAATGGTATTTTAAAGTTTCATCCACTCCCTCCCATGTATTTTCATGGAAAAATAAATCCAATTTTGAGGCCAAGTGTGAGGGGTGATTGAAAGATGAGTTTATTTGTGTAGGTAGTGATAGCTCATTTCCAAATGATTTTAGATGACCAAGACTATAAATAATGAATGAAAAGGAATGTTTGAAATCCTTACCTCTCATTCCAATCATAAGACCTATCCATATTATTTTTTTGAAGGTAAAACAAGTGTGGATGGTGAAGGTATTTTTCTAAGCCAACAAAAGGAGTTTCATGCCACTTTTCATGAGTTTCATGCCTTGTATGGACACTTGTATTTCCTAGCCTTGAATGGTTCATTTCACATCTTCTTATCATTCACATTTAACTAATTTTATTATTTTAAAAAGTATCCTTGTGAATTATGGACTTCTTTCTTCTCTCCTCTCTCTCAAGTTCTATAATAAGTAGCCATTTTGGCCTTCGTAAATTATTTTCCACCTGAATATGGTGAAGCCTTGCTCATTTTCACACTATGGATAAACAAATACAAATTATTTTTACCTCTTCCATGACTATTCATATTGTGTTTTACTTGGATGATTTATCTTGCTTACTTATTACTCTGGTTTCCCTATCATGTTGTCTCATTATCTCACCTATTTATAGTTAGAAAGTTTCTTCTTATAGGCCATGTGAAGTGTTCTAGTAAGTATCTAGGTTGAGTGAGTTAGTATATTCACTAGTGACATTCAAGGCCTCCTGTCTAGTCTTCATAGCGTAAATATTAATCCATAAGCTCATAATGAAAAATTGATGCGAGAAAATGTATTTTAGAGATGTGTATGTTCTGTTAGTCCCTTGTTCTCGTGTGTAACATGTAGTTGGTTGGTAGTCATAAAATAATTTGGTGTATCACCTCCTTAGGATATTTTAATTTTAGTTTTATCTCTTCATTTTCCCTCAAAATCATAGGTTTAGCAGTGATCCAAAAGTGGTACATCAAGGGAGATAGCCTTATCTAGAGATTGACCTCATTCTTAGGCTCACCCATAACCTAGAGGTGTTTCAATTGTGCCACTTGGATGAAGATAGCTAATAAATCTCCTCAAAGGGTTAAAATCCAAGTGACAATAGTTTTTAACATGCTCAATGGGACTCTTAGTCCAAGAGGTTGAAAGATTTTTTGGTATTGTCTTTCAATAATTAGCCTTTGGAGGCATCTATCTGAACATCAATAAAGAGTCCAAGATTACATCAGTTGGTAAAGAAACCAAGGTATTCCTTTTGATTATTGATGATAATAATTCTCTGTGTTCTTGCTTCATAATGAAGTTTCATGGCTAACTTTTGTGTTGAGTATTATTTTACACAAGTTGGTGAGATTTATCAACCTTCACATGATCCTTACAAATTTTAATATGATTCTTAGCATCTCCAATATGACCATTATCAACATTATCATGATTTGTATCAATATTATAACTAAGCTTCTCAATATCTTGATTCTCCTAGTCAACCTAGTCATTCTTCTAATCAATCCATTGCAACTTTCAAGAAAACACTCTTGGGCTATGAGAAGTAGATATTATATCTTGAAACCTAGGGTAAATAGTCAAGATATTCCTAATCATTTAATTCATTAGGTAAGAGATGCATTATATATTATTACAAGAGAGTGGGCTCCTATTGAGAGAGTTAATTGACATAGGATCACAAGCGAGATGCTAGATGTGAGTGGCATGATTGCATCCTTGAAAGATAAGCTAAGAATTTGTGAGGAGTAGCCTCACCAAGTGTATCATCCTTCACATCCAGTTCCTAAACATTTATATTAATCCTACATGATTCCTACTCATGAACCCAATAAAGCTTGTCAAACTCATCTTTTTCCCAATCAATTGGAAAAGAGTGTTGAAAAGATAATCCTTGTGTTTTAATCAGATATTTATAGGTAGATTGAATTGGCCAAGATGCAAGTGAATCAGTCCATATCATTATCTGAATAAGTGTAATTTAAGCTCTCATTTCCATCTCATATTTCATCCCCACCTCAAGAAGTGACCTCTAGATATGAAATCCCAAGTTAGAGACAAGGTGGAGAATTCAAGCCTAAGGAGATTCCAAGTTTCTTAAAAACTTCATCCACTCCTCAAGTTACATCACTACCTAAAGAAGATAATCCTAATCCCAACATCCTAAGCTACAATAAGGTAGTGGAATTTTGGGGAAAGAAAGAAGATAAAAGCCTTGATAAAGAATGTGAAGTTGAGAAAGAGCTTGATCCTATTCAAGTCCTTCCCACCCTTCCTCAAGAGATCTCTTATCTTCCATGTTAGCCCTCTTGTACTCCTTAACCTCATTATGATTCCTATGAAATTCAAGAAAGACTTTTGAAAGAGAAAATATCCAAGCTAATTTAAGAGTTAGAGTCAAGGATGAAATTGTTAAGTCAAGGTGTGATGGAAGGTTTAGATCCCAAAGAAGATCATATACCTAAACACACCCCATATAACCTTCCTCAAGAGAGTTCTCAACATAATCAAATGTCAATAAATTTATTTTCAAATGGAAGGAATAAAATATAGTTGTTTTAGCCCAAAGTTTTCCTCCTCTTCCTCAAGAGCTTCCGAAAGAATCCCTTACATTTCATTCTTAATATGATTCTGAGTTCTATGTTTCATCTCCACCAACTAGTTCATCTTTCCCTCACCCCATTAGCCTTTTACTTAATGGAATTGTGGTATGGTAACCTAAAGAGGAGTATTTGGTTTATAATAATTAAAAACACTTGCTTGAATAAAACATACCTCCTTGGTAGCCTCATTGGGCCAAGTCACATGATTTTAAGATGTTTAGTCTTGGCATCACCAAGAAAGAGAAGGAGATGGAAGATATTACAACCCTTGAGAAGAAAATTTAGGTTATGGTAGTTGAAATTCAACTTGATATAACTCAAGAGGTCCTAAATATTAAAAAAGATGAAATCATTATAGGGACTCCTTTGGTGATTTCAAGTGTAATTCTACCTTCTTGTATGAAAAGGAACATGCTGAAGACTCTTTGATAGCTATCTATGAGGAATGAGACAAAGATTTTAAGAGGGAATAACTTGAAGAATAATATAAATCTGACCAAAAAGTTTTTGATAATAATATCAAGCATGAATATGAATGTGTTATTAAGGATGGAGAAAAATTTCAAGTCATCCCCAAAGAGGTTGTAGTCTTAGAAAATTCTCTTGAGACCAAGGTGAAAGTTGTTCTTAAATATGAGCCAATACCTTAGAATAATTTTGAAACACCCTCATATGCATTGGAACTTAAATAACACAATATTTATGACCTCATGCATCAAGAAGTGAAGATTGAAGAGGTAGTGGTTCAAGATGATAAAAAGGACAAAGATGATTCTTAGTAGTGAATGAAGTTATTGAAAGAGCATGAAGTTCTTTACCAAATTGAGGGTCAAGTACATGACAAGGTGAAGAAAGAGTGTTACATGGAGGAAAATGACCAAGATTGGGTATAATATGTAAATCTCCTTGATGAGATAGAAGAACTTATATTTGAGAACAAACCCAATCTTATTAATAACACTATGGAAATCAAGAAGGTATGCCTTGTTAAACAACCATCAGAGGTTGTAATTAAGGATATATATGATAAATTTGAGGATATTTGGATGAAATAATAATTAATTTCCATATATATCCTATTTATAACTACTTTATTTTCATTAAACATCATGCCAATGAAGTTGGCAAACATCATGAAAAAATTAGAAGCATCAAGGTCAAGGATCAAAATACTATATGTCTCATTCAACCCTTCATGTCATGGAGAAAGAATGGTTTAAATATTAACCTTTGATATATAATTTATTTATCATCTTAGGTTAGTTAGTGTTTGAGTCAGTTTGTTTTATTGGTGTGTGTGTTTCATAAGTGCTCATGAAGCACATGTATGTTTTCTTTTGCTTTGTGTGTCTTTTGTTTTATGTGGTTGAGGTAATTAGTTGGTCTTGTCTTAATAAAATATTGTTGTAAAATTCCTCTTGTTTTGTCTTATACTTTAGATGACTCCTTAATCCCAATGGACTAATAAGGCTATTGGTCTAATTAGTATAACAGGCATATTACCCATATGAGTCACCAATTTATTGACCAAATTTGACCCTATAGGTCAAATTGGGACCCATATAGGTAAAAAATTTATATTTATAGGTTTATATGGGATTTAATATTATTTAATAGGGTGTATTATATGTTTTTTTATTTCATTCAATGTTATTTTAGCCTTCATAATAGCCTAATTAGTCAATATGTCATTTTGAGTCATTTAAGAGGCATTTAGGGGTCATATATGCAAATGACATGGTTTTCAAGGTGTCCAAGTGTCATATTTTAATTTAAAACATCCAAGAGGTCATATTACCTATTGGGAATGTTAGAATTATCTAAATCTTATAGGTTATCTAATTTAAGATCAAGAAACCAACTAAAAAGAGGGAGTTTGACACTTGTACGAACCATGGGGGAAGGTGACACATTGGGGAAGGAAATGGAAAATATATTCACCTTCATAATACTAATTACACATTTTAAGTGATCTATAAGTGTAATTTTTTAGTTAAAACCATTTTTATCCTTCTTTGCCTTTCTAAACACCTATAATTAGTCAGCAGGTTTGTGCTTGGTATGAATAGTTGAAGAGGTTTCAGGTCAAATAGTTTTTGGAGGTGGTAGTAAAATTATATAGATAAATTTATATAAAAATATTTTTAATACTATTTAACCATTATTTATGACCCATCTTTTACAAGTTGACTATGTTTTTCTACTCACTATTTCCTATAACCTATTAATTTTGCTCCATTTTGGATAGGTCCATACAATCAAGTTGGTAATGTTGACTCTAGAGGGTGTTTAATATATTATATGATCATATTCATGATTTTTTTCATGTTTCATGGTGTTTTTATGGGCAAGTTATCTCATATTATAGGAAGGTGTCACCATGTGAGGTCTCAGTCAAAGTTCTCCTTGTTTATAGAATGTTGGTTCCATATAGAGGTCTCATGTAGATGTAATATGTTGTATCATAAGTATAAAATACATATTATCACTTCTCTTTATTTTTAGTCTCATGACATTATGTTTTGATCAAATATATAGTCATGAACACCTCATAATCAACTCCTTGCTCAATATCACTTATAGTCATAGGGAATCACATGTATGAATCATGTCGACCATAATTCATGGAAGTTTACTAAGAGTATCAATATTTGAAACACACTCTCATACTAAGGACATCAATTATAAACCTCCACTTATCAATAAGAAGACACTATAGTAGTAATACTCAATCACTCACACATTCTACCATTGGTATGCACCTATAAGTGCTTCAAAGGAAGGATAACACATCAATATGAAGTATTTTAAATTATTTTGAAATGAGATTGAGATAACCCATTTTATACCTTGAAAATTTTTAGGACTAGTTGTATACCTATAAACATGTAAGTACCTATAGTGTTTCATTCACTGTCAGGTCTACACCATTACAAGAATACCTATAGGTACCATTCACAAGAAAACATATGGGAAGGAGGTTTAAGACAAACTTGAGTTAATTTAAGTTAAAAATAATCCATTGGAAAACTTATTTAGGGCCCTGGAATTATCATAATCACCAATATCATGCATAATACTTGAATTTTCTTCACTACCTGTATATGAGATAAGCATCTACAAGTGGCATTGGTAGAGGGTTGAGACTACTTACATAAAAAAGGTTGGATCAAGTGATGGAAATCATCCATGAAGCATTAATGTAAAAAAAATACATGATATAACTATTTGAGGTATCAAATGTAAAAATTGAGGTGTATACCATTTTGGAAGAAGCAAGAACTGAACTCAAGGACTTTTCCCCTAAAATTGAAAAATAGAGAACTTGAGCCTTTTACCAAGGTTGTATAATAAGGTTACAAAAAATCCTGATGCATCTTGATGACCCAAACTTCCATAATTAATATATTAAAATAGATATACAAATATTTATTGGCAAATGACTATTAGAGTTTGGTTTTTTGGAAGCCTAAAGTTACATAGTTATGCACTAAACTCTGTGAGAGTCATCTACATGATTTTGATACAAAAGAGACTTTTTCAATCAAATGATTATAAAAATAGACATGGATTCATTATAGGTTATCTTAAATGTTGAAAAAGAGATTAATGATGTTCAAATGTTTTCCATATGAGTCAAGATTCAGGGTATGACCCTACAACACTACCTACAAGTTCCTTTTCCTCACAAAATGTAGACCTACAGGTTAGCTATAACGTATCTTAAAGATTGGGATAGATAACCTTGGTGATAGATCTCAACCCAAGCATAAAATGAATAAGTATATATATGGAATTGTGTGGAGATATTCAAAGAGTACATAAATCATGAAATAAATGCTTAAGTCATATATTTTCATGTATAAGAGACCACACATTTAACTATAGTTGATTGTGAGGGGCAAAGAGAAAAATTTAGGCTTCTTGATGAGGATATAACATAAAAATGAGAAAAATGGGTTCAAATAGGTTTTAAATGATTCAAATAAACTCTAGGTAAGTTGATAAACATATTTCTCTAGGTAAATCAAGCAAAGTAACCTATAGGTGTGCCATCTTAAGGCAAAATACAATCAAAATTACACTCAACCTTAACCAGTTAAGGGGGATAAAAAGGTTTTTAGAGGATTAAGGTAATGGTATGGATTATATAATATTTTTTAGGGTATTTATATAATTAATACAATTTAATACAACAAAAATCATGCAAAGAAAGGGGTTTTCAAGGGCAATATATAGTCAATTTATGATTGTCATACACATAGTCTACCTTCCCACACACTCTATATTTGAGTTTGAAGGATTAGAGGGTAATATTAAATTTATAAAAGGATAAAATTTGTTTAAAATGGTCTTCATAACTTTGATAAACCTCTAAAACATTCAAAATATCTGAATAAAGAGGGGAAGTACGCTATGTTTTGTCTCAAATAGAGGGTACTTTTTGGGGAAAGGAGATTGAAGGATAAACAAAAATATAAAATACACTTAAATAATTTGTGTGGAGTTGAAACACATATATATAATAATTAAAAAAAATTAAAATAATGAGGGAACCTAATAGGATGGTGTGGGTTGCTGAGTTTGTAGGTAGGCTTTTTAGGCATGTTTAGGCCTATAAGCCAAATGGAGAACCACTTTCACTTCTATTATGAGATAATATTTTTAAATATCTATAAAATGTTTATAGGATGAATTTGTATGTTTATAATCTACTATAATTTAGTGTAATCACAAGGAGGTCATATTTTGGCTCAAAGATAATTCAGGCCTACTAGTCATGGTTAGGCCTAGATTTCAAATGATAGGTCAATTTCATTTTTAACCTTAAGAAAGATTTATAATGGATTTAATAATTATTATGGTGTCATAATATACATATATAATATTTTTAAATGTAGATAAACCCATGATAAAATTAATTTTGGACTTTAACATAATTCAGGCCTCTTAGAATGAAGGAAAGAGCTCGACAGGGTAAGTTTGAATGCTCATATCTCCATTAGAACATTTCATGGAGATATAAGGAGTTTAGGGAGGTTGATTTAGGTATTTAATTTGATCTTTTGGAATTTTTTTCAACTTAAATGTCCCATATTTATGAATGAAGCTTAAGATAGTAAAATAGGTCAAGACTCACCAAAACCCTTACTAGTGACCAGTTTGAGGAAATGAAGGTGGAAAGAAACTCTAATGGAATAGTTTTCCTATAATTATGATTGAAGTTTTTATAATAATATATTAGTATACTCCCCATTAGGATGAGTTGTATGTAATTATAAATATGGGGTATAAAATAGGGTTTTGTTGACCTTTTTTTTTTTTTTTTTAGGTTATAGAAGGAGTTTGAAGATGAAAATCATATGCAAGGAAAGATTGAGAATTATGATAAATCATGATGAAAATTTATTGTTTCATAATGACTCTTAGGTTCCGTAACAAAAGAATTCATCTTAGTTAGTCAAAATTGGCATAGTGAACATGATAGTGAGAAGGGTGAGAACTTCAAGTGAATGGATTTTTAAGGTTTACTTGAGTAGTCTAAGGATATGGAGGGTCTTTATAAGTGTCATACACTCCATAAAATTTATTTTAGTTTAAAAATTAAGCCAATTTTGAGGCCAACTATGAGGGATGACTGAAAGAGGAATTTCTTTGAGTGTTGATAGCTCATTTCTAGATGATTCTTGATGACCAATTCTATAATCAATACATGGAGAGGCATGTCTAAGATCCTTATCACTAATTATAAACATTAGATGTATCCCTAGTTAATTTTGGGATGTTTAATATGTGTGGATGATGAAGGTAATTTTTTTAGCCAACTCAAGGAGTTTCATGCCACTTTTTATGAGTTTCATGCCTTATATGGACACTTGTACTTATTGACATTACATGGTTCATTTCACATCTTATTATAATGTGTATTTAACTCATTTTATCATTTTTAAAAGTTTCCTTGGGACCTTTTTTCATATCTCTTCCCTCCTCTCCTCTCTCTTATGTTCTATAAGAACTAGCCATTTTGGCCTTTGTAAATTATGTTCCACTTGAGTATGGCAAAGCCCTACTCATTTTAATACCATGTATCAATAAATATAACTTATTTTTACCTCCTTCATGAATTTTCAGTGTGTTTTACTTATATGATTGATATTTCTTAGTGATGACTCTTGTTTCATTAGCATATTGTCTCATTCTCTCACCTATTTGTAATTGGAAAGTTTCTTCTTGAAAGACCTGTGAAGTGTTCTAGGAAGTGTCAAGGTTGAGCATATTAATATATTCACTAGTTACATTCAAGGCCTCTTTTATAGTCCTCATAACCTAAACATTCATCCATAACCTCATAATGAAACATTGATGTGAGAAGATGTAAGTTAGAGAAGTGTATGTTTGGTTAGTCCCTTGTTCTCATGTGTAACATGTAGCTAGTTGGTATTCATCAACTAATTTGATGTATCACCACCCTTAAGATATTTTAATTTTATTTTTCTTTCCTTTTTCCCTCACAAGCTTAGGTTTAGTATTGATCTAAAAGTGGTACATCAAGGGAGTTAACCCTATCTAGAGATTCACCTCATTTTTAGTCTCACCCATAGCCCAGAGGTGTTTCAATATTGCCACTTGGATGAGGAGAGATATGGCATATCTTCAAAGGGTGAAAATCCAAGTGACAACAGTATCCATAGTAATCATGCAACTAGTGTTTCTTCTTCTAATCGGTATACTAGTTCATCTTTTTCAACACATGCTAATCATGACACTAGTGCCTCCTTTTCTAACAATATCTCTCAAGAAATTAATAGTGCACATGACACTAATCATAATGGTACATAAGCCACTAATACTAATAGTAATTATTCACATGATATTAATTTAACCACTAAAACCCATCAAATTATATTGAAAACTCTTAACCAAATGAATGCTTTCCAAGATAATAATGCAAATACAGAATCACCTTATTCATCTCCAAAATAACCCTCAATAGGTTCTATGGGGAGTTCACAACCAAAATTACCCATACACACTTATGGATTCCCATGGAAATCCCATTCCTTAATGACCTCATGTTTACAAAATAATTAAAAACCTTCAAACAAAATCTCTTATGCCTCAAATTGATAACATACATACATACATACATATATATATGTATATATATATATGTATATATATATATATATATATATATATATATATATGTATGTATGTATGTATGTATGTATGTATGTGTGTGTGTGTGTGTGTGTGTGTGTGTGTGTGTGTGTATGTATATATATATATATATATATATATATATATATATATATATATATATATATATATATATATATATATATATATATGAGGTATCACCCCTACCATTAGTTACAATGGTCAACTTATCCCACCTTACACTTGATAATATTTATAAATATATACAAATATTGGGTCAAGTTAAACACTTTTGCCACTACCAATCTCTTAGTGAAAACCCTATCCAGAGATGTTGTAGATTGAAATAACAAACTCAAGTCTCATTATATCACTGACTAAAAAAAATATAGTTAATGCTTTAGTAAAATAATTTCAAACTAGTGACCTCCCTAAAAATACCTTGGATGATTTTATTAATTGTAATCAATTTGAGATGAAATTACACAAGATTTCATCAAATGGTAGAAGATATTATCTAACAAGTGTAAACACAACATGGAAAATAATAAACTCTTTCATATATTCAACATTGTTCTCTACCCTAAGTTTTAATATCAAGTCCAAACCTCTCTCCATGAACTTTGAAAGAGGCCATTAACCAAGCCAAGCATCAAGAGTTTCTCATGCATCAGTTTGAGCCATCCCAACCTCTTATCGACACTCACTTGCTCATCAAAAATAAAAATTATCATGATACTATAGATGGTGTCACTAATTCCTATGATACCATTATTAATATTCAATATATTGCTCCCAACCATGCTCTAGAACAAGTTCCCGATTAAACCACATCCTTAATCCTCACTTTTATCCAATCAACAACATCAATGTTCATAAGACATTATCCTTATTAGAATTTTAAAATTGTCTACCAAGGCCTCTTCCCCAAGATCTTGATCCCAATCACCATATGAAATCATGGTATGATCCCAATACATTCTATTTGTTTCATGCTAGCTGGGGTCACTCTCATGAGACTTGTAAGTAATTTCATAACTTAGTTATGTATTTCCTCCTTGCCCCAAATTTTGACCACGACTCCCTCTTTTGAAAATGTCAATAAGATTATGATTTTTCATTAAAATCTCAAGAAATAAAAAATAAAAATCATGCTTTGAACCAATTTAATGCTCATCTAGCTATCTACATATACCCTCTTTTATACCATCAAGAAAATAATGATAAGACTACTCCTTCCACCAATAAAATTGATAGTATTATAGACCCAAGTCTTGAATATGATGTGTTCAAACATGAATAATATGGAAAGAATAATTTCATTCATTGATTCTCATCTTGCACACATGCACCAATCATCTCATAGTTTTTGTGTTATCTAAGATTCTTATCCAACTCACCTAATAGAGTTGGGGTAAAAGGACCTTATCTCTTTAGATGAACTAATTCAAACACCTTCATTAGATAAAACATCCCATACCATTTCTATAATTTATCCAACCTCTTTACCCATCACCAATGATATTTAACCTTGTAATACCATTTCTTCAAATTTATCAAAAAATAAAACTACATCAACTATGTCATCATCTCATGATAACCAACAAATTTTTCCCGATCTTAAACCTCTAAAAAATTATCAAAATAAGTTTACATGCACTTATCCTCCTCTTTTTGAATAACTCCTCCAATATTATGCACTTGTATCTAATACTTCCATCATGGGTTATGATGAATGGGATCATATCATGGAGCTTACTAATCTCCCATCTGAAGTCCCCTTTTTTGAACTCATGCAAACTTATTCATGTCATCAAAACTACCTTATGAAAATACTATTTAATATGAACATCCCATGTCCTCCCTTATTAGGATGTGAAGCTACCTTGTCTAGGTTAGAAGATAACATCTTACAACAATTCAAAGAGATGTTTATACACATTGATGAAATAATGGACACTTCTCTCTCTCAAATTCCCTATTACTTCTATGATTATAGATGAGATTTTTATTTTTATAGATGATCCTCCCCTATTTATAAACATTAAATTTGGTGACATCCAATTCAAGCATGCCTTGATTAATGATGGTTCACATACTTGTTTTTCTTCCCTTGATTTCATTAAAACCCTTATATACTTAGAATTTAAGCTTAAGTCCACACATAACACATATCAAGGATATGACCAAAGGATATGAAGGTTATGATATAAAATTATCCTCTCTATAATATGTTAGTTCCCAAAATTACACTCAAGAAATTGGGCCCTTATCTATATCAATGCATAAGTCATTAGCATGGATTCTATTTCAAAATGTTCTTTTGAAAGGTCAAATTCATGTAAAACTTGGCTAAGTCTTTTGTCTTGTTTTTACTTGGTGAAATGTTTTTTTTCCTTAGAATTTTTAGGCATTTTACACTTACATAATTTATGATGGAAATAGTTTTTCAAGATTTTTGTCTTAGAAAAAAAATTTGAAGACATATTTCTATTAGACATTTTATTTGCTAAAAAGTTTTGAAGGAATTCAGTGTCTTATTTCTTTTGGGTTAAGTGTTTTAAAAAAGTTCCAAAGGGCTATTTAATTTGTTTAAAACTTTTTATCCACAACAAAAGATGAAATTATACTTGAACTTTGAGCATTTTGCTTGAAAAAAATATTGAAGGAATTGTAAGGTCATTTAATTTGGCCAAAGGTACTTCAAAAAGTCCCATAGGGTCATTTTTCCTTTATAAAAGATGCAAAGGATCATTTTCTTTGGGCATTTTGCCTTTGAAAAATTCTTGAATGGAACTTTCAAAGGGTGAAGGATACTTTAAAAGGGTCATTTTACCATTAAAAAATGTTTAAAGGATTTCCTTCAGGTATTTTTCCCTTGAAAAATTCTTGAAGGGTATATATAAAATGTCTAAAGGATAATTCTAGATCTATAAAACACTTTAAAAACTCCCGAAGGACACTTTCATAAGATGGAGGATACTTTCAAAAAGTTTGAAAGGCACTTTAAAGAGTTTGAAGGACCATTCCAAAAGGCTAAAGGGAATTTTTGTATGGTAAGTACCCTTAACAAAAATTTTAAAGGGTATGTTCAAAATTCTTGAAGGGCTACTTTGGCAAAATTGTTATGGAGCAGAGGTCTTATTTCCTTCAAACATTTTGCCCAAGAAAAAATTTTAAAGGAATTGCATTTAATTGGGAGAAGTACTAAGGTTAATTTCTATGGGGAAATTATTTTGGAAAATATTTCTGAAACAATTATCCCAACATAGGCAAAGGAGATAAGTGCCAAATTCTTTTAGCAAAAGTGTAGAGGTCTAATTCCTTCGACAAAAGTGCAAAGACCAATTTCTTTGGGGAAATTGTCTCAAACATTTTGTCCAAAATAATTATATTGATAGAATTCCCAAAAAGTTATCATGAAAAAAATTCCCTAGAATAATATTTCCAAATTATAGGTGACGGTCTTGTGGATGTTTTTTATAGGTATACAAACATCAATTTCAAGTTACAGGGACTAGCCATTGGCATTTAAATGTTCATGATAATCACGTAAGTGTTAAATTTAGACCCCATGAAATAGACATTTGTTTTCAATTGGGGAAGATATAATATAACATGCTTTTTTGGTGTAGGATGATTTGATTGTGTGTGATCAAAACTAAAAAGCCAAATGAACTCAAAAATCCCACGAGGATGCCAAGTGTTGAGTTCACAAGATATGTTTTAAAGTTTATGCATGTTCTAAATATTTAATGGTATGAGATGGAAGTTTAAAAGTTAGTGGGACCAAAGATTAATAAATATTCTTCTAAATGGTATAAGCATACTCAAATTAGGCCTGATTATCTTATAGGTGCATAGGAAGCCCATGGGGCTACCAAGTGACATATCCTTGGGGCTAGGTAAAAGGAACTATCTAATTATGACTCACTCTTTAGATCCTAATCTTATGAAGCATGGTTTTTCACCTCAATCAGATCTGATGGTTCATAACCAAGGTTGAACATTTAAATATCCTATGAGAAAATATAGGAATTATAAGTGACACAATGGAATGCCACAAGGTTATAGTTTGAGCATCACATTGTAAAATCTATGGCTTGTGTGTTATTGGGAGGTGAAGATATAATGGTGTCAACCAAGATAGGATTTTTAAAATTATCTAATTTCATAAGGACATGACAAGTGTCTAGACTAGAGACATTAGTCACTCTTAGAGCTATGCAGATGCCTAATAGGATTGAAGATGGAATGCCAAGTGTCAATATGTGGTAAGATTTAATTTCAAAGCTAAAATTGATGGTTTTTCATGGACATGGAAATGGTTCAAATATTATAATTACATATAACTACCTTTTCAAAATTTAATATTTATAATCATTATCATATATCATTTCTTATTTCATATCACAATTGAATCAACTGCCAAGACATCATTGTAGCTAATGGGTTTTCCCTTTAGCATATACAAAGGATATATTTCATGTCTAGAAATTTCCATGATTCACAATTGAGTAAGAAGAAATCATTTCAAACAAATTAGAATATGAGTACAAAATCTATTTGGATTTCAAATTATTTTATCCCTCTATTTATGCAAGTGAGTGATTAGGGAATATACAGGTAGTTCCACATCAAGAGAAAAGATGTTTGGTTCCTCAAGCAAATATCCTCATTCTAAGGTAATGTGAAAGGTATTTTATATCCAAAGGATTAGATAATATGCTCAAGGTTTTTTTAAGGTCTTCATCATTTCTTGTAGAGTTAGATGTAATAATAATTTCTTGTAAATATACTAAAAATCTTAGGTGTGGCCAAGAGCTTTTTTGGTTGGGAGTATCTTTATGGGACTATAAAAGTTCATTATGTAATTTTTTAAGATTATATCCCATAATCCCAATTTTTGGAAGGATTAAAAAAGTATAAATAGGATCTTTGACTTAAATTTCAAGGTTGTTGGTTGTTGTTTGATATAGGTCATTTCAGGCATCCTCTTTCTCTAAATATAGGTTCTACATAATGTTTTTTAGGATCAAGTGTTATGTGTATACTTTTTATCACTTACTAAGGTCATTGCATCTATATAGTGATTAGAAATATTTGAGATCATATTCATGTCTCACTTTTCAAAAGAGCAATCTCACCATGCTTGTCCCCATGGAAACATTCTCAAGTGTTGGTGTTTGTAATATTTATTTTCAAGTCACTAGAAATATTTGTGATTCTTTGTTGTATCTTGTTAATGAAAGGTAATGACATGTTTTATATTTTTTGATGATTATATATTTTTGTCTATGTTCATTAATGGTTGTCATTCTAAGCATGCATATAGGTTTTAAATCCCTCTCTAAAGTTATACATGTAAATGTGTTGTTAAATACCTTTTAAGGACTCCCTGGGTTCATGAATTTAACAAGAAAAAGAATTTGAGATTATAGTTTCCGTGTATGTTCTAGTTTCTCATGGATCATTTGGTGTTTATCATTGCATTGCATTTGAAGTTTTCTACATCTTTACTAAGGAACACTGTCATGAAATATTATTAGATACTTTATTGTTTGGAAGCCACCAACATACCACCCTCCATTTTATAATTAACTATAAACTTGTTCTACCCTATATTACCACATAAATAACATGATATATTACATAATATAATTGTTACTTTCCCTAAAAATGCATAATATTTTACCTATTTAGAATGTATTTGTAGTTTGTGCTTTAAATCCTATCATTGTAGTCTTTCATTTAGTCCCTTTTTCTATTGAAAACTTTATCAAATGATTATTACAGTCATAATTTCATTTGTGCATTTCATGTAACAACCCTTCATGGCTGAAGTGTGAAAACTTTGTTATGATCTAGTTATATTTTTCCTTTGTGCCAAGAAATCCCCATGGATTTTGAATTGTGAAATCCCTCCATGTGAACAAGTTACCCCATAGGTCCTCTCACCTTGGTTCAAGTAGAGCCAAAAGTAGCAGGGAACTAACCATACCCTTTGTAGGTGCCTCTCAATCATTTTTTTATGCTGATCCATTCATGATACCCAACCCTCACCAAACTAAAATGACATTCTAGTGGGTTTATCATCATTGCCAGCCATTTTTTTCAAGTGTGCAAGCCTAGTTTAGATAGGTGTACAACTAGAAACCAACACCAAACTGATGCCATTGTTGGGGACTTAACTAAAATTTTTGTCACTTATGTTGCTAAGAATTCTTATAGATAGCCATATCCATGAGTAATTCATCTTGTGAGGTTATCTATTGTTACTAAACTGATTTGAATATCTTGGATGTCAATGTTGTATCACTCCAATAGGGACATACTAAGAAGTTTTAAGGTTTGACAATTTGACTTATGTTGAGTCCATTATAATGAACTATTAGAATTACATGTCAAAATATGTCCTTTAGCTTTTGAACATCTTTTGCAAATTTTATTTTTGTTATATAATAGGAACCCTATAGCCAACTCACCCTTGATATGTTTTCTATTGCTCTTAAACCCTCTGTTCATCCTACTCCTCCCTCTTCTAAACCTATTCTAGCTCATATTCCCACTTTTGATGAGCCTCTTCTTTCTTGTAACTCTATTTCTCCTTCAGTCAATCCTCATGTAGTCTCTTCATCAACACCACCACCCCTTGGTGATGGCCTACTTATTTTACTACAACTTACTCTTCTACCTACCAAATGAGATAATTTGTCATACTATGACATTCATAGAGTTTCTAGTCATTGGACTAGATATTTTATATTATCCCAGCCTTCCCTGGCTTCTACTTCCACTCCCTCTATTAGTATACCAATAAAATATACTAAAAACCATATTTATTGCTACCATGATAGACATAATTATTCCTCCACTCATTGTTGAAATATTTGACAATATATAGACACCTTATATCCTTAGCCTATAGATAATGTTATACCTTCTCCCAAGTTATAACCTAAGTATATTCCCAAATATGAAAAGGTATATTTTTTGTTACACCAATATTATACCCATCACTTGGATCATTTCCACATCATCTATCATCGTCTCCATGATCACCTTATGACATTCCTATACCTACTATCCCTCCTCCCATAATTCACCCACATAATAAGGCTCACCATTATTCCCCTATGGTTCCTCCATCCTACCTTCTTCCTTTGTGGTCCCTCCACTTGTGGTTCCTCCACCTATGGTTCTTCCACCCATGATCAGTCCATATTTGGATCTTCCTTCACATATGGTCCCTTATTCATTAGTGACTCCTTCATGTCTCACATATTCTACTCCTATTCCCTATCCTAAGTATCCTATGCATAATGGCCCTCATGAGCATGATCCTTTAGGCATGCCTACATTTTAAATAAAGAAGATATGATGAGAGGTATTCTCCTAGCTTTCTTTCAATATCAATGAGACTCTCACTATAATTAGAGTCCATCTTTATAAATATATATTAGATATTATAGATAATATTTGCAGACAAATTTACCAATATTTATGAACACATCATGGTGTTCATTTACTTTCTTTTTCATTTTAGATTGGATGTGTGATCCATGTTTATATTTATCTACTTCATATCATTTACAACTGTGTCAAGTTTTCATTTCGTTATGTATCTTATATGGCTATTTATATCTCACATTACATGTTGTCTATGATATCATTTTGTTTCCTTATGATCTCTTATTGATTCCTTTCATGATTATATGTTTCTCTTCATGAGTTAATTTATTTCCATATATGTATTTTCATTTTATTATGATCATGTGCTACCTTATCTCCATATCATGGATAATCATTATTGTGACTTGGTTATACAAACCTTACTCCCCTTAGTACTCATTATTTACCATGTGATCAGTTCAAAAATAAGTCATATCATTACAATCACATTTTATTGGTCTATATTAGATCTCTCTTTATTTTTTTTATTTCCTTTCATAAACTAAGAATACACATGGTTAAAACTCAAGACAAAATATTGGTTCATATTTAAGCCAAAGTGTTTTTAGATATTCATGTCTTTGGATACCTAGATTCATTTAGCCAAAGTCTCATTTTGTATCTCATTATTGGTCATTCCAAGTTCGTATGGAGGATGAATCTTCAAATCCATACAAATTTGAAAGACAAATGATTTTAACAAAAGACAATGATTAAAAATGTAATATTAATGTAATTTCAAAATTCAAATCACACTAAAAGACATGATTCAAAGCACATATCCTTTTTATAATTGAAGGTCAAATTCCACATTTGGCCTCATGATAGAGCTAAGGTCCTTTGGGGTGGTGTTAGGCTAGTAGATTGGGAAATTTATTAAAAAATAAAAAATAGTGATACCTACTTTCTCACACAAGTACCCAACTTCATAGTAGATTGATGGATCTATAAAAGGTCATGAGGAATAGGGAACATATTGTGGGAAGGTAGGTCCATTTTAATTTTCCTTATTAAAACAACCAACATGAATTAATAATAGTATCATATATATATATATATATATATATATATATATATATATATATATATATATAGCTTTGTGCTTATTATGAATAGGTACCCATCATATATTCATGGTCACTAGTCATTTAGTGTCTTCCATATGTCCTTAGTGTGCCTCATGTTTCCTAAGGCCTTCTCATAGATGCCTATGTCTTACTTTTTACACTCCTTTAATTTAAAATAATCTTAATATTTCCCCTTAAGAAATATTGTTTTGTTTACTAATCAATCCCTTCTAGTGATTCCATTTGTGAGCTACAGTATAAGACCTTGGATTGGAGCATGCCTTCCTCACAAATTACCAAATTACCATTCCCAACATTTATTTTCACATATTTTTCCTATTGTTTCCACATCATTAGACTTCCCTTTTTGAGTTATAGTGTAAAACCATAGATAGGATGAGGCCTTCCTCACAAAATTTTCCAATACCCAAGTCATAACGAAATTACATATGTCAAATTTGAGATAAGTCATGATTGATGATTAGTTACATGCCATTGACATGCTTCCCATATTTATATAGTATGTTCTATGCTTATTTCATTGATCTTTAATTTTTCATCTTCTTATTTTTTGATTACATGTAAGGGTACAATAATTTTCCTTGTGTTTTTCATACTTCCCAATTTGAATTAGTGTGATCAATTTAAGTTCATTTTTCCAATTTTGTTTATCTTTTATACTTACCAATGTTATTTAGTATTATTTATTTACTTATTTAATTTGTTTTTATACTATTTGGTTTTCTTATGTCTTCCATTTTATTACATTATTTTTATAATTCCCAGTGTGATATAGTGTGATTTTACTTGTTTTCATTTGGTGTAATTATTTTAATGGTTTAAGAATATTTTTGTTATCTTTTTTACCTTATTTGGTTAATTATACTTAGTCATATTTTTTTATTACATGTTTCTCATCATGATAAACTGTGTAATATATATATTTTTATTACTTATACTTTTTTCACGTCATTTTTATCTTTTTTTCTTTTTAACCATGCATGTGTATCACATAATTCTATAAAATAAAACACTCCACATATATTTTACATAGAATATACAAAAAAATCTAAAAACATGTGATAAAAATAAATATATCCATGAATAAACATCAATAACCAAATACAACTCATGAGAGCAAATCCAAATTTATATATATATATATATATATATATATATATATATATATATATCATGTGTTTTATACAAGGCATAAAATACAAAATACATAGCTCCAACTCTACGGTTGGGCTCCATCATGCCTATCTTCTAGCCTAGCCATGCTTCACATAGATTCATAGGACTATTTACTTTGAATGGTATTCTCTAATGAGGTAGTTTGAGATCTTAATTGTACTACTTATCCCTATAAGTTGGCCACTTGGGCTTGCACCTATCGTAGTTAAAATTTAGTATCCACATGTGCCACTCTCTCCTGATCCAAGGCCTACTAGGCCTATACCTCTCCCATTCCCACCCCTTTTGATGGATACAATCCATCCCCACATGTATAAAAATACCTCATGACCTCTGCCATTAAGACAAACTAACTTGCCTAGGGTGGGGTAGATGGTACCATAGGATCAACCATCACGGTAGGGTTTAATGGTACTAGCAACCCATCAAAAATATCATGTTGTAAAACCATAGTTATGAATCTCCATCTAATTTATTCTATCCTCAAATATAAAAAACCAAAACTAGATGGATATCAGATCATGTATATATCTCAAAATATATCTATTTACTATATCCACATGTAACTATTATTTTATATCAAAGCTTAAAATTACAACATTTCTCACTAGTCCTAGTGTTACCAATCATTGTATATTTGTCTGATCATCTACTAAACACATCCTATATATATATATATATATATATATATATATATATATATATATATCATCGCACTAGTGAAAATATATGAGTTACCACTCACTCACACCATGACCCTCTCCCAAAAGGTGTCTTTATCGACCAACTCAATCTTAGAATGGCTACTAGGTCAACTTATGTTATCACCCTCACTTGTGCCCACTCCTGTTAGTGGTGCCTCTATCTATGGTGTGGCTAAGGTGGTAACTAGTACTCCTATTATGGTTCTAAATAAACCCTTGTATCCACATCCATGTCCTCTCATCCTTTAGCCACCTACTATCATGCTTGACCAGTCGATGGTATCACATGTTGTAGCCTAATCTTGGGTCTCTCCATTGGTACTCCTCCTCTTATTTACCCCATTAACTCTCTATCATGTCATGCCTAAAAATTAGGCACTATTAGAGGGTCCAATAGGTGTGGTAGTTAAGAATTCCCAAAAATCATGCCATCAGTTGTAGCTCTACCCACCAAGTATAGTGGCCCATGATCTACACCCAATCTATCCTTGTCATCATAGTCAACCAACCAGTCCAAATATTAGTATAGTGTTTATAAGGTTACCATATGATCTCCCCTCATGTGATCTTCTACAAAGCTATCACATGGGGCATGAATCATTCTACTTGATCCTCCCACCATCTAGTCACCTAAGGTAACCTATCATCTACCTTGTAGGGGAACCCAATTAGTGGATATATAGGGAGACTCTCATATATCTAAGCACTCAATAAAATAACCAACCCCATGGTCTTCTATCCTATAGAAAACATCCTAGATATATCATGCATGAGCTAGACCTAGATGATTGACCCACATTCAAATAGTTTTACTTTATCAAAAAATGATAGACACAAGGCTATCATGTATAACAATACCTTGTCATTAGACTTATGACACACCACTCATGTTATCACAAGTTTGATCATAGCCTTCTAGATGTCCAAAATTTATATGATATACACATTAAAAATACTAACTTGCAAACCCAGGTATATCCTATCTAAGTGTGTCACCCACATTACTAGTACTCACCTATCCTCAATATCATTTTATGTCCCTCTTATTGGTAGTCCAAACAAAGAGTGGACATATTATAGCATGATACCCACCTTTATAGTATCCTCATCCAACACCCATCAAAATGTGTTGGTCAACCATTCTCATTCTCTAAGAAACATGACAATGAGATAAACACTCAATGGTATGCATCTCATCTCCATAATACATCCAAATCCTAGTACAACTAGCCATGCTCTGTCTATGTAAGCCAATTGCTCTAGTAGATATGGTATCCATGATGAATCTATTAGTCACCAATACTTTTGGTGTCTCTAAAAAATATCAAACAAAAATATATATATCATATCTCCATGTTGTAAATAATCAAAAATCATTTTTTAGAATTTCAAAAGAATCAATTGGTGTGATTAAATTTCTCCATTTTCTACAGAATCAGCCTATTCAATACTAAATTGACCCTATACTTTCCTTATGATACTAGATCAACCCTTTAAAATTCCTATTAGATCAGCCACATCAATACTATATCAACCACTTCTTTCCTTGTGATACTATATCAACCCTATTGTACACATATGGCCTCTGTTAGTAATACTACATCAGCTATTTCAAATAGACTATATTAGCCTTGTTGTACATATTTGACCTTATCAACTATTTTAAATAGACTTTATTAGACTTATTATACTAAATTAGCCAATTTTTATGTATTAATACTTACCACTCTCCCTTTCCTTATGGACTATGTTGACTAGGTTGACTCTATTTATCCATATCAACATAATTTTGACAATTTACCATAAATGTCTTGGGCATTTATTAGTTTGAATTCTTCCTACCCAATACCTTGTTATACCCCTAGTTTACCTAAAAATTTCCTAGGGTCCATTTTTATGCCTATATTTTTCCTACCAATCATTTTTACATATTTAGCTTAGTTTTAAATCAAAATATTCAAACAATTTGTAATTTCTAGATTTTTATATGTGTTGTACTCACTATAGCCACTACGTGTCCTCATTATCTTAGCTGTCATCTTCACACCATGATGACACCTCAATCTCCAACTAGGTCTCTTAGAGATTTTTTTCTTGGAATATTAAAAAGAAAAAATGAATTATTTTTCACCCTATTTATGTTTACCATTCATAATTATTTTCCTTTTAAATATTTACCGTCAGATTTCACATTTTGATCATATCTTTGTCTCTACTAGTTATTTCTCAAAACCATAAAATGTTTTGGAATCCTAACATAAAAGAGAATATTTTCACCTATTATATGTCTATGTTAATTTTTTTTCAAAATATCTCTTTGCTTTGCTAATCTCTTTAGGCTTGCCTAATGTTCTATACATTAGACACCTTCACATTTATTACATCTTCTTCTTTATATAAATCACTATGGTAAGTAAAGGTATGTGTTTTTCAATTTTGTCATTTCATTTATCTTATTATATATTTACTAAAAGTTATTTATCTTTATTATTTTGTGATGCTATTTTCTTTTCCTGAAGCACCATACTATGTTGCACTTATGTGACACGTGATGAGCTTCAAGTGGGACATATGTATACACATAATATTTTCAAACTTTATCAATTACTGATGCTTTCTCTCTTATAGTAACCCATCAAGTCTCAATCTCTATGAGTGCACACATTAAAGGGTGCATTTTAAAAGGTGTGGGTAGACCATTGGTGATTCACATGATTTTTTTACCTATACTACCACTTGTTATCTACACAACCATCTCCTAAAAACATTTCACTAAGCTTTGCTTCCTATTTTTCACCCTCTTATAGTCACTTTTTTCATTGATTAAACCTTCCCTAACCTAAAATCATTTTTAATGGTTTAAATTACACTATCAAATCCATCAACCTTGTACTCTAATTGATCAAACTTATTTAAGGTCTAGGTTAGCCCCTAGCCAACCTAGACCAAGACCTAATTTGTTTTTATCAATAATGATACAAGGATGATTGGGTCAAACTTGTTAGCCTAAAATTTTAGAAAGGACTAGGATTAGATGCATATATATAAAGAGATCCCCTTCATCATTTATTTATTAATATAATAATAAGAGATATATATTTCACATATACTTATCCATCATTATATTTGAGGAGCATGGATTAGGGTTTCATGCTTTATTTAGAGATATGGATCTTGTCTTATGGGGAAGTCTTTTGTATACATTTAAATGTTGTGTATACTAGAGATAATTTATCCTTGTCATCCTTAAATACCACAATAACCTCTTTAAAATCACCTTAACCAAGGGAGAGATTGAGGCTTAGTGCGTTCATCTGCAAAGGTAATTATACCTAACTTTGTTCCTTCGTTGTAAGATTAGATAGATATGCATTTTTACTTATCTCACATGCATTAAGATTCTATATAAATTGAAATGAGCATATATATTCTATTCATGTTTACTTTTAAATTTTATTACCTCCAATTTGTGCCACAAGATTTAGTGAGAACTATATTAGACTCTACTTGTTATTAGTTTAGTGAATATGAAAATATAGGACCTAGTTATGGTTATTGCATAATTTTGATTGGATAAAGGCTTTGGAACCCTAACTAGTGAATTTATTATGTTAATGGATCCCTTAGCTAGGTATATTGAATCCATATTGGTCATGAATCCAAATATATAATGTATCAACAATTAGAAGTGTAATAATCATTTATGTTATTTGATCTAGGATTGATTTATAGATCAGTTGCATTTCCTTTTGCATGAAAAACCCATTAAAAAAAATAATGTAAAGTTTCCCTTTGAAGTTTCTAACTTATGCCATAAATAAATTATTAAACTTTTATATTCCAAATTTATCAAACTTGTGGACTATTCTGAATGGGTCTCAAATATTGTTTCCATTTAAAAAATGGTCACCATAGTCATTTGCATTTTTATCAATTTTTTAAATCTCAATCTTAATTGTCCTAAGGACATCTTTCTATTACCTTTGATAAATGACATCATCGATTCCACTGATGGCTATGAAATTTTATCCCTCATGGATGGTTTTTTGATCTAAAATCAAATTCATATCACCTTTAAAGATCAACACAAGATAAATTTCACCATAGAATGGGGCACCTATTGATATGTCAAAATGCCCTTTGGCCTTAAAAATGTTGAAGCTACCTATCAATGGGCAATGAACCACATTTTTCATCTATCTCATCCATAGAATTGTGAAAACCTATGTGGATGATATCATTTCCAAATCAAAAATTCACAAAAAAAAACTTTTTGATCTTACCATCATCTTTGATTGACTCATCAAATATAAAGTTAGACTCAACCCCTACAAATGTGTTTTTGGTGTTATATCTGGTAAACTACTAGTGTTTTTAGTCTCTCTTCATATTAATGATGTCAATCTTGCTAAAATCAATGTTATAATCAACATGCCTATTCCTCACTCCATTACAGACATTCATAATTATATTACAAGCTTGGGGTAATCTAATGATTTGTGCCCAACATGGATTATCACATTTATTCTACTAATTCCATTATCAATAAAGGTGATTCTCTAGAATGGATTGATCCTTGTTATAAAGCATTTTATAACATGAAATAATAATTTATTCATGCTCCTACCCTTCTTCCACCTTCTAATGACTATCCTTTAATTTTGTACACTTCTTCCACACCTGTATTAGTTGTGGTAATGCCTTCTCAACAAGATGATATTGAAAGAGAGTATGTTATCTATTATATGAGTCAATTTCTCATCAATTATGAATAATTATATACCAAAGTAGAATATGATTCCCTTGATATCAATTTCACAATTAAAAATATCCATCATTACATGATTTATCAAACAACTTATGTCATTAATCTTTATAACCCACTTTTTCACTTTTATCTAAATCCTTTCTCCTCAAAGATAAAATTGGCAAGTGGATGGCTATTTTAATGAAATTTGATCTATGCATCACCACATAAAAATGTGTCAAAGGATAAGTCATTGTTGACAAACTCACAACATCACCCATACCCACTACCAATCATTTTTAATATAGTCTCATTGATGATAACATCATCTATATTGAAGGTCTTGATAAAAATATGTCTTTTGAAGATTAATTCCATAACTTCACTACTAATTTAGAATCAAGTAATCAAGAAGATTATTACATCATTTTTTATACTACTAAATCTAAATTATCCATCAAATAACTTTCATAAATCAACCTTGATTTATATAAAGACACTTGGATCCTTCATTTTTATGTAACCAAATACCTCTAAGGAGTTGGGGTAAGTTGTATACTCACTAGTCGTTTGTTAAAATTATCCCTTTGACATTTTAACTTACCTTTGATGTCACTTATAACATGGAAAAATATGAAGCATTAATCAATGTAAAAGTGAAAATATTATTTCTTATTATAAAAGAGCCACTACCCTTCCAAATAAATTCACTTATTTTACCATCGAGCCCATTCTAAGAGATAAAAACTCTATAACTAATTCACTTGCATCCTCAACATCCTTTTTCATCTGCACCAAGTTCTCACTAATTATAAATTTATTATTCAAATAATAAAATCCCCATCTTACATCCAAAAAAATATTCACTTATCTATCATATTGAGCCTATCACCATTTAATAGAGCCCATGTTACAAAGAAATTATCCAATTCATTGAGCATAAAAATTATCCTCTATATATATATTCTCATGAAAAGACTCAAATTCACAAACAAGCTTTCAAATATTTATTATGATATAACACCCTTTATTATCACAATGCTAAAGGTACCCCTCACTTTAATTTAATTAAATAAGAGTTATATCCTCTCCTTGAACAAGAACATGGGGTCATTTGTGGTGGTCACTATAGTAAACATGCTATAACACATAAATGCCTATTTATGGAATAATTTTGGCTTACTCTTGAAAAGGATGATATCAAACTCATTAATAAGTGTAGTCCTTTCCAACATCATAATGATCTCATCCATTCACCACAATATAAACTCCAAAAAATCCTAGGCCATTCTTCATATGGGGATTAGATCTCATAGGCAAACTACGTAGATCATAGGATGGGCATGTTTTTATCATCATAACTACTAAATATTTTACCAAATGCATAGAATAAATACCTCTAATAATGTCATGGGAACTAATATTTCCATGTTCATCCCTAATCAAATCATTTGCTATTTTTGAGCTCCCCATACTATCATTTGTGATAATGGTGGTAATTTAGAAAATAAGGGCATGAAACAACTATGTGCTAAATTCAAAATATCCCAAAAAATTTCCACACCCTCTAATCCATAATGTAATGGCCAAGATGAGACCACTAATAAAATTATCAAAACAATACTCCAAAAGACAATCTATGAAACCCACATAGATTAGAATCTTCATTTGTATCCTACACTTTGGGCCTATCACACTAGCATACACATTACCACTCAAGAAATATTGTTTTCACTAGTTTGTGGTTCGAATTATATACTATCATTAGAATTTGAGCTTCCCTCCCTATGTATATCTCTCATGATATTATACCCAATGAGGAATTATGTGAAGCTCGACTTCATTCTCTCGATATTATTGATGAATGTCATTTAGATACTCTACAACATAATAACCAATACAAGGATCATATTGACAAGTAACATAACAAAAAGGTTAAAGTATGCACTTTTAATATTGGTGATCTATTCCTTAAATTAGACTATACCCATGATAAATAAGGAAAATACACTCATACATGGTGGGGGACTTATTTAGTGAAATATATTCTTGGTCCTAACACTTATCACCTCCAAACTAATTAATCCCATGTTTTTAAAGAGCCCACCAATGTGAAATTCTTGAAAATTTACCTTTTAAAAATACTTTCTCTTCTTATCTTGACTTCTATAAGTTATTTTACTAACATGTTTTGTAGGATTTATACACTAGTCTCACCCTTTACCATAGTTTTTCTTTCCACAAACTTTAGTTATTTCTATTGTTCCTTTGGTTTATCTTCCTCATGAATTCCTTTTTCTTTCATATCAACATTTTTATTCCCCAATGCATTTTACACCCTTTAGGATTTTTATTTTATGAGTTGTAGTGTAAGGCCATGGATAGTATCGGACCTTCCTCAAAAATACCACCTTTCTCATTTTTATTTTTCAAATCCTTTATTCACCCTCACGTGTTTATCTTTTATGAATTATAGTGTAAGATCATAGATAGGACTAGGACCTACTCATAAAATTGCCATCTTTAATTAATTTAGTGTTCATTTTCTAGAATGCCAATAAATTGTTACAAGTTTGTGAACCCTTATTATTAGCTATGACTTGTGTTTATTTTATAGGTAAAAGTTACACAACAAACTATTTTAGCATTATTTCCCACATTTATAATATTCTTATGATATGGAATCATACTTACCTATCATTGTATCCCTTTTCACCTTTGTCACATTTTTTGTGATTTCAAGTAATTCAAATTATTTCATGTTCATTCCCCTTTATTTAATTTCCTTTCATTCCAATTTGTATAATATAAGGTCAAATTCAATATAACACTTTTATTTCACATGAATTAACAATAATATTAGACACCATGCTCTCTAAGTTCTCTTTATTAGCAACCAGGTCCCAATTTTTCAAATGATAGTCATCTTTATTACTCATGTTGGTTATTCCAGATCTATATGGAGGAGGAATAGAAAAATCCTTCAAAATTTAAAATCCAAATAATTTGAAACAAAAGGAAGAAAATAATATAAAAATTCAAAATCATACTAAAGGACATGATTAATAACACATTTCCTATCTCCAATTGAATCTCAAACTCCATATTTGGCCTCATGATAGAGCTGAGGTACATTGGGGTGTGGTAGGCCAATAGATTAGGATAGGGTAGTTTAAAATAATCTATAATGTTACCTACTTTCTCACATAAGCACCTGATATTTTCAATAGACTTAAGACTCTATAAGGGGTCTTGATGAATAGGGAACACATTGTGGGAAGGTAGGTCCATTTTAATTTTCATTCATATATCCTTCATGGGATGATATTCATACTTCATTTAATGACCCAAGATTTGTGTGGTTAGGATAAGTTATTCAAAGTACTTAATGTAGAAAGTCATTTTTTTTAAACCTAATTTAAGTGTCTTAAATTTGATAAAGAGTTTCTCTACCTTGATTTTTCCTTTATTTCCCTCTCTACCCATTTCATTTCCCCCTTGATATGTAAGTTTGGTTCTAGATATTTTTTCCCACTTATATCTTTCCTCTTCTTCACATCTGTAAAAACATGCTAGCACTACTTTATTTTAGTTTTATCTATCTTTAGAACCATTTTAATTTTAATTCATATATCCTTCATGGGATGATATTTATACTTCATTTGGTGACCCAAGATTTGTGTGGTTAGGATGAGTTCTTCAAAGTACTTAATGTAAAAAGTCATATTATTTTTCCAAACCTAATTTAAGTGTCCTGACTTTGATAAAGAGTTTATCTACATTGAATTTTCCTTTATTTCCCCCTCTACCCATTTAATTTCCCCCTTGATAAGGAATTTGAGTTTTGGATATTTTTTCCCACTTATATCTTTCCTCTTCTTCATATTTATAAAAACATGCTAGCACTACATTGTTTTAGTTTTATCTATCTTTAGAAAAAAATAGTATGCTTGAGGGACTATGGATTATTTTCCTTACACCATTAATTTAAATTTATAGAATTTCCTTAGCTTTATTTTTAAAAAATTTCCATTATCATACTTATTTTTTTAGACAACTATGTTAGTTTATAATTTCATTACTTTTTACATTATTGAGTGATGTTGGTGTGTTACTTCTCACTCACAAATGTCATTTTCCCTTTTCATGTCCTTTTCCCATTGTTGATTGAGTAAGGATTGTTACTAATTTCACATTGATGTGTGATTACCATTTTTAATTGTATCCTTCATTTGAATTCATTTTTTTTCCTTTCTCACTTAAGGTTTACTTGTTTGAGTTTTTTAGTTATTTAGTAGCCTTAACTTTTCATTTACCCAATTTACTCTAAAATTTGACTTGGCCAATTAGTCCTAACTTAAAATTTCTCACCCAAACATACCAAATTTACAAGTATGTCATACCTACACCACATTATTTATCTTATCTTTCCTACATTTAATTGTTTTTTCTCTTTAGTTTTGCATCCTTGGATTTGTCCAAAGTAGTCTCTGTGCCCTCCATGATCAAAACTACAAACATAATAGACAACCATCTAATGATAAATGTAAGTCAATGTATGCATACATTAATTTTAGTTTTTAGTTATTTCACTTCAATAATTTTTCTTTTAGTTATTTTCTAATTTAAAATGTTATAACTTATTCATATTCAACATTATGTGTTGTTATTCTCTTTTCTTGAAGTACCATCCCCTATTGCACCTGAGTGACATGTGATGAAATTAAACTGGGCATATGCATACACATAATATCTTAAAAGTTTATCATTTATTTATGATTTATCTATTATAGGAACCTATTGAGTCTCAATCTCTCTAAGTGCATGCCTTAAAGGGTGCACTTAGAAAGGGGTGGGCAATCTATTGGTGCTTCACATGATTTTTGTCCCTTCTACCACCACTTTATACCTTAAAAAAATTCTCATATATAATTGTATTACCCTTTCCTCCTTTATTACACACTCTAAGCATTTCAACACCTCATTAGCACCTGTGATCTAAGAATTTGACTCAAGAGAGGATGGTTAGTATAGTGTTAGTTTCAAAATGAAAACAAAATGAAAGAAACACACTAACTAGCATAACATCTCTAGGCCTAGACACTAGGGAGAGCTTAGTTAAAAATAATAATAAAACACACAACTAAAATGTAAAATAAACCTTCTTTTACCTCTCTTGGATGCTCCAAAATGCTTGTTGTAGTGGCTTGCTCGGCTTGTGCTCATGAAGTCCTTAGTAATGGAAGCTTGAATACCTCCATCTCTTATTAACACCTTTGGATTATGGCTTGAATTGGCTTGGAATAAATTTGGCATGGTAACACTAGTTTATTAAAGCTTTGTAATCAATTCTACTTTATAACTTTGCTTAATCATGTGTTAGAAATGATGTTAATGGCCTCTCTATTTATAGATTTTTGAGAATGTCTAGAACCAACCTAAACCATCCATCTTGCAATTGAGATGTGTGGTTGAAGATTAATTCAATTTTTGGAATTAAGTTTATAATTATACTCATTATGACACTGGAAGAACTGGAAATTAAGAGGCATGGAGGGCATCATGGAAGGCATGGGAGGGTTTTAATGAGACATCGAAGGTATGAATCCTGATATTTATGGCATTTATGGCCTAGGGATGCCTACCTAAGAAATGAGGTCACTTGATGATGTAGATACTAAATATTCATTTCAAAAAATAAGTTTTCATGGAATTATTGATTAAGATTTAATTTGGTTTATTTACCTCTTAAGCATGTTTAGCACTTTATGCACAAGTCACTCAAATTGATCATAATTCCTTGTTATTGGTCTAAAATTTGATTGGATTAGAATTGGAAGGTGATGTCAAATGCATTAGATCCAAATTCATATTTATGATGTTACCAAAAGTAAATAACAAAGGCACATGTCTCATGTAAGAGATTTGATAGGAAAGAGTAATCCATAGCACCCAAGTGCAAAATTGACATTTTAACTCAAAATGATCTGATCAAAGTTAGCTAGCCCATAAATTACATTTCCCCGTTTAGGGATACCTTAGCTAGAATCAGTACTTGAATATGTCAATTTTAAGCCATTTAGCATGTTTTAGTGTTTTTAGTCCAAATTGTGCATTTTAAATAGAAATTGGCTAAAACCCTAATTGGAGGTTATTGGTGGCTAGATTTAGGTGTCCATAGTTTTCTCATGATTGGGAAGGTGTTGCAAGCTATAATAAAAATAACATCTTCTCAAAAAATGAAAATGTCCTATATGCCTATAACTACAATGATGATAAACTAAGTATATGTGCCCCCTCAAGGGAGTAGTTAGCACAAGTAGGCTGAAAAATAGTCCCTCAAAAAGAAAGAATCAAAATGAGGGGACAAAAGAAAGGATATATGATGGGGTGAAAACACATTGATACTAAAAATTAGTTAAAATAATTGAGAATGCAAGTGGTATGGTATACAATGGTTTGCCCAAATGTAGTTATAAGCTTTATACCTTGATAGTGGCAACATGGTATGATAACATAATGATTTTCCCAAAGGTGGTTATAATCATTGAGAAGATATATATTCCCATATTAGGATATAAAAACAATATAATAACATACCATTGTATAGGTATATAAATTAAAGTGGTGACAACACAATGATTTTCTCAAAGGTGGTTATAATCATTGAGAAATATAGGTGGGATGGTGTGCAATGATTTTCCCATAGGTGGTTATAATCATTAAACCCCAATCATGGAAAAAATTATAAAATTGGCCAAGGATGATGAAAACTTAACACAAAGGTTAATGATGAATTAGAATAACCTAATAGTATGGAGAGGCTCGTCTGAACTAATAAGGGTTGAAATTCTTTCATGGTTAATTACACTATTTGGGATATGATTGGGATTGAATCAAGATGTCAACGCTAAAGAGATGCCACCATTTTTTGAATATACTTATTTAATATAAGGTTTATTTTAGTATATGTTGGTATGCATCATGGTATAACATCATGAGGACTTTGCTGAAATATGCATAAGGACTGACTCCTAAATTCCAATACTTAATAGAACACAATGCACCAATGATAGAAACTATGATGAAAATGTAAACATATGAATATGGATGAATTAATGTATAAGTGTGGGAAAGAAACCAATAAATTAACACACATAAACTACATCAAGGAAATAGTGTTGAAAGCAAACAAACAAGTAGATAAATAAATAAACAACATAATAGAAACCATATGAATATTGCCCCTATAAAATAGGTGACAAATTAAAAAATGAACAAAATGGGGGAATATAATAAAAGGAAGGGGATAGTTGAGCTCTCTCCATATGCAATATTAAGTGTATTCTACCTACATAGTTCCATGGATGCAATAGTTAATAAAAAACTTTAGGCCAAATGTAATTCTCACAGGGAATGGGAAGAATATGATAACTGAGGAAAAAAACAGAATGGATGTGATAGAATAAGAGGAATGGTATTGAAAAATGGTATGTGTGTGAGAGAAAATGACAAAAAGGATGGGGAAACTAAGTGACAAGTTATTTTCTTGTAACTTAGTAATGGTTCCCAAAATCCTTAAGGCAAATAAGTGGTCAATGTTTTTATTCTTTTCTAATATTTTTTCAAATGTTTTTGGAATTTTTTGAAGTATCTCAAATCAACCAATAATTATGAGACAATAAATTTTTCAAGCTCACAAAATAGTTAGATCATGGCTTAAGTTTCTCACAAAATTATCATAGCATGGTTTAGGTTGTTTGCAAAATTGTGAGAGCATGGCTTAGGTTGGTTACAAAATAGTGAGAGTGTGGCTTAGGTTGCTCAAAAAATGGTGAGAGTGTGACTTAGGGTGACTAATCTAACCTCAATAAGTATAAATCACTTCCTACATATTCCTAGAGTAAGACCTCAAGTCGTTATAGTTCTACCTTACAAGGGAAGAATTTGACTAGTGTAGCAGTCAATTCAAACAAAATATGCATAATTGATAAAAAGGCATAGCATGACATAAGAAGTGGAAAGTTGGTATGTCAAGGCTTAATGTTACCCTAATTTTTCCCATAGGTGGTCATAACTATGACACAATGTCATAGATTAATGGTACTAATTTTCACAAAGGTGGAGTAGCAAGACTAGTGTTAAGAAAGGAATAACAAATAAAGGATGAAACTGCTGAAACTTCTATTACACTATTCTAAAATATGATCTTTATCTAAAGTACTTGAACCAAATAATGAAATTTATTATTTACCTTGATGTTAAAAATGCATAATGAATGGTAAGAACCAAGGTCAAATGGGCTATGATTTAGAACACATTAGGTTGATAGGTTGGAAGTGGAAAGTGGATACGATTAAGAAGATGGATAAAGATGATATTTGTACAAAGAAGAATAATGATAGAATGGAATAATTGAAATGGTCCTTATAGATAATACACCTTAGTACTCAAGATTAATACCATTTGAGATGAATAATATTCATCAACTCAAGAACTTTATTTCTATCTAGTGTGGCAAGCCTGTATGCTCCTGATCCATAATCTATAGTAATGATGAAAGGCCCTATCTATTTTGGTTTGAGTTTTCCTTTATGCTTCTTCTCAAACATGGTATTATTTTGGGTTTTTTTTATAATAAGATTATTAAGTTCAAATTTACTATACTTAACATGCTAATTATAGTGTGATTTGAGTTGGTTGTGATATGCTTGAATATTGTTGAGCATGACTGTGTGTTTCTCATAAAGTATGTGTAACTATTGTAGGTGAACTACTCGATAGTCATGATCATCTAAGGCATGATTGAAATAGATGCACAGTGAAGGAAATTCAACTTCAATGGGAAGGATGGATTTAGTACCATAAAAAAGTGAGTATGGAGTGGCTCATAAGGGGGTACAATGATTAGTATGGTATGCCCAAAGGGTAGGGAATATCTACAAGTGTCAATCATGATCAACATTATTGAAAATATTTTTGAGAATATTAAAAATGGTTTTATTTGATGCTTCAACTTATCGATTACCTTGAGGGTAATATGCTATACAAAATATGTTGTGTGATGTTATATTTAGTAGATAGCTGATCTACATCCTTATTCTTGAATGATCATCAATTATCAGATATAATGTGAGAGGGGATACCATAGCAAAAAATTAGATGGTTGAAGATAAATTTGGAAATTTTCTTTCTAGTCATGTAAGTGAGGGGTATAGCTTCAACCCACTTGGTGAAATACTTAGTGGTGGTAACGATATGTTTATGGTTATTAGATGAAGTGGGGTTGATCTTCCCAATGAGGTCTAGTCCTAATGTATAAAATAGCCATGGTGTAAACATCAATTCCAAAGTTTAAGTTAGGGCATGAATTAGATTAGCATGCCATTGACATTTATCACACTTCTTTACATATGTAGTGGGATCTGCATCCATCATGGGCCAACAATAACCAGTTTGCAAGAGATTTTTGGATATGACTACCCTACTAGAATGAGATCTAAATACTCCATGAACTTCTCTTAATACTAGTGTAGACTCTATCAAATTTAAACATAAAAATAGAGTTCCATCAAAAATGTGATGGTAAAGGGTGGATCCAAGTGGAGTATAACAAGTGGAATGATGAATGAAGGCTTTGGTTTGTTTCTAAGATATGTTAGGTGGTATAACTTGATCATGAAGTTAGTTATAAAGTCTTAGTATCAGATATAATTAGGACCAATAATATAACAAATCATTGTAATGGTTTAAGGTTCATGAGTTGGTCCTGACAAATTCTTGATGAGGAACTGATACTCTCTAGCTTTATCTATTTGTTGAATTAGAGAGCCAATAGTATCCATGGAATCTACAATTCTATTACTAGCCCTAGGTATGTGCTCAAACTAAATGTTGGTAATATATTGCTTAAGAGTGTTCGACCATGGCTTTATATAAAACTAGTTTGTCATCTTTGGTCTAAAAATGATATGTGACCTAATTGATGATTAACTAAGAATCACCATAAACTTGGAGATGAGATATATTCCAATGCACTACTTATCAAAGTCCTATAACAAGTACTTCATACTCAGCCATGTTGTTTATATAAGGAAAGTTAATTATGAATAATTTAGTTATTAGATCCCTCTATGGTGTAATAAATAATAGGCCTACCCTTGATCCATGTGCAGTAAATGAACCATCAAAATACAAATTATAGGGCTGCTCCTCAAGGAGTCTATCAATGACAGTCATTATGGATACATGAGGAAATTTAAATATGAGTGGTTGTGTGTCTATGAGAGGTGCTTTAGTAAGTTCATCTACAAGAACTTGTCCCTTGATTGCCTTTTGATTTACATACTCTATGTCAAACTCACTAAGAATCATGATCCATTTATCCATTTTACCTTGCAAAGCTATTTTAGATAGTAGATATTTGAGTG
Organism: Torreya grandis; assembly: GCA_037957365.1. Lineage (NCBI taxonomy): Eukaryota > Viridiplantae > Streptophyta > Pinopsida > Cupressales > Taxaceae > Torreya > Torreya grandis. The sequence goes on along the minus strand of JARHVA010005410.1, from coordinate 1,111,653 downwards.
GATCTACTTTTGAAATGACCACAGTCATATTATTCAAAATGTAATGCCATAATTTTTGAGCTATGAAGACTATGGCCAAACAACCTTTTTCAATAGGTGCATAGTTATGTTTATATGTAACCAAGGTACAACTTAGGTAGTATACGACATGTTCTTTTCCATTGTCATCATGTTGATCCAAGAGTGTCCCAGAGCATGGTTGATAGCTAATAAGTATAATAAGAATAGCTTTCCAGGCATAAGAGGTAATAAAATAGGTAGATTAACAAGATAATCTTTGAGTTGTTAAAAATATATTTGGCAATGATCATCCTAGTGAGATGTAACTCTCTTATTTAAAAGGTGTGTATATTGATGGTACTTGGTTATTAACTGAGAGATGAAGCATCAAATTGACTAGATTTTACCTTGGAAACTATGGATTTGTTATAAATTGGTTGGTGGTGGCATCTTGGTTATAGAAAGAACTTTAGTTGGATCACCTTTAATACCTCTATGAGACATGATGAAGCTAAGTAATTTGCCTAAATTTACACCAAACACACATTTCTATAGATTGAGTCTAACTTTGTACTCCTATAATATTTCAAATATCTTATGCAACACTACTAGATGGTCAACCCTCATTTTGGATTTTCCTAATATATCATTGACATAGTCTTCAACAATAACATGCATCATATCATGGAATATGACAATCATAGCTCTTTAATATGTAGCTCTAGAATTATTAAGGCCAAATGACATTACCTAATAATAAAATGTTCCCCATGTAGTGGTGAACATTATAATATGTTGGTCTTCAGGTGCTATTCTAATTTGGTTGTATCTTGAAAAGACATCCATGAGTGAAAGAATATCATAACCTATCATGGATTTTATGATCATGTTGATATTAGGCAATGGAAAATCATCTTTAGGAAAATATTTGTAGATGTCTCAAAAATTAGTAAAATTTTTGATCGCTTCAAGCTTTTTACTAATATGTACCACATTAGAGATCCATTTTGAGTAGTCAATGGACTAGATACATCCTGCTTCTAAGAGTTTTTCCAAATATTTCTTTACCAATACAATAATGGAAGGATATATATTATGTAGCTTTTGTTTTACTAATTTGGAATCCAGATTAACCACAAGGTGGTGTAGAACTAAGGTAAGATCTAAACCTAGCATGTCAAAATAGGCCCATGCAAAGATATCTACAAATTCTCTCAACATAACTATAAAGATGTCATCTTTCTCTTCAGTGAGGGACATGCCTAATTTTATCCATTTTAGGTCTAATGGAGTCCCAATATTTACCTATATTGTATCTTTGACTAGAAGGTTCGAATAATCTTCTAAGATAGTAGGTAATGAATTGAACTATTGGATTATGTCAGGGTCCTCCTGTAGGACTTGCTCTTCAACTTTTTCTAGGCATAATGAATCCGAGTCCCCTAATGGGAGATCTAGCCATGTGACAAAAAGAGTGAAAATTTATTGAAGGATTTGATCAAATAATTATTATTACTCAAAGCTAAACTTAGATCCATATCTAGGTTCATCATTGGTGTTCTCCTAGTCTAAATTCAAAGAAGAATGAACACCCCCATCTAATGGCACCTGAAATAGGTTTTCACCACTAGACTAGCCTCTATCTTTACATTTTCCCTAGTCAAAAAGTATTGTAAAGAGGTTTTCTATTTAAGACCCTTATGTTTTAATATTTATTTTTGGCTAAGGGTGTTCACTCACTCTCTAAAATAGGATATAAGATCTAGTATAATTGAGAATCCTGACTTGTGATCTCCTAATGAAATGTTGTCTCTAAGGCCTAAGAAGTCATAAAATGCCTCATCATTCTATAACTCATCAATCGATAGACTAGATTCATGTTGGTACCAATATATTCATTGGGGATAATATAATGGCATTGGGTTATGATGAATTACTAGGGTAAGGGTACAAATGGTTTTTTTATCAAACATGTTGGTTTCAGCAAGGTCATTAAAGGTGAGGCTATGATCAAATTATGCTTCACTGCCACCATCATCATCACTAGTCAATGGTGATGGAGTTTGAATAAGATATGCGGGGTCACCCCTAGGTATGTTTAAATCCAAATCCATAAGGTCTTTCATACTTAGTCATATAAATTGGCTTGATGGTTCCTTGTTGATTCAATCTGAGTCCTCCTCCTTCATAATTGTAATGCTCCATGATCCTATTAGGAATAGGATACTTTTTAATTTTATAAAAACCAACTTGGTTGTCATTATATAACCATGATTCATCCCCTTTAAGAGGGTTAGGTTCTAGGCCAAATGCTAGTATAAATGTGATAGGTCCCTTATCTTTGTTTTTTTATTCCAATTTATATATGGAGTGACATTAGGTTGCCTAAAGGTTTTTGAATTTTGAGGAAGATTGAAAATATGAAATGTATCATGGGTCACATAAAATCCTGATCCATTATCAAAAATGGTGAAATAATTAGAATATTTAGGTGGCATGTGGGAAGGGAATCCAAGGTATTAGGATCTATGCAATTATATGATGAAGGATCAATAAGTATAACATTTCTTTTATCCTACTTGAAACTTGGATTCATGCCATAATAATAATTATAACTTTAAAATTCAGCCTCAAGATGGTTGTAGTGTTCATATTGGTGTAAATTTCCTAGAATATTCACTTTCATCCCTGAGTGGGAAAACTTGATACATTGGTGTAGCATTAATGGGACTGCATGAATCTCATGTAATCAAATCCTACCTAGAAGCATATTATATGATAACTCAAGATCAAGCACATGGTAAAGTGTATCATTGGTCAAAGGCCTAATGATAAATAGGAAACTAATGGTGCCTTATTATTCTCTTTCCTAATTATCATAAGACTTGATGGTTATTGTTTTTGGCTAAAGATATGCCATTATGTACCCAAGAAGCTTGATGAGATTTAGAGACACTATGTTGAGGCCTAATCAATTATCTATAAAGACATGTTTCACTTTATACCAATTTATATAAACTTTTATGTACAATGGGTTATTATGGAGTAGGCCAACGGAAGACATATCACTTTGGTTAAATGTGACTTATTGGGTTAGAGCTAGGTATGCAACCAAAGCTTGAAATTTATCAAGGGATATGTCACTAGCAATAGTGGATTGGGTCAAAAACTCACTCAAAATGTTCTTGTGGATTAGTGATGTATGAATAAAATCTAAAATAAAAATTTATGCTGGTGTCTTATACAATTGTTCCACAATATCAAACTTATTATCTTGGTCTGGAGTGAATGATTTATTCTGAGGTTGAATGGTTTATGGAGATGGTATTAATGCTACCCCCTACAATATGACCTACAACCCTATTGCAGTCATGTGCAACTACATGGTAGGTTTGTTGGTTGTTACCATTTTGACCTTAGTTTTATCCATTGTTATATCATTATGGGTTTTACTATTGATTTTGTTAATTATATTGGTTTGGCATTTGGTTTTGATACTATTGATTTTACTACTACACTAGTCATTAATGTTTTTATTTTTGATCATTTTATTATTTTTAATTGTTATGCCAAGGAAAGGGGTTTAGATAAATCCCAAGAGTTTTATTAGAAGTGGAAGAACCATTATCTAATGTTATAGCCATATTCTCTAATATATTATCAATTAAATTCTTGATTTGGACACATCATCATAGATTATGCATGTTGACCTGATGATAGTCATAGAATTCATTTTCACAATACCAATCAAGATAAGTAATACCTTACAGATAATGTTTATGTATAGGCCAACTAATAAAATTATCATTATAAAACTTACAAAATATAGACTCAATAGGTTCTCCTAGGTCACCAAAAACATGATGTGTAGGCATGGTTCTCTTAGGAGGAGGGGTTTACAATAGTAAAGGCTACTATATTTTTTTATGCAGGTCTTAATTATTCTACTTGTGGCATTGGTTAGAGAGGTTTTTTGGTAGGAGTAAGCTAAAAACATGGTGTGGATGATGTGTGCACTATTTTTACATGACAATATTCATTTACTCAATTTCCCACAACATTCCTATTGTGGTTGAATTACTTTGGTCTTTCTTGGTTATTAGCCTATGCTAATTGTGATGCTTATGCTTGAATAAGACATTAATGTTGATCATTTTATTGATTGGTACCTTTATTTTGATTAATTGAATTAAGATTTATGACTCCTTTATTGATGAGGTCTCACTCAATCAATAATCGTTTGTTGATGATTTCCTTGAAAGTATGTGCACATTGTAGTTCCAAATGATAAGTTATCTCACTATGCAAATTTGTAGTAAACATAGAAGATAATTGTTTATCTGGTAAATTGTGGGTGAAATGACTTGCAAGGGCTCTCCATCACTATAGATAACTTGTAAAACTCTCACTAGGCTTTTGTTTTACTTGTGTTAAGTCCACTAATGAAATCTCATGCTCGAGATCATAAGAAAAGTGTTACACAAACTTATCAAAAAGATCATAAAAAACCATCACTAAATCTTTGGGAAACTTTAAAAACCACTCTAAGGCTTATCCAAACAAGCTCCTTAGAAACAATAGCAAAAGGTATATGTCACTACATGCCACTGGTTGACATGCGACAAAGAATTTAGTTAAATTGACCTTAGGGTCACCTTTTCCTTTGTAGTTTTTCAAATTTTAGTCATTTATATCCCATAGGAAGTGGTATCTACATATACTCCATGTTGAATGGATAGGAACACATGCCATCCAATTTGAATTTTTTATTCTATTTCCCAACCTGAATGGTATCAATTGCATCCTTCATCTATTACAGTTCTTAAGATAGGAAAATAGAAGGAACATTGGTTTGAGGGAGAACATTTGTTTGGGTAAATGGTTAGGAGGTAAAAAGTGGGACATTTTGACTAGGGTATGATGGATATATTTATTGGGTTATATTGGTTTAGTTAGAGAATTAACCAAGAATATGCATGCATGGATTAGGATGTACTTGAAGTTATACATTTGGTTGTGCGATATTATAGTTTGGGTTGGAAATAAAGGTTTGAATTAGAGGATTTTTTGGTTGGGATGGAGGGACATAACATATTATGCCTACTAAAACTCAAAAGGGACATGGTACTGACTAATGAAACCTTGTCATTGAGTGGGAGCTAGTAGACCTTATATCTAAATTTGTGGCACATTTTTAATGAATGCTTATCTATTAGGTACTTGAGAAACATGGGGAACTCCTTATTTCATGAATCCATATGGAGAAGTGAAAATAGGTTGTAGATTTGACATCTATCACTAAATAATATTTATATGTTGTTGAGTAGTCATTACTTAGTTTTGGATTGGCATATTAGTCTATGACTAAAGAGGTATGTTTGTCATTACATGGTGAGGTGGTAATGTATTTTTCCTCTATTTTATTGGTACACTAGATTGTGCCTAATGTTGTAGAATACTACTCATTACTTGTTGAGGAGGAGTAGGATTCATCACATTCTATTATTGAGGTGTGACATTGGCTATTGTTTGACTGTCTAATCCTATAATTTATACACTTGAGGAAGTAATTGGTTGAGGTTGGGATGTAGAAACTCCTACTCCCTGGTATGATGACCCACTCATGGAATTAACTATAGGCATATGTTTTTTGCTAGTTGTTTGTGTGTTAGTACCACTTTGATGGGGATTAGACACTACTTACACATTGTCCACTACATTTAGCTCAATATTCTGTGTAGAGGCCAAATAAACTTCTTCAATAATAGTCATATGCATCAAGTTATCTATCAAAGTAGTTTACATGAATGGGTTAGAACTTAGATTCCCTTGTCCAATTAACTCTATCAACACTCTTATTGAAAGAACTAAGTCAATAAAAGGTTTGCTCATCATGTTCATCTAATTGAAATTATATGATAGATTCAAGTAGGTTTGATATGATATCTACATTTATTTAATGTGATCATCCATGATGTTTTTTCCTCAATTATGATACGTTGTTTGTATTGGAGCCATAGGATTGCTAGAAGAATCCTGTTGATCATAAATGATATTGTGGGGCACTCTTATTAGGCTTGGTAAATTATCATGGGGGTAGTCTACTGGAAACTTAGGCCCTATCTCTATGGCTCTAACTAAAATATCATCTTTTTTCTCTAACAAATATCACTCAAACAAAAATGGATCATATGTGGAAGTTGTATTAGTATAATATGAATATTGAATAACTGGCTCATCCACTATGGGTATTATAGCTATGTATTGTGTAGTTTGTTCTTGGTCTTATTTTGAATAAGGTGGTGTGTTAACTAGATAGTTAGCCAATTAATATTGGCTTTGTGCCTCTGATTGAGAATTATAAGAGGGATAAAAATCCATCTCATAAGAAAAAATATCTGCACAGGGGTCTTGAGCCATTTCTTCTTGTGTAACTACATTACTAATCACTAGATTTTACATCAGTTGACTATGAGTGTAGGAATACATGTTGGGATCGATAGTCAATGCTTTATGATAAAAGGTCAAAGAGTTATACAAAATCTAAAAAGGAAAAAATATAAAAGAGATGATGTTCCAAATTAGCCTAAGACCAAAACATTTATGCAAAGATTTGTGAAGAAACAAGCTAGTGTGAAGTATCTAATGTTTCATTGTTCACACAAATACAAGCAAGTAAATGGAACAAAAATAAAAAAGCCAAAATCTAAGATTGAAGTGTTTTAAATCAGTCTAATCTAGAAATTTAAAATTTTCTAGGTCTTTTGGCCAAAGGTGGTGTCAAAATCTAGGCTCAAACAAGTCATGTGATAGAACTCTTGGCCAAACAGTGTTAGAAGCTAGACTTTGAAATTGATGAAAGTTTTAATCTAATGGATTTGAAACACTTCTAAAAAACACTAGGCATTTGATTCTTGGACATGAACTTGATCAAATAGGTATAAGGTATGAAACAAAAGGCACTTGAAAGATAGTTTATTTTCTCATAAATAATGGTATAAAACTTGGTTCTTTTAACAAATAATATAGACAAAAGTGAATAGTATGAATATGCTAGACAAATGATCACAAAAGTAACTTAGCTTGGTCTGAAAATGTAGGAACAAGTCTGAATTCTATCTAAGAGGGTCTATGAAATAATATTTGAAATGTTTTGGGTAGCGTAATGATGCTACACTACCCAAAAGGTGTGACAACAAAGTTTGTTTCAAAAAATATCTATGGCAAAGATAATTTATCATAATTTTAACATCATAACACTACTTTTATTGACTCAAAATGTTGTAGTTCATAGACTCAAAGTGCAAGTGTTTAACACAAAATGGATTAAGTCTATCAAGTGATGATAATGATTATGAGTCTTAAATGACCTTCAACCAAAATTGAAAATTAAAGCTAAGTTCCCTCAAGTTTATTGAAAATGGTGAACCCACTTAACACATCAACCTTATGAACTTATAAAGGTGTAATTATGAATTTATATTATAAGTGAAGGACTTAAAAAAACATTGGTAAAGGTCTAGACTCAATTGGGTAACATAACTACGCCAAAATGGATGATATGACTCCCAAGCTTTTGATGAAATTTGAACAAGGCAAATTGATTTTTTCACATGGGTAGCATAACACCTCTTTTTCTAAAGGAAAATTAGGATTATGTGTTTGGTTTGAATTATTTTTTTACTCCAAGTTTTGACTTCAAACAAGACTTTAATCTAGGACAAGACCAACTAACTAATCACTCTTAGATCCTAAACTGACAAGGTTTCTTAGTATTGTTGGAATTTGTATATATACATCATTTGAGAGTATTTTAAGTGTTCATCCAAAAGTAAATGTGCATTATATAGTAAGGTTTTTACACCCCCCTTCTCTAAAATAATAGTATTAAGACATGGACCTTAAGGTGCACCTTGCACCAACAATACTTCTATGGTAAGTGGGGAATTTTCTAAGATCTATAAAATTTTCTAAAAATTCTAGGGGAATCAATTACACAATAACTTTCATGACAAAAAATGCAAAAGAAAAGCATGGATTTTGGGTCTGTGTCACTTGGCTTGTTACAAAAAGGTCTATTCCTTTTTGTAACCACTACATCCTAATGTTTGCTCATTTTAGAATGATGTCCAAAGTACCACTACATCTCATGTGTAACTCCAATTAGGAGACAAATGAAGTCAATGTTGAGAGGTGAAACCCCAGGTCAAAGCTTCCCTAAAGAACTCATGGAAGGTGATAAAATCTCCCTTGTAAGCCAAGTTTTCATAAAAATAAATAAAGCATGAAATTAGAAATACTTTAAAGTCATTTTCAAGCTCACTCAAAATTTGAAAATTTTTTGGGGAGTTCTTTAGATGAATTTATTTCTAATCCTTGGACTAGGATACTTGCAATAGAATTGGCACTTTTGATTACAAGGTTTCTCTAAAATGGACAAATTAAAGAGCATACACATACCACCCATCTTTCTACCAAATACAAATTTAATTTAAATAACTAATTGAATACAAAAATCTTGAAAAGGTGAGTTAATTTTGAAGTCCAAATGGAAAATGAGGTGGTGTTCATTTGACCCCTTGGTCGTAGTTGCAAACTTTGAAAACATTCAGCATAAGCATCTAATTTTTTTTGTTAAACATGAAAACAAGGTTCCTAATTGATTTTTAAGCATATAAAATGTGATTTAAAACATGTTTTTATCAAATGTCAAGCTTGGTCCTATAATAAAAATGTTATCATGTCGTTTAGCCTTCAAGCTCTTTTAGGTTTAAAACAATGAACTTTAAAAAAAAGCTCTCAGGTCTATGTTTAAAGAAAAACATAATGATCAACATCAGTTATATTACTGATGATGGTTACATTTGATAATTGATGATAGTTATCTAACTAACATTAGTTATACCAATGTGATCTATGATAGCTATCTAACTGATGTCAATTTTATTAACCAACATCAGTTACTATGTATACTTATGGTAAATAAAAATGGCAAAAAAAATTACAAAATCAATTTTTAAGACTTTTAATGATCCAAATGAAGATTTTAAAGTTGTAAAATAGTCTTCTTTATGTGTTGGATGCATCTACTCCCACTAGGTGTGTCATATGTGATCTAATAATTTGACTCAAGAGTGGATGGTTAGTATAGTGTTAGTTTCAAAATGAAAACAAAATGAAAGAAAGACACTAACTAGCATAACATATATAGGCCTAGACACTAGGGAGAGCTTAGTTAACAAACATGAATAAAACACACAACTAGGATGCCAAATAAACCTTCTTTTACCTCCCTTGAATGCTCCAAAATTATTGTTGTAGTGGCTTGCTAGCTTGTGCTCATGAAGTCCTTAGCAACGAAAACTTGGCTACATCCATCTCTTCTTGGCACCTTTGGCTTAAGGATTTTCTTGTATTGAAATCAATTTGGAATGGTAACACTAGTTATTTGAAGCTTTTTAATCAATTCTACATTATAACTTTGCATAATCATGCATTATACATGATGTTCATGTTCTTTCTATTTATAGATTTTTGAGAATGTCTAAAATCAACCTAAATCAACCATCTTGAGATTGAGATGTGTGGTTGAGGATTAATTAAATTTTTATAATTATCTTCATCATGACATTGGAAGAGGGGTAAATTAAGAGGCATGGAGGGCATCATGTAAGGCATGGGAGGGTCTTATTGAGGCATGGGAGGCATGAATCCTGATATTTGTGGTATTTATGAGCTAAGAATGTCTTCCCAAGAAATGAGGTCACCTGATGATGTAGATACTCAATATTAATTTTTAAAAATAATTATTTAACAAGTTTCCAAAGAATTATTTATTAGGATCTAATTTTGTTTAATTATCTCTTAAGCATGTTTAAGCACTTTATGCACAAATTACTCGAATTGATTAGAATGCCTTGTTATTTGTCCAAAATTTGATTGGATTGGAATTGGAAGGTGATGTTAGATGATCCATATTACCATTTAGGATGTTAGAAAAAAAAATAATAAAGGCATGTGTCTCATGTAAGAGATTTGATAAGAAAGATTAATCCAGAGCCCCCAGTTGTAAAATTAGCATTTTAACCTAAAATGATCTGATCAAAGTTAGCTAGCCCAAAAATTGCATTATCCCATTTAGGGATACCCTACCCAAAATTGGTACTCAAATATGTCAATTTTGACTTATTTAGCATGTTTCAGTGTTTTTATGCCAAATTGTGCATTTTAAATGGAAATTGCCAAAACCTTGATTGGAGGTTATTAGTGTCTAAATTTAGGTGTCTACAGTTTGCCCTTATTTGGGAAGGTGTTAAAATCTATAAAAATAGTGGCATCTTCTCAAATAATGAAAAGGTCCTATATTCTTATAACTACAATGATGATAAACTAACTGTATGATTCCCCCTTAAGGGAATGGTTGGCACAACTAGGTCAACAAACGGTCCCTCAAAAAGAAAGAAGTCAAATGAGGGGACTCAAGAAAAGCAATATGATGGGGTGAAAATACAATGATACTAAAAAATTAGTCAAAATAATTGAGAATGTAAGTAGGATGGTGTATATTGGTTTCTCTAAAGGAAATCATAAGCATTATACCCTGATAGTGGTAATGTGATATGATAACACAATGATTTGGCTAAAGGTGTTTATAATCATTGAGAAGATGAAGCTCCCCCATTAGGATAGACAAACAAGATAATAACATGCCATTGTATAATTAAAAAAAGTAAAGTGGTGATAACATAATTATTTTCCCAAAGGCAGTTATAATCATTAAGAAATGCAGGTGGGATATTGTGCAATGATTGGCCTATAAGAGGTTATAATCATTGGATCCTAACTATGGAAAAAATGATAAACTTAGTTAAGGATGATGATAAATTAACATAGATGGTAATGATGAATTAGAACAACCTACTAGTAGGGAGATGCTCATCTAAACTAATAAAGGTTGAAATTCTTTCATGGTTAATTACTTTGTTTGGGATATGATTGGGATTGAATTGAGATGTTAGTGCTGAAGAGATGTTTCCATTTTTTTAATAGAATATTTAAATCTGAGGTTTGTTGTAGCACATGTCGATAGATATCATGGTATAACATCATGAGGATTTGGTTGAAATATACATAAGGACTGACTCCTAAAATCCAATACTCTATAAAACACAATGCACAAATTATAGAAACCATGATGACAATGTAAACATATTAATATGGATGAATTTAAGTGTAAGTGTGAGAAAGGAATCACCAAATGAACACACATAAATTGAATCAAGGAAATAATGCCAAAAGCAAATAAACAAATAGATAAACAAATAAATAATGCAATAAAAACCCAATAAATATTGCCCCTAGAAAATATGCAACAACTTAACAAATAAACAAAATGGGGGAACAAAATAAAAGGAAGAGGGTGGCCGAGCTATCTCCATATGTACTAGGCAAGTGGACATTGCCTACATAGTTCCATGGATGTAATATTCAATAAAAAAACATTAGGCCAAATGTAGTTCTCCCAGGGAATGGGAAGAATATGACAAATTAGGAAAACAAATAGAATGGATGTCATACAAGAAGAGGAATTGTCTTTCAAAATGTCAAGTACATGAGAAAAAAGGCCAAAAAGGATGAGGAATGTAAGTGACAAATGATTTTCTTCTAACTTAGTAAGGGTTCCCAGAATCCTTAAGGTAAATAAGTGGTCAATATTTTTATTCTTTTCTAATGATGTTTCAAATGTTTTTGGAATTTTTTGAAGTATCTCAAATCAATCAATAGTGATGAGATGCTAAATGGTTCAGGCTCACAAAATGGTGAGAGTATGTCTTAAGTTGCTCAAAAAATGGTGAGAGTGTGGCTTAAGTTACTCCCAAAATCATAAGAGTGTGTCTTACGTTGCTCATAAAATGGTGAGATCATGGCTTAGGTTACTCATAAAATGGTGAGAGTGTGGATTAGGGTGACTGAGCTGACCTCAAAAAGTATTGAGCACTACCTACCTATTCCTAGAGTAAGACCTTAATTCAGTATAGTTTTATCTTATAGTGGAATAATTCGACTAGTGTAGTAGTCAATTCAAATAAAATAGGCACAATTGATAAAAATGCATAGTATGACATAAGAAGTGGTAAGTTGGTATATGAAGGCTTAATGTTTCCCCAATTTTTCCCATAGATGGTCATAACTAGGACACAACAACATAGATCAATGGTACTAATTTTTCCAAAGGTGGTTATAATTATTAGCAAGATTGGTGTTTATAAAGCAATAAAAAATGAAGGATGCAACTACTAAAACTTAGGTTACACTATTCTAAAACATGATCTCTATCTAAATTACTTGAACCAACTAATGAAACTGATGAGATACCTTGATAATAAAAATTCATAATGAATGGAAAAAACCAAGGTCAAATGGACTAGGATTTAGAACACATCGGGTTGATAGGTTGGAAACAAAAAGTTGATATGACTAAGAAGATGGATAAGGATGATATTTATACAAAGAAGAATAGTGATAAAATGGCATAATTGAAATGGTCCTTACAGAAAATACACCATAGTGCTCAAGCATAGTACCACTTGAGATTAATAATAGTCATCAGCTTAGGAAGTTCATCTTCATCTAGTGTGGCAAGCCTATATGCTCTTGATCCATAATCTATAGTAATGATGAAAGGCCATATCTAGTTTGGCTTGACTTTTGCTTTATGTTTCTTCTCAATCGTGGTATTCTTTAAGAATAAGATCACCAAGTTCAAATCTTATATACTTAACATGTTGATTATAGTGGCCTTAGAGTCAATGTTGATATGCTTGAATATTGTTGAGCATGGCTATGTTCTCATCAAGTAGGTCTAGTTATAGTAGGTGAGCTACTCAATAGTCATGATCATCTAGGACATGCTTGAAAGAGATGCATAGTGAAGGAAAATCAACCTCAATGGGAAGGATGGCTTCAATACCATAAAAATGTGAGTATGGAGTGGCTCCTATGGGGATATGATGATTATTACAATATGTCCAAAGGGCAGGGAATATCTATAATTGCCAATCACAAATGACATCATTGACAATCTTTTTGAGAATAGTGATAATGGCTTTGTTTGATGCTTTGGCTTGTCCATTATCTTGAGGGTAATATACTATAGAAAAATGTTGTGTGATGTCATATTCATTATATAGCTGATCTAAATCCTTATTATATAATGATACTCCATTATCAGATATAATGTCAGAGGGGATACCATAGTGGCAAATTAGATGGTTGAAGATGAATTTGGAAATTTGCTTTCCAATCATGTAAGTGAGGGGTATAGCTTCAACCCACTTAGTTAAATAATTGGTGGTAGCTAGGATATGTTTATGGACATCAGATGAAGAGGGATTGATCTTCCTAATGAGGTCAAATATGTATAAAATAGCCATGGTGTCAACATCAGTTTCAAAGTTTCTGCTAGGGTATGAATTAGATTAGCATGCCATTAACATTTGTCACACTTCTTTACATATGTAGTGATATCTATGTCCATCATGGGCTAATAATAACCAGAATGCAAGAGAATTTTGGATAGGAATACCCCATTAGAATGAGATCCACATACTCCTTTGTGAACTTCTCTTAACACTAGTGTAGACTCTATCGAAGTTAAATAATGAAGTAGAGTTCCATCAAAATTATGATGGTAAGGGGTGGATCCAAGTAGAGTATAATGATTGGAATGATGAATGAAGGATTTGGTTTATTTTTGAGATAGGTTAGGTGGTACAACTTGGTCATGAAGGTAGTTGTAAATTTTTGAGTACCAAATAGAATTAGGACCAATAATATCATAAGTCATTGTAATGGTTGAAGGTTCATGAGCTGGTACTGACAAATTGTTGATGAAGAACTGATACTCTCAATCTTTATATATTTGTTGAATTAGATATACAATAATATCCATGGCATCTATAGTTTTATACTAGCCCTTGGTAAGTGCTCAAACTGAATGTTGGCAATCTATTACTTAAGAGTGTTAACCATGGATTTATATAGAACCAACTTGTCATCTTTGGCTTGAAAATGATCTATGACTTGATTGATGATTAATTAAGAATCACCATAAAATTAAATATGAGATACATTCCAATGCACTACTTGTCGAAGTCCTGTAATAAGTGCTTTATACTCAGCCATGTTGTTTGTATAAGGAAAGCTGATTTTTAGTGATTTAGGGATTGAATCCCCCTAAGGTATAATAGATAATAGGCCTACCCATGATCCATGTGTAGTAAATGAACCATAAAAATATAGCTTATAGGGCTGCTCGTGAAGGGGTGTATTAATAACAGTCATTATGGATTCATTAGGAAATTGAAATGTGAGTGGTTGTGTGTTTATGAGAGGTGCTTCAACAAGTTGATCTGTAATAACTTATCCCTTGATTGCCTTCTAATTGACATAATCTATGTCAAACTCACTAATAATCATGATCAATTTTGCCATTCTACCTTGTAAAGCTATTTTAGATAGTAGATATTTAAGTGGATCTACTTTTGAAATGACCATGGTCTTACTATTCAACATGTAATGGCACAATTTTTGAGCTATAAAGACCATGGCCAGATAAGCTTTCTTAATATGTACATTATTATGTTCATATGTAGCCAAGGTATGGCTTAGATATTATATAGGATGCTCTTTTCCATTGTCATCATGTTGAGCCAAGAGTGCCCCTAGAGCATGGCCATTAGCTAATAGGTATAACAAAAATGGATTTCTTAGATTATGAGGTAATAAAATAGGTGGATTAATAAGATAATCTTTGAGTTGTTGAAAATTTATTTCTCAGTGATCATCCCAATGAAATGTAACTCCCTTCTTCAAAATGTGTGTAAATGGATGACAGTTATCTATTAACTGAGAGATGAAGCATCAAATTGGCTAGATTTTACCCTATAAACTATGGAGTTGCTTTAAATTAATTGGTAGTGGCATCTCAGTTATAGCATGGACCTTAGCCAGATTGAATTCAATACCTCTATAATACATGATAAAGCCATGTAATTTGCCTAAAGTTACACCAAACATACATTTATTTGGATTGAGTCTAACTTTATACTCCCATAATATTTCAAATATCTTATGTAACCTACTAAATGATCATCCCTAGTTTTGTATTTTCTTAATATGTCATCGACATAGTCTTCAACAATATCATGAATCATTTCATGGAATATGACAATCATAGATCTTTGATATGTAGCTCTAGCATTCTTAAGGCCAAATAGACTTACTTGATAACAAAATGTTGCCCATGGAGTGGTGAACACTATTTTATGTTGGTCTTCAGGTGCTATTTTGATCTATTTGTATCTTGAAAATCCATCTATTAGTGAAATAATCTCATAACCTACCATGTATTAGATGATAATGTCAATATTGGGTAAGGGAAAATCTTATTTAGGATAAGATTTTTTTATGTCTCAAAAATTGGTACAAATTTTGATCCCTTTAGGCCTTTTACTAATAGGTACCACATTAAAGATCCATTATAAGTAGTCAATGGATTAGATACATCCTACTTCTAAGAGTTTTTCCAACTCTTTCTTTCCCAATATAGTAATATGAAGATGCATCCTACATAGCTTTTATTTTACCAGTTTGGCATCAAGATTAACCATAAGGTGGTATAAAACCAAGGAAGGGTCTAAACCTGCCATGTCAGAATAGGCCCATGCAAAGATATCTTTAAATTCTCTCAATAGAGTTGTAAATATGTCATGTTCCTCCTTAGTGAGGGACATACCTAATTTTATCCATTTTAGGTCTAATGGAGTCCTAATATTTACCTATATTGTATCTTCAACTATAAGGGTGGTACCATCTTCTAGGATAGTAAGCCATGACTTAAACTATTAGATTATGTCAAGGTCCTTTGTTAGGAATTGGTCTTCAACTTCTGTTGGGCATAATGAATCTAAGTCCCCTAATGGGAGATCTAGCCATGTGACAAAAATAGTCATAAATTATTGAAGTATTTGATCGAATACTTGTTGTTGATCAAAGCTAAAATTAGATCCATTGGCAAGTTCATTTTTGGTGGTCTCCTTGTCTACATTCAAATAAGAATGAACACCCCCATCTAATGGTGCCCAAAACAAGTTTTCACCACTAGACTGGCCTTTATCTTTACTTTTTCGCTGGTTAGAAAGTACCTCAAAGAGGTTTTCACTTTGGGACCTCAAATTTTTACTTATTTGTTTTTGGCTAAGGGTGTTCACTCACTCTTTAAAATAGGCTATAAAATCTAATATAATTAACAATGTTGACTTGTGATCTCCCAAAAGAACATTGTCTCTAAGGCCTAAGAATTCACATAATGCCTCATCATTCCAAAACTTATCAATTGATAAACTAGATTATTATTTGTCCAAATTTATCAGTTGGGGATAATATAATGCAAATGGGTTGTGATGAATGTCTAGGGTAAGGGTATAAATGGCATTTTTATCAAATAGATTGGTTTCAACTAGGTCATCAAAGGTGAAGCTATGATCAGACTCTGCTTAATTATCAACATCATCATCATGAGTCACTAGTGATGGAGTTTGAATAAGATATGTGGGGTCACCCCTAGGTAGTTTAAATCCAATTCCATAATGTCTTTCATACTTAGTCATACAAATTAGCTTGATGGTTCATTTTTTATTTGATCTGAGGCCTCCTCCTTTATAATTGTGATGCTCCATGATTCAATTAGGAATAGGATACTTTGTAATTTTATAACAATTAGCTTGGTTATCATTGTATAACCATGATTCATCCCCTTTAAGAGGGTTAGGTTCTAGGCTAGATGCTGGTACAAATGTGATAGGTCCCTTATCTTTATTCTTTTGTTGCCAATGCATATGTGGAGTGAATTTAGGTTGCCTGAAGTTTTTCAAATTTTGAGGAATATTGGCAATATGAAATTTATCATGGGTCACATACTCTCCCGATTCATTATTTGAAATGGTGAAGTGATTAGAAGCTTCAAGAGGTGGCATGTGGGAAAGGGAATCCAAAGTATTAAAATATATACAATTATCTAATAAATGATCAATAACTATAACCTTTCCTTTATCCTACTTGGAACTTGGATTCAAATTGTACTAGTAATTATAGCTTTGAAATTTGGCCTCAAGATGTTTGCAATGTTCACATGGGTGTAAATCTCCTAGAATATTCACTTCCATCCACGAGTGGGAAAACTTGATATATGGTGTAGCGTTGATGGGACTACATGAATATCATGTAACTAAAGCCTACCTAGAATCATATTGTATGATAACTCAAGATTAATTACATGGCAAAGTGTATCATGGGTCAAAGGCCCAATGATAATTGGTAAACTAATGGTGCCTTATGATTCTCTTTCTTGATTATCATAGGCTTTGATGGTTATTATTTTTGGCTAAAGATCTACCATTAAATACCTAAGAAGCTTGATGAGATTTAGAGACATTATGTTGAGGCCTGATCCATTGTCTATAAGGACACATTTCCCTTTATGCTACTTTATATAAACTTCTATGTATAATGGGTTATTATGGAGTGGGCCAAGGGAAGACATATCACTTTGGTTGAATGTGACTGATTGGGTTGGAGCTAGGTGTGCAACCAAAGCTTGAAATTTATCAAGGGATATGTCACTAAAAATAGTGGATTGGGTGAAAAACTCATTCAATATGTTCTTGGGGATTATTGACATTCAAAGATAGCCTAAAATAGAAATTTGTGCTGATGTCTTCTGCAATTATTCTATAATATAAAACTTCTTATCTTGGTTAGGAGTGAATGGTTTATTATGAGGCTAAAAATTTGGTTGGATGATAGGCAAAGTGGTAGATGGTTATGGGCCTAGGATAGTAATATTTAGCCTCTAATTTTTTATTACATAATCAAGGTTAAATATTGGACCATTATTGTTAACCAATGTTTGGAATGGTTTGGGACTAGACAAGACAAGTCTCGATTATTAGTGCACTCATATGTGGTTCTATGGAAAGGATGAATTGTCAATATAATTTTGAAAAGGGGGAGTCCTAGTTTAATATTTTACTTGTATACATTCCTATGTCAAATAAGGATTATCCATAAGATTTGGTTGAATGTTATTGTTTAGCAGTGGTCTAGGCTGATTAGTGCTTGGTCTAGGATTAATGGAGATGGTATTAACATTACCCCCCTACAATATGACCTAAAACCCTATTTTAGTCATGTGTAACTTCATGGTAGGTTTGTTGGTTGTTACCATTTTGACCTTGGTTTTGTCCATTATTCTGTCATTGTGGGTTCTACTACTAATTTTGTTGATTTTTTTGGTTTGTCCTTTGATTTTTTTACTATTTATTTTGTTACTACACTGGTCATTATTATTGTTGTTACTGATCATTTTCTACTACTCATTATTATGTTAGGGAAAGGGGTTTTGATAAATCCCAAGAGTTTGATTATAAGTGGAAGAACCATTATCCAACATATTCTTAATTAAATGATTAATTTGGACACATCTTCATATATTATACCATTTGACCCAATGATAGTTATAGAATTCATTTTCATGATACCAATTAGGATAAGAAATGCCTTGCAGATAATGTTTAGGTATAGGTCAAATAATAAAATTAGTGACAGTAATTTTGAAAAATATAGACTCAATAGGTTCTCTTAGGTCACTAAAAATATGATGTGTAGGCACGATTCTCTTGGGAGGAGGGTTTACAATGGTAAAGATTGATGTATTTATTATGTAGGACTTGATTTTTGTACTTGTAGCATTAGTTGGAGAGGTTATTAGGTAGGAGTAAGCTGAAAAGGTGTTGAAGATGATGTGTGCACTATTTGGACATGATGGGATTTGGTTACTCTATTTTCCACAACATTCCTATTATGATTTAATTGCTTCAGTCTTTCTTTGTTATTGACCTATACCAATTATGATGCTTACGCTTGAATATGATGTTGATTTTGGTCATTTCCTTGATTGGTACATTGATTTTTATTAGTTGAATTAAGCTTGATGACTCATTTATTAATGAGGGATCACTCAATCAACAATCCTTTGTCGATGATTTCCTTGAAAGTATGTGTACATTGTAGTTCAAAATGATAAACTATCTCACTGTGCAAATTTTTAGTAAACACAATTACTAATTATTTATCTAGTAAAATATGGGTGAAATGGATTCCAAGGGCTTTCCATCACTATAGATAACTTGTAAAACTCTCATCATCTTTTTGCTTTGCTTGCATTAAGTCTACTAACGAAATCTCATGCTTGAGATTATAGGAAAAATGTTGCACAAAATTATCAAAAAGATCATCAAAATGTGTCACTAAATTTTTGGGAAACTTTAAAAACCACTTCAAGGCTTGTCCAACCAAGATCCTTGAAAACAACAACAAAAGGTATATGTCACTATATGCCACTGGTTGACATGCAACAAAGAATTCAGTTAAATGGGCCTTAGGGTCACCTTTTCCTTTGTATTTGTCAATTTTTGGTGGTTTTTATCCTATAGGAAATGGTATCTATAAACAATCCATGTTGAATGGATAAGAACACACATCATCTAATTTGAACATTTTAGTCTATTTCCTAGCTTGAATGGTAGCAATTATATCCTTCATCTATTTCAATTCTTGAGAAAGGAAAATGGAAGGAACATTAGTTTGAGGGAGAATACTATTTTGGGTAGATGGCTGGGAGGTCACAAGTGGGACATTTTGACCAGGGTATGATGGAGATACCTATTGGGTTATATTGGTTTTATTGGGGAATGGACTAGGAATATGCATACATAGATTAGGATGTACTTGAAATTGCACATTTGGTTGTGTAATATTATGGTTTGGGTGGGTGATAAAGGTTTGACATGGAATATTTTGTGGTTGTGATGGAGGTATATAACTATAATGTGCCTACTGTAGTTGAAAAGGGACATGTTGATGATTAATCAAACTTTGTTATTGAGAGGTAACTTATAGACCAAGACCCTATCTCTAAATTTGTGGCATATTTAAACCAATGGTTATTTAGTAGGTACTTTAGAAATATGGGAACCTCCTTATTGCATGAATCCCTATGGAGATGTGAAAATAGGTTACATATTTAGCATCTATCATTGACCAATATTTTCATGTTATTGATTAGTCATAGCTTAGTTTTGGATTGACATATTAATCTTTGACTAAAGAGGTATGTTTTTCATTACCTGGTGAGGTAGAACATTAGTTGCCCCTAATTGAAGTTGTAATGTATTTATCCTCTATTACATTGATAGACTATATTGTGCCTATTATTATGGAATACTACTTGTTACTTATTGAGGAGGAGTAGGATTCATCACATTCTTTCATTGAGGTGTGATGTTGGTTGTTGTTTGAGTGCCTAATCTTGTAGGTTGTACACTTAAGGGAGCACCTAATTGAGGTTGGGATGTAGAAAATCATATTACCTAGTATGATGACCCACTCATGTAATTAATTATAGTCATATGTTTTTGGCTAGTTATTTATACATTAGTACCACTTTGATTGAGATTGGACGTTGCTTGCATAGTTTCCACTACATTTGGCTCACTATTCTATGTAGAGGTTGAAGATAATTCTTTAATAATAGGCATATGCATCAAGTTATCTATCAAAGTATTTTACATGAATTGTTTGGATCTAATATTCTCTTCTCTAGTTAACTCTATCAACACTCTTGTTGAAGGAACTAAGTCAATAAGAGGTTTTCTCATCATGTTCATTTAATTGAAATTATGTGCTAGATTTAGGTAGGTTTTCTATGTTGTCTACATTTGGTTAAAGTGATCTTCCATGATGTTTTTCCTTGATTAGATATATTAGGGTTTTGATACATTCTTAGGACTAGAACCATAGGATTGTTAGAATAAGCATGTTGATCATAAATGATATTATGGGGAACTATTATTAGGCTTGCTAAATTATCATGGGGGAAGTCTAGTGCAAACTTGGCCCCTGCCTCTATGGATCTAACTAAAATATCATCTTTGTTCTATAATAAATGTCTCTCAAACAAAAATGGATCATACATGGAAGCCATATTAGTAAAATATTACTATTGAATAATTGGTTCATCCACTATGGGTATTGTAGCTAGGTATTGTGTGGTTTATTCTTGGTCTTGTTCTGATTAAGGTGGTATGTTAACCAGATAGTTAGCCAATGAATATTTGCTTTGTGCCCCTCATTAAATATTATAAGATGGATAAGAATCCATCTCATAATCAATATTATTTGCATAGGGTTCTTATACCATTTCTTCCTATGTAACTACATTACTAATCCATGGATTGTACATGAGTCCACTATGAGTGTAGGAATACATGCTGGGATCCATAGTCAATGCTTTGTGATAAATGTCAAAGAGTTCTACAAAATCTTAAAAAGACAAAATCTAAAACAAATGATGTTCCAACTTAGCTTAGATTCATCAAAAAGATCAAAAGGTTTATGCAAAGATTTGTGAGGAAACAAGATAGCGTGAAGTATCTAAAATTTCATTATTCACAAAAAGATAAGCAAGTAAATGGATCAAAAATCAAAATGCCAAACTCTCAAGATGAAGTGTTTCAAATCAGTCTAATCTATAAATTTAAAAGTTTCTAGGTCTTTTGGCCAAATGTGGTGTCGAAATCTAGGCTCAAATAAGGCATGTGTTAGGACTCTTGGCTAAATGGTGTCAAAATCTAGACTTTGAAATACATGAAATTTTTAATCTAACATATTTGAAACACTTATAACAAACACTAAGCATTTGATTCTTGGAGATGAACTTGATCAACTAGGTATAAGGTATGAAACAAAAGTCATTTTAAAGATAATTTATTTTCTCATAAATAATGGTATAAAACTTGGTTCTTTTTGTAGACACTGGAATTATGTCTAACCTTTGTCATCCTCCCCGTAACCCTCATTTTATTCTCCCACACCTATTTAACCCCTATCGACCATTTTCCCATTAGCCTTGCCCCTGGCAGCATGTCAAAATGAGCAAAAAGCTAAAATTAGCCTCTATCCCCATTCTACATCTGCCGACGTCAGTCACTACTTGGCCGATGTCGCCAACGTCAGTCACCCCTCGACTGACGTCAGCAGTCCTACTGGCGTCGATTAACCTTAAACTACATCCGTTAATTCATTTCTCAATCCATTATTCATTATTCAGTTGCCAATTAGTTTCACAAATGATTATCGGACCTTCTGCATCAAAACATTTTCTTTCATCCAAACCCCGTAGCAACGATCAGCTAACTTTTGCATCCAAATGATCAGCAAACTTTTGCATCCAATCGAACTTCTGCAATCAAATCTCTCATATTCTCTCTCTCTGGTATAGGTATTCTACCTCAGTCATCTCACTGGAGGTCTGCTATAAATAACTTCTGTAACACACCGACAACATCAATCATGTCTCCTACTTTGTCTTCAGCGTGTAACAGGTAAGTGTTTCCTCTGTGATTTTATTTTGTTCTTGGTTATTGTTTTTTGACATTACCACCCCAACTTAGATTACCAAGACCCGACTGGACATCCTCCCGTATCACCTCAATCCACCTTATACAGTCTGTAACTCTGCCCAGATTCCTGCATAAACCCCCAGATAATCCCTCTAACTCCCAGACCGGCTCCCTAACCCACAGACGAAGACTTCAGACCATTCTGCAATCCTAAAACCCCGTCCAGACCCAACCAGACCCCATCTAAAAGCTGCTGGCCCGACCGACGCTAGTCATTACCCCTACCGATGCCGGCACTTTAACCAACGTCGGCACCCTTCCTTGACCGACTCCGTCATAGAGACCGACACCGGTGACTGTGCAGAGTAATTTACTGCATATCAGGTATGCATTTTGTTTTTGTCTTTATTTCTTTCATTTTGTCTTTCACTATTTCTATTTCTGTCTAATATTCTATTTTTAATCAGTGGGTTGATATCCCTTAAGGAAGTCTTCGTACTTCAGGGATCAAGCTTTTGCTTGACAACCCACCATCTCCTCGTCTAACATTTTTCGTGTTTCAGTCTCTTCTTCTTTGCAGGTGTCATCCTCCACAGCCAAAGAGGAGTACCTTCCAACATCTAATTTCAGTGTGCATGATCATATCCAGGTAACATCTAACCTTGACCATTTCTTCTAGTTTCTTAATTCTTTCTTTGAATTTAGAAAGCGATTTAGCATAGAAACATTCTGGCACACCCGATGGGACCCTAGGGCCTTCCTTGGGTTCTTTCTTTATTTCTTTTCATATAGGTGCATTAGGTTTCTCCCTTTTCACCTCTTTCGTCTCTTCTAAACGACATCATCAGTAGGAATAAAAAGAACTTTTCTTTCTTTTCTTGCACTTCTAGACTAGTCAAAAATCATATTCTTCAACCCTTTCTCAACTTGTTTTTCATTCCAACTTCACATTTCGACTTGGGGCTTAAAACACTTTGCATTCATTTCAGCTTGCTTGCATTTCTTAGACCACACTTAGTAATTAATAACTGCATCATGAATTAATCTAGTCCACTTTATGTTACACGACCAAACCACTTGCACAAAACAAACATCTTAACTTACCTGAGACAAGGCCCAACTGGGATTTCATCACCCAGCGGATACCTTAACCATCCCAGCGATCTTACTTGGATTTCATCACCAAGGGGAAAGCCCACTCCGTTCTCTGGCGGAGTCTAATCTCTAGGGGAAGTATATTTTGGCTAAGCGAGACCAACTTATCACTGGACTCGTGAAGTGAGGGGAGCTTGCTCCTTAGCACCAGGCCAAGTACAAAACCTAACACAGACTTTTGAGCACCATAACTAACCCAAAACCATCCATAGACTACTTCTTCTAGGACCTGACTCAAAAGCCAATCTTCCTCTACACATTTTCTAAGGCATAAGCCACTATAATCCTAATAATTTACTCCTAGGGTTTTTTTTAGGATCTGCTTGTGTTCTTCATCTTTTCTATTCTTATCTACTTGTTTGAGCTTGTGAGGATGTTCTTTCTTGCCTTGAATGGTTCTGACTCGTAGCCAAGCCAAGGCTCTAGTCGATCATGTGAGGCATCATCCGCTTATGTCTACCCCGTCCATAACCAGCCCTCTAATGGAGTTCCACTCAGAGACTGAAAGAACTCCTACTAGACCATCCCCGACCCAGATTCCTATTGTCCCAGAAGGGGACCAAGATTTTGCACGATTCTTGGACCTCAATGTCAAAGCCTTACAGCACTATCTCACAAATAGTCGAATGCAAGACTCCTTGGGAAATCTAATGTATGGAATGTCGACCTCTCATCTCGAGACTACGGCCATATCAACAACATCCGTAGTTCAACCTTTAGACACCCAAGCTATTGCCTCGACCAATGACCATCCTTTTACCAACCATCCAAGTGTGACCTCTCCCTCCATTATTGGGCCCACTTCTACCAGGGTTTCGACCCCCTATCAACCTCAGCCCACTCAACCACTTTCTACCCCCTTTCAGAATCTGGTCATCTCTATTCCACCTACCCTTGCTCCTATCAATACTAGGGTGGCTACCTATCCATTGGTGCATGTTACCTCTAACCAACCTCTCGTGAGAACATCAAACCTAGCCATGCCTTCTACCCAACCGTCCTTAGTCTCCTCTTCTATCCCTATGACTAGTCATCCGTATGTTCCGCCCTTACTGGTACAACTGACTACGTCATATGCCTCTTTCAGCCTCTTTCAAGTGCCTTACAATCTAGGGGGCACTCCACCTACCAATCTGTCAGTAGATATCATCAAAATGCTGATGGATAAGATGTTTAGCCTAGAGACCTCCGTTTCTAGCTCACACAATACTCTCTCATACGAACAAATTTGCAATGAGCCCATTCATCCTTCTGTCCCGATCAGACCATATCTCAGCTAGTGGGAACTTCCTAAGTTTTCTCATTTTCAAAGCAAGGAAGACCCACAACAGCACTTACGGGCATTCAAACATGCCTGTTACCTTATCGCCCACAACGATGCGTTGATTTTACACACATTTCCTATGTCTCACTCAGGTGCTACACTTGACTGGTACAGCTCCCTTGCTAGCCATTCCCTCTTCACATTCACTCAGCTGGCCCAGCTCTTCCTTGATCATTTCTCTATCAACATCACCAAGAAGGTCTCAATCATAGACCTCTATTCTATCTGCCAATTCAAGGACGAATCCATTGTTGATTTCGTCGCTCGATGGAGGGGCATCATCAATCAACTCTCCTTTTCCTTACCCTAACCCAAAATTATTGAAATTTTCTCCCAAGCCTACGCCAAACATATTTCTTCCACCTTAAGGGTTCAGACCTTCCACACTTTTGACAAAGCCTTCACAATGGCCTGCAAACTTGAGTTATGTGCCGTCAAGGAGAATAAAGTCAAGTTGCAGAGCAAGAATCCCAACTCCAAGACCAATGACCCCTCTTCTAAGCCTTTCTCATCTAATCCTAAATCTAAAGCTTCAGCAAATGCTGTGGTCATTATATCTTCCTCCTCCTCCCCTTCAACTAACCAGCCTGAACCATCCACGTCCCAAAGCATCACCCGCCAATTTCAGCAGAGATACGTACAATGACAGTATACTCCACTCAGAGAATCATACGCGTCTATGCTAGAAAAACTTGTGAAATAGGGGGTCCTCAATCTCCCCCAGATCTGACCACCTCCACAATTTGATCCCTCACATGCCATCCCTACGTGGTATAGGGAAAATGACTTCTACAAATTCCACCGTGTTAAAGTTCATGACACAGGCAACTGTAAAACCCTTAAAAACATAATCCAAGACATGCTCAAAAAGGGTGACCTCATCCTAAATAATACCAATGCACCACCTAATCAAGGTATCGACATCTTCAAGTAACCATTCCCCAATCATCTGCCAACTCAAAACAATGTCTAGACCTTGATTGATGACACTCATGAACACAACATTCGAACAGTCAATACGGTCTCACCCTTCATTTCTGACCAACCTCAAGAGGTGAATCCATCTGTCAGTCCATCACATGTGGATGAACCTCTTTCTCTGGTTAGTTCTCCATCAACCTCTCTCATTTTGGAAGATGCCTTGACCTTACCAGCACCACCAGTTTCACCATCTTCCTTCTTGCTGCCCATGGAGGACCCAACCCTTCCTACTCCTCAACCGCAAGTGGAGGGCACCATCATCCCTGCCCTTTACCCGCTTAATGAGCCTCATTCTCTGGTTTCTTCTCCACCTAGAGAAGAACCTGCCTCTCCTTTGTCTCCAACCAAGGATGAACCTATCACGACTTCATCATGCCTTGGGGCTAAGACTACCACACCTTCGGTCCCACAACCATCAACATCTTCTCAAAAACCCAAATCTCATCCAACATCTTCTCAGCCAGTTTCCTGATTAGTGGAGAAACTCAAATTTCTCCCTTCAAAGAAAGTGGAGCATCAGGGATTATGGGAGCATCTCAAAACTCTTCAACATGCCCGTGCCCTCTCATCTCATACTGCTAATCCTCCCATGGCATAACCTCCCACGACTCTCAAAAGAAACCAAACTTCCACTTCTAGACCGTCTACACCTCAATCAACTGCATCAGGACCGAAACTCTCATCTACCCCATCTAAACCAATCAAGTCACTCAGCGTTCACCCTGTCTCTAACCTCACTCATCCACAAGTGAAGGTGGACTTAGACCAGACCTCAACCAATAGTAGTCTTCAACTCAAATCAAAGAAGACTACCAAACCACAGAGGTGAACGCCTCCTCCTCCATCACCATTGCCCTCCATTTTGGGCCCTCATCCTTCGACACTAACCAGAGGCCTTCCCACTCTGACCTCTAATCAAAACCAGTTGCCTCCTCTACTTCCTTTGCCTACTGCTAGCCTACCCTCTCCCAAAATGGTGGTACCTCTCATGAAGAAAGTACCATCTCTGCCTGTTGCCACACCATCAACCCAGAAGGTGGTATGGAAGCCTCCTCCAACTCTGCCCAAGCAAAAGTCACCAGCATCGCACACATCGATGAGCACGAACCCTTTAGTGGGCTCATACTCTTTGATCTTGCACTAACTTTTGCATACTTTTAGCATAACTCTTCCACCCATCAGGCCTTTCCAACCCCTCGAGTCTAAACCCTCCTAGTTCGACGACATGAAGATTTGCTTATACCATCGTACGCCAGGACATGATATCGAGACTTGTTGTGCCCTCAAGGCTGTCATTCACCGCTATCTAAAGAAAGACACTCTTCTATTTGAGGACACTCTCGACTGACCCCTGACTCCTTCTCATAACTCTCCAACCTCTTCCAACTCATCAACATCTCATCAACAGGTTACAACCCCTTTATCTCCTTCACCTCCTATCTTTGAAATCAATGCCATTCACATAACCACTATGTCACAAAAGGACAAGGTGAAAGAGAAAGCTACCATTCCTTAGACCTACCCTTTCATCAATCCACCTCAACCACCCAAGCCTAAGATTTCTATCCTTGGCACGCCTCAACCCTCTTCTTCTTCTTTTTCTGGACCAATCCATGACTCCATGTTGAAATAGCTTCACCAGACACCTATGAAGATGTCCCTGTATGACCTCATCCAAACCTTACCTCAACATCATCAAGCCCTCATCAGAGCCCTACAGGTAGCGGAGGTCCAACCCAAGGACCCCCAGCCACTTGCTGCCCTTGTCCACTCTTTAGCCCCTATTGCCTCCATCACATTCAGCGATTCTGAGATTCCCACATCCAACATAGAAGATCAAGATGCCGCCCTCTTCATCACTGCCTATGTTGATCAGACACACATTAAATGCGTTATGATCGATGGAGGCGCCATCATCAACATTATCTCCACCAATGCCTTTGATCAGTTGGCTCTTCCCAAGAATTGCATCTCCAATACTGACACAATCTTACACTCCTTTAATGACACCACTACCATAACCATTGGCACAGTCATCCTTCACATTCACGTTGGTCCACACATAGTCCCAGAGCTCTTCTATAACATCGAAGGAGAGTTTTAATACAACATGTTGCTGGGCCGACCTTGGATCCACACCATGGCCTGTGTCCCCTCCACCTTGCACCATTGTGTGAAATTTGAGCACGACAGACAAGTCCACACCATTCTCGTTGACCCTTCACCCTTCAAAACTTGTAACACCACCTACCATCCAAATGACGTCCTCATTCCTATCAAGCCATCAATCCTAGCACCACCTCCATCCATGGAAACTTCGACCAGTTTGCAACAGGCGGTCGCCCTCACACCTCCCCTTCAAGCGACAACCACATACCCCATGGAAGACACATTCCAAAGACTTTCATTGGGGGAGTATCTCTTGCTGACCTTAGACATGTTCCAAACTCTACAAGAGTATGGACGCCTTCACCATAGCCCTAGATACGACCATCGGATCAGGATGATCATGCCTTATGGTCCTCCCCACCTCTGAACCAACCTTATCTATGGGGGGCCCAATCAAGCTCCTATTGATGGTAATCCTCTTTCTTCACCTCAACCTTTAACATCAGACTTCTCATTTCTTGGCAACCCCACCTTTACACACACTTACCTTTATAGGTGTGCATGGAAGGGTTTTGGTTTTGAACGCTATGAGCAAGGCTCCCATCAGCCTATCGAGCTACTCAACGATGACAATGCCAAGAAACGGTATGGTCTGGGATATCACGACCCCACTCAAGACCCTGTAGACTTTTGTCCCAAACCAACCATTAACCAATCTCCTCCAGACTCACCCATTCTTCCTCCTTCACCTATGGAGTCAGTGGTTTCCATTCCTCCTAGTTTTTTTTTGCATAAACACCATCCACCTAGAACCCCTGACTTATCAGCTAAATGGGGTGTCCAGGTCTCTCCCTCTCATTTTTCCCATCATGATAAAAGATGAGTCAGTGACCATTCACACTATCCACTGCATTGACGATGATGCCATTCTTTCTTACATGGGCACTGATGACTCTTTCCTCCAGTACTCCCTCCCTTTTGAGACCCAGGTTATGTTAAATGAATCAACCATTGACATCAACCTTCCTTCTTTCAATGTTCCTTATGTCTTAAAGATTGGCCAATATTTAGATGCTCAGGAGTAGCTTGACTATATCCAATTCCTCTCTGACCATAGCAAGGCCTTTGCCTGGACTTACAGTGACATGCCTAGCATTGACCCCACCATCGCTACCCAGAACATTGTCACCAAACCAGAGGCTAAACCTATTAGGCAAAAGCTTTGAAAGATGCATCCACGTGTTGCCCTCCTTGTCAAAGAGGAGCTTCAATGCCTCCTTTCTATCTCCTTCATCCAGCCCATCAATTATCTACAATGGGTCTCTAACATCGTCCCAGTCACCAAGGTGACTGGGGGGATTCAGATCTACGTGGACTATCACGACCTTAACCTAGCTTGTCCCAAAGATGACTTTCCTCTTCCTAACATTGACCAGCTTGTAGATCTTATGGCCGGCCATGAGATGCTATCTCTCATGGACGGGTTTTCAGGATACAATCAAATCCTGATTGCTTCGAAAGATTAGCACAAGACCACTTTCATTACCTGATGGGGGACTTTCTACTATCGAGTCATGCCTTTTGGCTTAAAGAATGTAGGCACCACTTATCAGCATGCCATGACCTACATTTTCCATGATCTCCTCCACAAAATCATGGAGGACTATGTGGATGACCTGTTAGGCAAGTCCAAGCTTCACCGTGACCATCTAACCATTCTCAAGATCATCTTCTCTCGCCTTCTTCAATACAATGTTTGCCTCAACCCCAATAAATGTGTCTTTGGGGTCCTCTCTGGCAAGCTTCTCAGCTTCATCATTTATTTCTGTGACATCGAGATAGATCCCGCCAAGATTCATGCTATCCTCGAAATGCTGCCCCTGACCAATCTCAAGTAGCTTCACAGTTTGCAAGGGAAGCTCCAGTCCATTCGCTGTTTCATCTCACAGCTTTCTGACCACTGCCAACCTTTTCATCATCTCCTTAAGAAGGATGTCTCCTTTACATGGGATAAATATTGTCAAGAGGCTTTTGAAGCCCTTAAACACTATTTGGTCTCTCCACCAGTCCTCATTCCACCTAAAGATGATCAACCCTTCTACCTTTATATCTCAACCACTAATCATTCGTTAGGTGCCATGATCACGCACCGAGACGAGTATCACCATGAGTAAGCAGTCTATTATATTAGATGAACACTGATCGACTATGAAACTCGGTATACTCATATCGAGAAACTCTATTTGGCATTAGTCTTTGCCACTACCAAGCTTTGCCATTATCTTCTTAATCACAAGACCTTTGTCATCACCCACACCGACCCTCTCAAGTATATGCACTCCAAGCCATATCAAAATCAATGTATGGCTCGGTGGCTCATGTTGCTTGCTGAGTTCGACCTCGAATTCATCCAGTAGAAATCTATCAAGGGGCAAACCATCACTGATCAACTAGCAGATGCCCCTCTCCCTTATAAACAACCTTCGTAGTGTGAGTTTCCTGACGAATCTATCACTGCACTTTTCACCGATGACACCGTCTATCAGAAGACCATGTTCTTTGATGGCTCCAAATGTCAACTTGGTGGGGGTGTTGGGGTCATTCTCATCCCACTCGAAGGGGAACCCATGCCTCTATCTTTTAAGCTTGACTTTGATTGTACCAATAATATGGCCGAGTATGAGGCCTTAATTTTGGGACTTCAGACCGCCCTCTCTCTCAGCATCAAGTCCATCAACATCTTCGGTGACTCGCAACTCATCGTCAATCAGGTCAATGGTTCATATCTCTGTAAAAATGAAATTTTGCAAAGGTACAAAAACTGTACTAACATTCTCCTTGCATCTTTCGACCATTACCTCCTGCAGACTATTCCTCGATCCACGAATAAGATTGCTGACACCATGGATTCTCTCGCTTCACATATCCCATCTTCCTCATCTGCATCCAGACTTTTTGTCATGGCGCATCATGTGTCATTGCCTTCCTATATCTCTCCTCACATTAATCATGTCAACACTATAGACCCTAGCCCACGAGATGATTGGTATAAGCAACTTGTGGACTTCTTATCTTTTTTTGTCATTCCTCCCAACCTCTCAAGCAATGTGCGATGAGATTTTATCAAGCGTACCACTCGCTATACCATGTTAGGGGGTCTTCTCTATAAGCGAGGCTTTGACAGCCTCCTTCTTCGCTGTCTCACCTCCATTGAAGCATCTCAAGCCATTAAGCAAGTCCATGATGGGATTTATGGCTGACATTTCAGTGGGAATTCGGTTTCCAAGCGCATCCTTCGTCTGGGTTATTATTGGCCTACCTTTCATCAAGACTGTAGCGACTATGTTCAGCATTGCATCAAGTGTCAGCAGCACTCTAACTTGCTTCATCTACCCAGCCACACTTTACAAATTCCTTAGGATTTTTGGCCTTTTTCTTAGTGGGCCTTAGATCTCATCGGTGAGATTAACCCTCATTCATCTCTTCATCATCAAGCTGTCATCACAGCCACTGAATATTTCACCAAGTGGGTGGAATCCATTCCTCTCGTCTCCACAAAAGCTGACAAGATCGTCGACTTCATCAACACCCACATCATCTGTCATTTTGGTGTCCCTCATAAGATCATCACCGACAATGGCAAGTCCTTCAAAAACAAGACTGTCCAAAAGCTATGCGACTCATTTGGCATCAAGCTCAGTTTCTCTTTGCCTTACTACCCACAAGCAAATGGGTAGGCTGAGGCTTCTAACAAAATTCTCACTAAAATTCTCATGAAGGTGGTCAGCGACACAAGAAGGGACTGGCACATTCACATTCCCTTTGCTTTGTGGGCCTACCGCACTAGCATCCGAACCTCTATGGGTGCTACCCCTTTCTCACTCATGTACAGAATAGAGGCTATCCTACCTCTCAAAGTATAGATCCTGTCTCTCCACATTTCTCTACATGACATCCTTTCCAATGATGACTTTCATCAAGATCGCTTAGCTCAACTTGAGTTACTTGACGAACGTCATCTTGCTGCCCTTAATCATCTCCATGTCTATCAACATCACATCAAGCGAGCCTATGACAAAAATCTGTGAGAATGAGATTTCAACATCGGAGACCTCATCCTTAAAGAGAATCAGCACGTGACCAATATGGAGTGAAGTAAATGAGGCAAGTTTTCTCCTAATTGGCTTAGACCTTTCATCATCACGCACAAGTATGGATCAGGGACTTAACGTCTATCTTCTCTTGATGAATGACCAGAACCTGAGCCTCTTAATGCGTTGCATCTGCAACCGTTCTACTGCTAGTCGAGTACTCATCCACTTGACATTTAACTTGAGCTCATCCCTTGACCAATCCCCATCCTCTTAGTTCTCATTTCTTTCAATCCTATTCCTCTTAACAAATCCTCTATAACCCTTTTATGATGTATGGATGCTTTGTCCTAATAAAAGGGAGCCCTTGACCTTCTATAATCTTGTCCATGACTCACATTTCTGTCAAAACAAATCAAGATGTCAAAATATCCATGGTCACCATATCAATATCAAATTAAAAAGGTAGACTGCTCCCTCGAAGGATAGCTATACTATCATTGCTGTAGCTAATAGACTACTCCCTCGAAGGACAGCTATTCAAAAGCCCTTATATTAAGCAAAATTCTAGACCACTCCCTTGAAGGATGGCTATGAGTAATATGGAAATAAACAACACTATCTTAGAAGCTTCTCACATCAATCAGCTTCACAATTAACCACCAAGCAAATGACATCTCTATGCAGACTTCTCACATTGATCAGTCTGCACCAAAAAAAAAAAAAAAATGAGTCATGGACTTGGCTTATAGTTGTCTCAGGGTCTCCCATAAAAAGGGGCAAAGTTATCTCTGCTCTTAAAAATGGGTTACCCTTTCCTCCTCCTAACACCTGCTCAAGGGACTTCGAGCTCACTTTAATGTCAAAGTGATTCGATTACCATTCTAACACAACATCTGGTCAACGATGTCATACATGAATGGGGCTCTTGGTTCTAATAACCCCTATCTATGCTATCATTTTGGTCCTTGTCAATGAAAGAGCAATATGCTTTTCACTTCTTCTACACTTTGGTCACATTCAACTTCATCACTTGTCAATCAACTCAACTCAACTCTCTTTTCAAGCCAATCCCATAGCTTATTCACACTAGTTTCTATGGACACCAATACACATGGAAACTATCGACCAGACGCAATTTATGTTAAGCATAAACCAATACTTGCTGAAGCATAAATAGACATCAATTCATCTTTAGCATACATCCATCATGAATATGGAAAATTTCTAGGGATGAAAGACCCCTCAACCAATGTTGCAGAATACACCATTTGGAAAATGCTGCAACATCATCTTACCCTCATCATTCATCATGACCAAACCAATCATCATCCACTCTTCTCAACTAGTTCGAACTACATTATTCTGAGGCCCTATGACCTAGGCTATGTAGGCAGCACTCAGATGATACGACATCTTTTGGGGTTAGCTCGACCACCCTCATTTGTTCATCTCTCTAATGGACAAACCTTCTTTCCTCCTTTTGACCATGACCTTACCCTCGACCAAGACCAATTTCATCCCTTTGACCCTTCCTCCCTTCTAGGGAGAACTACATTGGCCTGAGGCCCTTCCACAAGGGCTATGTAGGCAACACTCAGATCACATAACATCTTCTGAGGTTAGCTCATCCACATCCTTTCGTCCATTCATCCACCTCGACCAATGACCATTGGAGATCATGCCTATCTCCTCCGACTTCGACCACTTCCAAAGCAATGTTGCCTTAGTTGTTTTTGCCTGTATGCTCCCTCATGACTAGTTAGCCAAATTGTGTGCAGACTATTTTGGACCCTCATAAGTATAGGATCGTAAGCTGGTTGGTCTGCACTACTTGTGATGTTTTCATGTTTTTGGGATCACTTCCTGAGCCTGGGATACCTGAAACACGATGACCATTTGGAGCTTCAGCGTTGATTGAATAACCCAATCAATAGACGACTAAATGCTAGGGCCCAGTTACTTCAATTTTGGCACTCCTTAACCCTCGACCTGTGACAATTTGACCTGACCATCTTGTGAAGAGGTATGCACGCAATCACGACTTTTGCAGCGTTCACCCTCACCCATTTTTCATCCACTCTTTGTCAAATCAACACCTGATTCCCGGTTCCCTTCCCTCGACTCCTGCTTTGAGGGGGAATACCTCATCCATAATCGGGGCAATCCACCTCTTATTTTTGTCTTGTTGTTCATTCGAACAACCAATAAGATGGAATCGACCTTATCCCACACCTGGGGCAACCACCTGCTATTTTTGTCTTATAGTTCATCCAGAACAACCAACAAGACAAAAAGGGGCAAATGTAGACACTGGAATTGTGTCTAACCTTTGTCATCCTCCCCGTAACCCTCATTTTATTCTCCCATGTCTATTTAACCCCTGTCAACCATTTTCCCATGAGCCTTGCCCCTGGCAGCATGTCAAAATGAGTAGAAAGCTAAAATTAGCCTCTGTCCCCATTCTGCATCTGCCAACGTCCGTCACTACTCAGCCGATGTCACCGACGTCGATCATCCCTCAGTCGACATCGACAGTCCTACTAGCGTCAGTTAACCTTAAACTGCATCTATTAATTCATTTCTCAATCTGTTATTAGTTATTCGGTTGCCAATTAGTTTTGCAACCGGTTATCAGACCTTCTGTATCAAAACATTTTCTTTCATCCAAACCCCACAACAATGATCAGCTAACTTTTGCATCCAAATGATCAGCAAACTTTTGCATCCAATCAAACTTTTGCAATCAAATCTCTCGTATTCTCTCTCTCCAGTATAAGTATTCTACCTCAGTCATCTCACTAGAGGTCTGCTACAAATAACTTCTGCAACACACCGACAACATCAATCATGTCTCCTACTTTGTCTTCAGCATGTAACAGGTAAGTGTTTCCTCTGTGCTTTTATTTTGTTCTTGGTTATTGTTTTTTGATATTACCACCCCGACTTAGATTACCAAGACCCAACTGGACTTCCTCCCGTATCACCTCAATCCACTTTATATAGTTTGTAACTCTGCCTAGATTCTTGCACAAACCCCTAGACAATCCCTCTGACTCCTAGACTGGCTCCCTAACCCACAGACGAAGACTTCAAACCATTTTGCAATCCTAAAACCCCGTCCAAACCTGATCAGACCCCATCCAAAAGCTGCTACCCCAACTGACACTGGTCATTACCCCTATCGATGTCGGCACTTTAACTGACGTCGGCACCCTTCCTTGACCGACACTGGCACAGAGACTGACACCGGTGACTGTGCAGAGCAATTTGATGCATATCAGGTACACATTTTGTTTTTGTCTTTATTTCTTTCATTCTATCTTTCACTATTTCTGTTTCTGTCCAATATTCTATTTTTAATCAGTGGGTTGATATCCCTTAAGGAAGTCTTCATACTTTAGGGATCAAGCTTTTGCTTGACAACCCACCATCTCCTCATCTAACATTTTTCGTGTTTCAGTCTCTTCTTCTTTGTAGGTGTCATTCCTCCACAGCCAAATAGGAGTACCTTCCAACGTTTGATTTTGGTGCGCATGACCATATCCAGGTAACAACTAACCTTGACCGTTTCTTCTAGTTTCTTAATTCCTTCTTTGAATGTATAAAGTGATTTAGCATATAAACACTTTTGACAAATAAGCTACACAAAAGTGAATAATATAACTATGTTAGATAAAAGATCACAAAATTACACTTAGATTGGTCTAAAAATGTAGGAACAAATTTAAATTCTATGCAAGAGGGTCTATGAAACAATATTTGAAATGTTTTGGGCAGCATAATAATGCTACACTACCCAAAAGATGTGACAAAAAAGTTTGTTTCAAAAAATCTCTAAGGTAAATCATAACACTACTTTTATTGACTCAAAATGTTGTGGTGCATAGACTCAAAGTGTAAGTTTTTAGTAAAAAATGGCTTAAGTCTATCAAGTGATGATATTGATTATGAGTCTTAAATGACCTTCAACTCAAATTGGAAATTAAACCTACATTCCCTCATGTTTAGTGAAAATGGCAAACCCACTTATCACATCAACCCTATGAAATTATAAAGATGAAACTCCAAATTTAGATTATAAGTGAAGGACTTAAAAAAAACATTTTTAAGGTCTAGACTCAATTGGGCAACATAACTACGTCAAAGTGGATGATATAAGTTCCAAGATTTTGATGAACTTTGAACAAGGCAAATTGATGTTTTCATGTGGGCAGCATAATACCTCTTTATTCAAATGAAAAGTATGACTATGTCTTTGGTTTGAATTGTTTGTTTACACCAAGTTTTGACTTAAAACAAGACTTTAATCTAGGACAAGACCAACTAATTAATCGCTCTTAGGTCTTGTAATGACAAGTTTGCTTGGTGTTATTGAAATCCATCTATAAACATCATTTTAGAGGATTTTAAGTGTTCATACAATGTAAATTCTCATAATATATTAGGGTTTTTACACCCCCCTTCTCTCAAATGACAGTACTATGACATGGACCTTGAGGTGCACCTTGCATGAACACTAATTTTTTGGCAAGTGGGAATTTGTCTAAGATCTAACAAGTTTCTAAACATTCTAGTGGAATCAATTGCATAATGACTTTCACACCAAATAATGCGAAAAAAAAAAAACATGGATTTTGGGTCTGTATCACTTGGACTATTGTAAAAAGGTCTAGTCTTTTTTACAACCACTACATTATATTGTTTGCTCAGTGTAGTGTGATGTCTAAAGTGTTGCTACATCTTGTGTGTAACTCAAATTAGGAGACAAATGAAGTCAATAATAGGAGGTGAAACCCCAAGTCAAATCATCCCTAAAGAACTCATGAGAGGTTAATAAGTCTCCCTTGTAAGCCAAGTTTGCATAAAAATAAAGAAATCATGAAAGTAGAAAGACTTTAGGGTAATTTTCAAGGTCACCCAAACTTTGACAAGTTTTTGTGGAGTGATTTAAATGTCTTTATTTCTAAGCCTTGGACTAGGATACTTGCAATAGGAATGGTGCTTTTGATTCTAAGGGTTCCCTAAAGGGGACAAATGGAAGAGCATACACACAACACCCCTCTTTTTTCCAAACAAAAATTTAATTTAAATAACTAAGTGAATACAAAAGGATTGAAAATGTGAGTTCATTATTAATCCCAAATGGAAAATTAGGTGGTGTTCATTTGACCCTTTGGTCTTAGTTTCAAACTTTAAAAACATTCAACATAAACATCTAACTTTTTTTGTTAAACACTAAAACAAGGTTCCTAATTGATTTTTCAGCATACAAAAGGTGATTTAAAATATGTTTTTAGCAAATGTCAATATTTGTCCTAAAACAAAAAATTTATCATGTCATTTAGAATTGAATCTCTTTTAGGTTTGAAATAATGAACTTAAAAAAATAGCTCTTTGGTCTATGTTTTAAGAAAAGCATAGTGATTGACATCAGTTATATAGCTAATGATAGTTACATTTGATAACTGATGATGGGTATCTAACCAAAATCAGATATACAAACATGATCGATGATAGATATCAAATTGATGTCATTTTAACTAACTAATGTCAGTTACTGTGTAAACTCATGGCAAATAAAAATGGCAAAATAAAGTTAGTAAATCAATTGTTATGATTTTTAACAATTCAAATGAAGATTTTAAAGATAAAAAATGATCTTCTTCATGTGTGAGATGCATCTAGTCCCACCAGGTGTGCCATATGTGATCTAATAATTTTAATCAAGAGTAGATGGTTAGTATAGTGTTAGTTTCAAAATAAAAACAAAATGAAAGAAACACACTAACTAGCATAACATATCTAGGCATAAACACTAGGGAGAGCTTAGTTAACAAACATGAAAAACCCACAACTAAAATTTAAAATAAACCTTCTTTTACCTCCCTTGTATGCTTCCAAATTCTTGTTGTAGTGGCTTTCTTAGATTGTGCTCATGAAGTCCTTGGAAATGGAATCTTGGCTACCTCCATCTCTTCTTGGCACCTTTGGCTTGTGGCTTGGATTTGCTTGGGATAAGTTTTGCATAGTAAAACTCATTGATTAAATATTTTTAATCAATTATACATTATAACATTTCATAATCTTGTGTTAGAAATGATGTTTGTGGCCTCTCTATTTAGAGACTTTTGAGAATGTCTAGAATCAACCTAAGCCATCCATCTTAAGATTAAGATGTGCGGTTGAGGATTAATTCAATTTTTATAATTCATTTTATAATTATCCTCATCATGACATAAGAATAATTGGAAATTAAGAGGCATTGAGGTCATGGGAGGGTCTTAATGAGGCATGGGAGGCATGAATCTTGATCTTTATGGCATTTATAGCCTAGGGATGTCTTTCTAAGAAATGAGGTCACTTGAGGATGCATATATTAAATATTCATTTATAAAAAAAAATATTCAACATGTTTCCATGGAATTATTTATTAGGCTCTAATTTGGTTTAATTATCTCTTAAGCATGTTTAAGCACTTTATGCATAAATTAGTCAAATTAATCAAAATGCCTTATTATTGGTCCAAAATTTGACTGGATTATAATTCAAAGGTGATGTCAAATGCATTGGATCCATATTACCATTTATTATGTTACCAAATACAAATAACAAATACACGTGTCTTATGCAAGATATTTGATAGGAAAGAGAAATCCAGAGCACTTAGGTCCAAAATTAGTATTTTGACTCAAAATGATCTGATCAAAGTTAGCAAGCCCATTAATTAAATTGCTCCATTTAGGGACTCCCTAGACAAAATTGGTACTTGAATATGTAAATTTAAACTTATTTAGCATTTTTAGTGTTTTTAGCCCAAATTGTACATTTTAAATAGAAATTGGCCAAAAGCCTGATTTGAGGTTATTGGTGGCCAAATTTAGGTCTCTACAACACATGCCTAAGATTAAAACCCTATTTTATAGTTTAAATTACACTATTACCCTATATTAACCCTATATTCAAATTCTTAAAAACACATTATGGTTCTATGTCAACTCTGGTCAACCAAGTTTGACACCTAAATTTTTTTAACAATTAATGCTATAAAATCCATTAATATAACCATTTTGGATAAAATTTAAAAAAAAATTAGGTTTAAATCCATCTATATATACAAATTCATTTCACCATTTATTAGAGAAGAGAATATTAATAATATATTATGCATCTACTTATCCACCATTCTACTTGATGAGAATAGCTTAGGGTTTCAATTATTTATTTGGAGATATGGATCTTATCTTATGGATAGGTATTTTAGATGCATAGATAAGTTGTGTATACTAGATATTAACCATACTTCTTATCCTTACAAACCAAAACAAACTATTTCAAATCACCTTGGCTAAGAGAGAGGTTGAGGCTTAGTGGGTTTGTCTTCAAAGCTAAGTATTCTTAACTTTGTTCCTCCTTTGTAAGAGTAGATAGGTTCGCATTTTTAATTATATCCCATGAATTAGGATTTACTATAAATTAAATTTATTATATATCTTATATTCATGTTTACCTTTTATGTTTTAGATTAAGGTAAAAATAGGTTTTGAAGGGACCCCGAAACCTTGAAACAAAGGGAGAAGGATGAAAAAGTAATGCCCACAGGCAAAGCCTAAAACCTACTTCAAAGAAGTATCAAAATCAGGTTTTACATGGACCTAAAACCACCAGAAAATAAAACCAAAAGACAAACCCTAGGTTTTACAGAGACCTGGAAACTCCATTGTAAAGAGAATACCAAAAACTAGGAAACGAGACCAGTCATCACAACCAACTAAAATAACCAGAATCTATTCTTCTAGTTCCAAAATCATCTTCACTACTTCCTTACCTTTCACAGCAATGTCCTTAATGACATTAGCCACCAACATGGCTCCCTCTTGCATTGTTTTCTTTCTAGAGCTTTGTCGAGTTCTCTTGCTAGGCCCCTCCAAGGATTTGATTTCCTCATTTGCTCTTTTTCCAATGTTTACAGCAGCAGCACATATGCTAGATGTGACCTCCTCCATCTTCGTTCTACTTTCCTTAATGAGTTCCCTTAGTTTGTTCTCATAGTCTTTGAGTTTGATGGGAATATACCTCATCTAATTTTTCATATTATTGATTTTGTTTTGAACTACCTCCTGGTTACCTTCCATTATTTCCATTTTCCTATTGAGTTCCATTATCTCCTTATACATCCATAAATCGAATTGAAGGATATCATCTGCTTTGCAATTGGCTAGTCTCATTGGTGTGTGCCTTCCATCATTCTACCTTTTATCACTCCAATCTTCTGTGTTCTTTTTTGGACTGTTTCCAGCTTCTTTTATGTGATCCTCCCTTTTGATTTGTTTATGATCCTTAATTTCAGCAGGGCTTTCATTTTGGTTACTAACATCCTTAACATGAGCTCCCATTTTTGTTACTTGGTTGGCAACCTGAGCAAGATTCTCCTTCTCATTTATCAAAATAGGGTTCTCAAAAGGATCATCCCAGATCTTTATCAGTTTCATCAAACACTTGCTGGTTTTCCTCAGAATCATGGTTACTATTTTTAGATTTTTCCTCTATAGTGACTCCTTCTTTCTCATTCTTATCTTGAACTTATTCTTCCTCACTAGAACTTGATTGCCTACCTTTTGTTCCTCCCTCTTCCTCCACACTCTCCTCCAAAAAAATTTTAGTGCTTTCCCACTCTGTTTCCTCATTAGTAGTTTGATTTTTGAGACTAGGGAACTTAAATTTTGCTTTTTCTTTCCCTTTTACAATTTCATTCTTGTTACTCTGTAAATCCTTATTTTTTCCCAAATAAGGATTCATTACAATGGCCTTGTTCTTGCAATGACCTTAAATTATTAGAATTAATCCCTCATGCAATATAGGACGTGACTCCTTTTTCCTATGCACAAACAGACTTTAGAGCAAAGAGAAATGCAAATAAAAAGGAAAGGATATTCTTACTTTGTGCCTGAAGTGATTTAGAAATACAAAATGAAATTTGTGGACTCTTTTACTTCTTCCATCAAGTATGAGATACTCAAGGATACAGCATAAGATGTCCCTCCAGATACCCTTAATCTGCTCCAATTCAAAAAAATCCCCACTCTTTTCCAACTGCTGCTCCTCAACATCCATCTTTGGGAATTTTCAAAAAGCCTCATTTGAAATGTTGGTCTACTTTGAGAATTTTATTCCCTCCATTGGAAGCCCCATGACCTCCGCTATGAATTCCTCTGTAAGATTCACCATGATGCCATGCAGGGTAACCCTATCATCAATCCAATTTTTGAAAAAAGCCATTGTAATATGGGGTTTTAAACCATGAAGCCATTCCATATAGTTCATAACCTTCCCTCTCTAAAGGATCTTCCAGACATCTTGTTTTGCTTTCCACTCTTTGCAATTTTTGGGTTCCTGCTTCCTTGGTTCTCCTTTCTTTTTATGAGCCATACAACTATTCTTTAATGCCCAAACACTGTAAGCTAAAAAATGAACCCATCTATTACCAATTTGGAACAAAAATTGCCTTTTTTTAGACACGTTCAGAATCCGCTTCACATACTCTAGAACATTTCTATTTAATGAGTGTAAGCCTTTCTTCGCGAAGCCACTCCACCAAATCATTGGTTTTCTATTCCAAGCTGATCTTTCCCTCCTTTGCATGAATTAAATCATGATGAATGAGCGCTCTAAGATCCATGTTCTTGTTTAATGTATCCTGCCAACTCACCTTGTGTCCTATTCGAACTGCGTGATTTGCTATCCAATCAGCAACTCCGTTAGCTTCACGGTAAGTGTGGGTAATAGTAACTCTCTCAATTTTTTTGATTAAAGTTTTCATTTCCATCACCATAGCCTCTATAGACCATGAAACATAATTTTTGTTGTTTAAAATATTTATGATATTTAAGGAGTCCCCTTGCATCCATAATTTAGAATATCCCGATTCAACAGCTAGTTTGATGGTTTGAAGAGCAGCAAAAGCTTCAACAATATGATAGTTTAACTTACCAATGGGGATAGCAACAGAATCAATTAAATTTATCACATGGTTTCTCAAGACTCCTCTACATCTTGCATTCCTCGGGTTCCCTTTAGCAGCTCCATCAAAGTTTCCTTTAATCCACCCATGAGGGGGGACATTCCAAAAAACACCTAGTCTAGGATTTTCAGTTTTTACATTAGATTTTTCTGATCTTAAGGGATTATCAATTAGAAAGGTTGGATTAGGATCCATTTACAATGATAAATTCTCCTTAATAGCTCTAATAATTTTTTTCCCCACCACCCATCCTGGAAGTTCTTTACTTCTAAAAATTTGATTATTTCTTTCTTTCCATATTCCCCACCAAATATGGGGAAGAGTTAGTTTCCATAAAAAAAGAACTTCAGGATTCTTAGATGGAAAGTACCAACTTCTAAAAGATACTTCCACACTTTTGTGGTGAATCCAAGAAATACCCCAAATATTAAGGATTTATTTCCAAACTTGTTGCGTAAAAGAACAATTCACAAACAAGTGATCTCTATCTTCAAAACCCTTTTTACAAAGAGTACACCTATTCACTACATATATTCCTCTTTTATGTAAGTTGTCAAGAGTCAAGATTTTGTTTTGGACAAGGGTCCAAAAGAATATTTTGATTTTAGGGATAAGCCCCTTGATCCAGGCATATGTCCATAAAGGTTTGTTACCATTTCCCTTTGAAGTAAAAAAGGTAGAAACTTTAAATTGTCCGCTAGGCTCATCATGCCAAACAATCTTATCTTCAAGGTTAGGATAGAGAGAGATAGAATTTAGGGATAGTTGTATATTATTGAAATATTGATCAATATCATTAAGGTCCACCCAGGAATTGTTCTGCCAGTATTGGTTAACCATTGTTCCAAATCTCTGCTTACATCGGTCTATTGCTTATTTATCTTGGAATTCTTCTATCAAAGGGTTTCCTTTTAACCAAACATCCTCCCAGAATTTCACATTTTTTCCATTACCTACATTCCATGAGCTTCCTTCTTCTAAAATTTGTTTAGTACCCTAAACTGCCCCCCATATGAAAGATGGACAGGTTACGTCTGGGTAAGAAAAAAAATCGGAGAGGGATTTTGCATTGAACAAATACTTATGCTTCCATATATTGCTCCATTCTTTGTTTTCATGATAGACCCTCCATCCATGTTTTGCTAAGATAGATGTGTTCATACTTCTAATTTTCCTTATTCCCAATCCTCCTTCCCTGAAAGGTTTACAAATGTTGTCCCAGGAAATTAAAGGCATTCTCCTTTTTTCCTCAGTACCTATCCATAGAAAGTTTCTCTGGATTTTTTCAATAGCTTCTGCAAATTTGGTGGGAATTCTAAAAATACTTAAAGCATAAGTAGGTATGCTTTGAAGACTTGCTTTGAGGAGGTTTAACTTTCCTGCTTGACTTGGAAAATTTCCTTTCCATCTCGCAAATTTCTTGCTGAATTTATTAATGAGTTCTTCCCAAAAGGATTCAAGGACTTTCATCCCAAGAGGGAGACCCAAGTAGGAGGAGGGGAGAGAACCTATTAAGCATTCAAGGATTTTATCTATTTTGTTCTATCTCTGAATTGGGGTGTTAGTGAAGAACACTGCACTTTTGTTCCAGTTAATCAACTATCCAGAGGCAGATGAATATAAATTTATAGCTTGCTTCAAATTTCTTGCTTCTTTGACTTCAGATTGCCCCATGAAGATAGTATCATCAACAAATTGTCTGAGGGAGCATATTAGAGGATGAGAAGAGGGTTTAAGATGCTTAAACAAACCTTTACAAACTAGGTCTCCTATATATCTTCCCATATAGTCAGCCATAATTACAAATAGAATGGGGGATATAGGGTCCCCTTGTCTCAATCCTCTTGACGGATTAAAGAAATGGGATGAGCTCCCATTTACCAACACTACAATTGAGGTAGTAGATATCAACTGATAAATAATATCAACCACCTTTTGTTCAAAGCCAAAAGATGTTAGACTATTTGAAAGGAATAACCAGTCCACCCTGTCATATGCTTTTGCAATATCAACTTTCATTATGAATCCCTCATTTTTATAATTGAACAACGAATGAATATTCTCATGAGCAGTAATTATAGAGTTGAGGATTTGTCTACGTGGGATAAATACATTTTGTTGGTTAGCAATAATTGAAGGAATCACTTGAATAAGTCTGGAAGTAAGAACTTTAGATATGATCTTAAAGAAAGAGTTACACAGACTAATCGGTCTAAACTGATCAGGTGTGTCAGCTCCAATCTTTTTAGGAATCAGACACAAAAAAGTAGAGTTAACTTCCTTAAGCATCTGTTTGGCTCCAAAGAATTCCTTCACTACATTACTTACGTCTTTGCCCACAAATTTCCAAAGTTTTTGAAAAAAGAACATGGGAAATCCATCTAGTTCGGGTGCTTTATTTCCTCCAAGAGAACTGACTGCTTTGAAGATTTCCTCCTCCTTCGGTATTGAACATAACATTTTATTCTGTTCTTTTGAAACCATAGGAGGAACCACACATAGGATATC
The DNA here is from genome assembly GCA_037957365.1 of Torreya grandis. NCBI lineage: Eukaryota > Viridiplantae > Streptophyta > Pinopsida > Cupressales > Taxaceae > Torreya > Torreya grandis. The sequence continues at coordinate 1,066,944 of JARHVA010005410.1, read as the reverse complement.
AGCCTAACTTTCCAGATTGATATTTAAATCAGCCTTCATTAGGGAAGAGAAAAAGGATAGCATTTCCTCCTTGATTTCCTTTTCCTCTGACATCTTCTGATCTCCTTTTTCTAGGTATTGTATATGGGTTTTATCTCTATGCTTCAAAGTGGAAAGATGGAAAAACTTTGTATTTGTATCTCCTTCTTTCAGCCATAACAACCTAGATCTTTGTCTCCAATAGATTTCTTCCTTAGTGTTTACCTTTTATGTTTATTACCCCTACTTTGTGTCATAATATTTGGTGAACACTAGATTAGATATTAATTTACTTTACATATATTTTGTGAATATGAAAACATAGGATCTAGCTAGGGTTATTGCATAGTATTTCTTGACTAGAGGCTTTGGAAACCTCTTTATTGATTTTATTGTGGTAAGTGATCCATTTGTTAGATATACAAGATCCATCTTGGTCATGACCATAAATATCTCATATATCAACAATCAAAAGTGTAAGTAGGATTTATCTTCTCCAATCTAGAATTGATTAATAGATCAGTTGCATTTTCCTTTATATACACATGATTTTATCTTTTTTAAAGATAAATTATATCCATTATTTTAGTTTTTATTTGAGGAAACTTATTTTGAATTTATTGAGAAGTGTACCACTTAGCTTGATCAACATATTATCCAACTTGACCACTCAAAAAAGTTTGTGTGCATGATAGGAGTGTGTATCTATCACTTTGATGATTTAGTCTTTCTATATAGGGTGAAATTGTTTGATATCCAAATAATAAATTTGGTTTGTCACTATTAGATCAAGAAGTGGAGAGTAAGTTTTAATAATTTCCATGTTAAATACTAGGTGCATGCCCAAGTATAGAGGTAAATCAAGAATAGAGGTGTTATCACTAGTAGCATGCATAATGGTGTAAGTACCATAGTGCAAAGGCTTGACCTACCTATATATAACTTTGAAAAATTCCTTATAAAGGTGAAATACAAATTTTTTACCATCATAGAATTCATGAGCTGAGTGATGTGTGTCATAACACTGCTTTTAATTTGATTGCGTGAAAGATATAATTTACTAATCTTATTTATGGATAGAATGGATGTGTCATATAAAATTATTAGATTTATCCAATTCTCATTCTTATTTGTATTATTGTTGGCTGGTGCATGATATGATATGTCTAGAGATGCCAAAGGTTGAAACCCAAGATATGTCTAGAATAGACTATGACCCATAGAGCTATGGAGGGCTCAATTGTAGGGATATTTAATGTATAAGATATTTTCATCCCAAGTGAGATCATGTGTATGGTTATACATTCATAGGATATGAAAAAGTGTTTGATTTACCAATTTGGTTTTTCCATTTGTTTTTGGATGAAAATTTATCGATCGTCTAACTATGTACCCATAAAGTCCTAAAATGCTTGCCAAAAGTGGCTTATAAAGCATATATCTTGATAATAGATGATGGATGTTGAAATACATAAATTAACCCAAACATGGTTTAATAATGTTTATATAGTGTTATATATGTCAATGTATTTCTTTCAAGAAACCATTATATCCTTCTTAGAAAACATATCCACTACAATAAACATAGTGTCATTCTAGCATCTTATCATAGGTAACCCAATAATGAAATCCATCTAATAGAATACCATGGCCTAGATGGAATTGGTAGAGGTGTGTAAAGTCCTAGATTATTATTCATGGGATTGGTAATGAAACAATGAATGAAATAATTGATATGGCATTTTACATCTATGTGCATGTGTATCTAGTATAAGTGTGACTGTAATGTTTCTAGAGTCTTTATCATGTTAAAGTGTGTCAATATTTTAGCTTAGTGTGCCTCCCCCATGAGTCATTATCAAGGTGCACTATTAGTAACATATATATTTATAAATTTATATATAAGTTTTTTAAAAAGGTATAAATCATGAACTTATTTACCTTATTCTAGGCTGGTGTAAATTGCATATGAATTCTTGATATGGTAAGTAGAGGGATACCTAGTATATGAAGTTATGGTCATGTGTGTTGGGCACTATGATGAGTGTGTGAAATAGTGGTTGGCTAATAATAATATACATCCTTATTATCCTTCCATTTATTTTTCTCAATCATGATATGAAACTATTTTAGTTAATTCATCCATTTCATGTGAGCACATTCTCTAATTTAATTTATGTTTGTAAGAACTGAAGTGGCTTGTAATCTAAATGAACAAATCTCTCTTTCCCTATAATGTAGTGGTGATATTATTTTATTTATTTAACAATAAAAAAATTATTTCTCATAAATAGAGTATCTTTTCACCATGTCACTAAACCTATCTAAGTTTTATGAAACTAGATATCCATATTACAAGAACACTTCACTGAGTGTGTAATCAAATGCATTGATGTGAATTTATAAGGAATGCACAATGTTGGGAATTTTAAGAAGATGAATTATTTAAAGGCATTTTATTAAGTGAATCAAAATCATGTTTTTCCACATGAGTCTAATCAAACATAGCATTTTCATGTATTATCTAGATCAAATCCCAAGATATGTGTAAGAAACCAAGGATGAACCTGAATTAAAAGTTAGAAAGTCTAAGAAAAATACTCAATTATGTGAAATTATACAAGTAGGACAATCTTGGATCACTTTTATCTTCTATGGATCTACATGGGTTCATGTGTAATCAATGATGCACTCTATGTCCTGGATCTATACAACACTAAATGTACACTTTGTTAAGTTGGATTATAATTTGTGTTGATGCAATGTGTATAAGATGTGTGGTATGTTCTCTATATGATCCTCCCATGTCTTTATATATATGAGGATGTCATTCAAGTAGATGATTACAAAATAGTTGAGAAAATGATTGAGTAGATTATCCATCAAGCACATGAAAGGCATCACCAACCATTCATACAATTCTTCCAATGTCTTGATTTTTATCTTAGAGACATCTTCAATGTAGACTAGAACCTAATGGTAACTTGATTTCAAGTCAATCTTGTTAAAGTATTGTGGGCCTTGGAACTATTCCAAAAGGGCTTTAATGGATGGTACTGGGTACTGATTATTCACAATTATTTTTTTGAATACACATTAGTCTCTAAAAATTCACTAGTACCATCCTTCTTAGGTGTGAGGAATATCAGAATCACACAATGAGAAGAGATAAGCTTGATCTTGCCCTGATCTAGGAGATCTTGTATCTAGCATTGGAATTTTTTATTCTCCCAAATTGAAGTAGATATATGGGACTATTCAAAAGAGGGGATCTAAGAACCAAATAAATGTTGTGATTTACTACATAGTGTGTTGTAATACCTTAAATTTATATAATATTTATCTATGCTACTCTACTAACTTGTCAAGTTTCTACTATTATGATGTTGTGTGAGTGGTGTCTACTAATAGAGTGTAATTTTCCATCTATGCAAGTGCATCATGGTGAACCATGAACAACACAATATTTTGAATTCATAATATAATTTTTCAATGTTGATTGATAGAGACCAATGTGACTTTGGTCATTAGTGATAACTCAAATATATTTTATAAGTGATCATGCATAGGAATAATCAAACATTATGGCTTGGCTTGATATGTAGCTTTGTGTTTGTATAAGTATGGTCTTCCTAGTAAGATGTCATAAATATCCAAAGGTGTGATGTTATTAGTTATGTTATCCTCCATAGGATTTACTTTATATTAAAAAGTGAATAGTCATTGTAAATATATATCTTTCCCCTACTCCTCTACCTTAGATAATATGGCACAGGGTGTGAATTAGTTGTAAGACCAAGGTGTTGAGCTATAGATTATGTAATGATGTTATTTTTACCTATGCTATCTATTATGAAATGATTACATTGAACCTTCACCAATAACCTGGTATGAAATAAATATTCATGATACTCAAAGATGTTGATTATAGTGGTGTTGGTACTTATATCAGAGGCATCTAGATAAATTTTGTCCATTGATGTGTGTATTTATTTAAATATGTGAGAAAGGATTCCTATGCATGATATTTAAAATAATCATGATTAGATGAGTGATGGTGATGATAAAACTTATCACTAGTCTTCTTCTTGCATTTGTCTAAAGTATATGGTGCAAGAGTTTTCATGTATTGAGTGGCATTCTAAGGATTTTCACCTTTGTGATAAGTTTTTACTTTTATATATAAAGTTGTGATGAGGGGTTGTGTGAGGGTTGGAACTTAAACACTACATTGGATAAAGAGGTGGAACATTTATCATATTTGTGTTAGATTTTATCCTGGAAGCATTATGATATGCTTTCCCCAACACATCAAATTTTAATAAATCCATCTTCACATGGATATAAGGTGAGAGTCCAGTGATGTAATTTATCATATTATGTTGTGTTGATGTTTCTAAATTACCTCATAGGTTCTCTTTAGTGTTGATGAACACTTATCATTTTAGGATTCAAAGAATCCAGGGCATGAGTTATAGTTCGTAACAATTTTGTGATGTCTGTGGTGGAATAGAAGTAGAGTATGGGAACTTTTAATAATATTTATTTAAATTGGTGGTTTGGATCCACCAAGGTCCATATATTTAAATAATCTAGGGCATGGGTTACGATTTGTGACAATTATGTGATGTTTGTGGTGGAATAAAAGTAGAGTATGGGAACTATCCAAAATATTTATTTAAATTGGTTGTTTGGATCCACTAGGGTCTAGATCTTTGTGATAATCTAAGCCTACAAGTTAATCTAACTAGATATTAACAATGATCTTTAAACTAGGTGAATTTCGATAAAGAAAATAGAAAAGGAAGGGTAAGGTAGAAAAGATAACATGATTATATATTTCCATCTCAAACATATTGACAAAGTTATAATTAATTGAAACATACATGAACCAATTTGTGGTGTAAAATAGTATAAACTCATATTGCATCAAAAACTAGGTAAACTTAAAAGAATATATATAAACCACAAGTAATAACCATATTTACTTTAAAATTTTGCTATTGTAACTTGGATAAAGTATACACATCCAAATGTAAAATAAATAAAATGAAGTATACTTAATATATTTTCAATTAATCAAGCCATAGCACATATTAACAACCCTATAATAGAAAATGTAGCTAAAAATGTAGAGAACCATTCAAATTTAGGACAATAACATGTAATTGAGAAATAACATTAGATTTCAACAAACTATTCAGACCATCTTTTTAGAATTCCATAGTTGTATTAAATGCTCTTTTGTATACAAATTACTCAGACTCTCCCTATTTACAAAATGCTAATCCCCACATATATATAGGAAACATAGGTGGTTTACCAGTTAACCCTCTCAAAATACACATATTCAAGTTAAGGACAACTCTCCTTAATACAAAGATATAGTGAAAAACGCTTTCATGCCAATTTTGATAAAGGATAAATGTATGCTAATAGAATAGCATATATTTTACAAAAGAATATTATTTATGCTACATTTGTGGCACCCTTGAGTCACTATCTGAGGATGTTATTTTCCTTAGTGTATTTTTCACTAATGAACTCAAATTCTATGGTAGGATTCATCAAACAATCCTCTTCTTGACATGCAAATGTTTCAAATTCCCTATCACCCTTATCCTTGATTTCTTGGATGGATTGGACCTCTGTAATATACTTTTCATATGTGATGATGATACTAAGGACCTTCTAATTTTCCTTCGTATGCTAGCCTTGGTTTTCTTAAAATCTATAGATTTGGAGACTAACACTTTGACTGAACTTCTTATCCTCCATCAAGCTTGTGGTATTGGTCTTGGATGGTCTTTCCAATAGGTCCTTCAATAGATCCTCCATCCTTTCCATCAAGCCTTTGTCCTCCTCTAAATATATGCTAAAAATATCACACCATTTTCTTAGGTTTAGTATGCTATATTTAATGAATCTTAGGAGGGCATGGAAATGCTTTGACTTGATGATTTTGAGGCCTTCGACCTACTTGGTGTGATGGACACTAATCAATTTAGTTACCTAATCTCTAGAGTTCTACCACAGTGTGATTGATGTCTGTGGTTTCTCAAATTTATGGGTCAAGGTATTTGATCTGAGATTCAAGACCTTCAACCCTTCAAATGTGTCAAAGAATTACTTATCTAGTAGCTTCATAACATCCTCAAGGATTGAAAATGTAACCTATGATTCCAATTATTTCTTCTCTTTTCCTAGATTAATGATCCTCTACTACATTCCCTAGATTTCAATCAAGGTCATTACTTATTGGTCCACCACCAAATTTGCCATATCCTCCTGATAGATGGGATGTTCCCTTGTTATTTGTCCTTGTATAGGAGTTAGGCCTACAAAATTTTACACCTTTTTTAAAGGTGAAATATTTGGTGCCAATGGTGGCTTTCTTGGTTGTCACCCTTTCAAACCCTATTGTATCCACTTTATACATGAAAGTGGGAACTAGTTTAGAGAGTTTATGTGTTTTTGGGGTTTCAATCCCAATTCTACCTGATACTCTACAATATTTTATTGTATTTACACTTTATCTTAAACCCTCAACAATTATCCTCTCTTCTTTCTCCTTCATGAGCTCTTTGATCCAAGGTTTGATATTATCATGGGTGTCCACACCTAAATTTCTAGTGATTTCCCATGATTGAGAGTGGGATGGAACCTTTTGAAATTTCCCATATATGAACTATTTTGGGATGATAGGTCCATGTATTAGGAATTCATTGCTAAAAAGGTTCACTTCACTAGTGGGATGGGTCCATGTTACCTTTGGTCTTTTGGAGGACCTAAGAAAAAGGGCCATCTTAGATTCTCTCTTCTTATGAGTGATAGGGACAAATTCCAATGCAACTTTTTTCCATTTTCTTCCTCATCTCTTTGAGTTACTTTAATTTGTGTCACCTCAATTATGGCTTCCTCACCCTCTTGGTTAGATCCATAGGTTTCTACAATTTCCTTGAAAAACTCATCCACCATTTCATATGGTTCTAAGGAAACCATATCAATGTGATCTACTAGGGAAGATGGTCTTAGAGGCTATGTTGGTGATGAAGGGCCTTTACCTAGCCTTTGTTATAATCTTCTTTCACATACTCCTTGATCTTAGAGTATTATATATAGTCGCTGACTTGGAGGTGAACTTGAAATCAAGGGAAAAAATGATACTACACTGGGTTCATTTTCCATGTCTCCCTAGCTAGTTTCTCCTCCTTTTGTAATATGTACTCAAGCTTGAAACCATGATTTATACATCTATAAATGACCTATTCAATGTATTTAACTTTAGTATATAAATGGTCATAATGACCAACCATGTGATCATAAGCCACCTTAGTTTCCTTGATTTTAAGTGAGGGATAACTTTGTTGTTTGGGTCCCATTGTTTTAGTTCATCCTTCTAAAAGTAGAAGGCATCCCTCTATCTTTACACAATGTCTAATTAATTCTAGTCTATGATCAAGGTTCTCCCAATCAAAAATGTAAAGGGATGTAGAATACCCTTCTTCTTCTCTCTACATATGTTATCAACTCCATGGGAAATTTGGTATGCAATTTCTTGTTCAACAAACCTAAGGGGAACATAAATAGGAAACCTAAATGGTTAGGTCATGGTACCCTCAATAGTAAAGAAAGTGAAGTTTGGATAAAACCAAATGTCTCCCATGAGATCAACATATCTTTTGATAAGAGGGTACATCTTTGGCATGGGATACCCTATGATGATTTGGAACAATATGGGATATATATAGTCATATATGAATTACATATGATCCATATAATTGAAGATATAAATCTTGGATGAATGATGGGAGATGGTGATTTTGCTATGGGAAGACCACTTTTTAACACTAGGAATATGGATGGACATCATCAATGAGTCCATTAGATAGGACATCATGGTGAATTTCTGAATTGTCTTCTTCTTAATGCCATAAAACTACCTTCTTAAGTGGATACTAATTAGTTCCCCAATAGGTGGAGTTAGCCTTTCTTCTATCATGAAGTATACATAAGAAACCCACCTAGGGTCAACATAAGTGGTGGTGGCTACTCTAGAGGCTCTATTAAATAAGGTCATAATTATCCTAATACCCTACTTAAATTATATGATGAGGATCCTACCATCATTATTTCTAGCCACATGAGTCCCTTAGATTAACCATGGTCACAAGATGACATCTAGGCTATGCTAGGTAGTCCACTCTTTTATGGAGAGGACATCAATATGGGCATTGGGAAATTTAGAGTAGCCTTCAATGGCCACTATTGTAAAATAATAAATCTTCCTCAACTTTCCTTCTTTGATAATCTAGTCATTATTCTATAATCCATAAACAAGGGTGCAAGGATATCAATACAGGGTAGTACCTCTAGTCTAGAAGTATCTTGATGAAGACCTATCATTTGGACTACAACCAGGTCATCAAGTTTCCTTTTGGTGACTACCACCCTTTTCTCCCTAGATGAAAAAGGATATAACTCTTCAATGGTGAACAAAATCTTGGATCAATTCTTCATTCCATCGGTTAATGCCCCTATGTCTAATTTGGTGTCCCTAAAGCATCTCCCTTCATAGTCTGTGGATAGATACAAGTTTGTCTCTTTCTTCCACTATCACCTTGCCACTACCATGATATTAATTACCTTTGAATATTCCTAGCCTTAATACTAAAGATGATAATTTGAGCTTATTCAATGTAGTTAGGTCATTAATTAGTCATGTTTTAAGTATTTAAGCTATTGTGGTAGGGTTTTTGAGGCTTTAATGGTGAAGGTGATAGATTTCATAAATGTATTCATGCCTTAGATCTTAAAGATGACACCACTCATAAAAATATTATCTTTCCATATATGCCATATCTTGGGATTGATTTTTATTTCTTGCATGGAACTTATGTGGATGTCTCTAAGTGTGTTTTCATGACAACTTGAAATAATTTTATTTAAGACTAGCCATTTATTTTTAAATAGAGCCTTTTATTTTGCTATATTCAATCAAGATCCAAGGATGAATGTGATCCCTTAATTAATATTTAGAAGTTTGTTATGATTAGGCATTTGAGTCTTAGATGACTAGGTTAGGCCAAGTGGCATGCTCTAGTTTTATTAAGAAATGACTAGGTGTAGTTTATCCAAGTGTCAAGCCATACGAATCTAAGATATTGAGTTGAAAAGTCTACCTTCACTTCACATCATTATATTAGGATCAGTGATCGAGTGAGATCCATTGATCATGATCCATGAGGTCAGAGTTGATTGGTTAATAGATCAACTATGTTTAGATTTGACATTATTACTAATGTCAAATATGTCCTCATGAACATCAAATGATGAGAACATGAGTATAAATTTTAATCTCATGAGATTCATTTAGCTAAATGGTAGCATGCCATGCATCACATTTTTTGTGCTCTTAAGAATTTGGGGTTGATGCAAGCCATCAAATCGGGCTCGATGATGAAGTGCAAACCATCGATTATGATCTACAAGGTAATTTATAATTGGTTAATCCTTTGGCAAACCTTTTGATCTCAAATCATTAAATTAGGATCCCAAGATGAATGTGGGACATTAAATCCTACAAGATGCATGAACATTATGTCAATTGATAATATACATAGGCTTAGGATAAGGGATTAATTCTTATATTAATAGTATTAAAAAACACTATGACCTAAGTTTTAATGTGATAAGCCTATGTTTTAATGTTTATAAGGTCCCCTTTTGGACTAAAGATAAAATTTTGGATGGGGATTATTTTGAAGGCCTCTTTAATGTCATATACATCCTCATGAACATCAAATGAGGGGAGAAAGGTCATAAAAATAAATACCATAGAAACTTTTGTAATGAGCGATGTTTAGCATGTATTTTGTCTTAAGAGGATCTCTTACCATTAGATTAGGATCCCAAGTGAATGATAACTAGTGATTCATGTTGAACAAACATGAAGTAACTTTAGGATTGAACTTAGGATAAAACATTGATAAGGCCTTTAAATCTTTTAGGATGAAAAAGGGCTTCAAGGACACAACATTTAACAAGGTTAAGTGGGATTTAAAAGGGTAAGGGACATAAAACGGGACTTAAGTATAATTTTATGTCAAGGTTTGGGCATGTTTAAAAACATAACTGAGCCTTAATGTAAAATTAAACTTAAGGTTTTTTAAAAGGACAAATTCTTGATAAATTTTCTCTCACAAAAAATTAAATTTGAACCCCTAGGGTTTACTACTCTGAAACCATACCTTCCTCCATGAAACCTACACTTTTTCATTCAATATTTATCATCAGTAGGGTTAGTTAATAAAACATAATTAAATAGGTAAGGACCCATTCCCTTTCTAGGTGTATGATACCCTAATTTAAGACATAACAATACCATGTAAACCATGCCAAGATATGTATGTTTTAAAATATTAACAAGGGCCATATTTTTTAATACAGGGAAAAAGGGGAATGTTTGTCCCAATAGAAATTGTGACTTATAAGGGAAACATATAAATATGTTAGAACCCAAAAGAAATAACTTAAAACAACAAATAAGTCCTTTATCTCCTCTAATCCATACATCATTACTTAAGTTAATTCCAAGTTGGAATAGGTTTCAAATGTTTAATATTAAAATATTTGAGTCATGGCCTAAACATGTTGTGTGTTTGATTTGATTCCACTTACTATTTGTCACAATAATTCAGGTGAACAACATCCAGGTTCATATCCTTTTGACCATTATACTTAACTTTGAGCATATTTATATATTCTCTTAGAAACAACTGCTCTTAATTTAGGCGAGGCTTGGGCATTGCTCTATTACTAGCAAGGAATCTAGAGCCTCAATATATATACATTTGGATACACTCATGGCCTTGATCCACTACTAGCTAGGCATCCATAGCCCTAATGGAGGTTGCCCGAATCACCTTTAGCTTTTGCATCTTTTCATTTAGCATTAATTCTCTTTTTTTCTAACAAAGGTTAGGAGTCAAGATAGTTAGGTCTAAGGATTTGGTCAAACGTCTTGTCCTTAAGATACTCACCTTTAGTTGAAACCTCCATCTGGGATAAGGGTATGTTTTAAGTGCAAGCATGCCTATGCTTTAACTTTTGAAATCTCCTTCCACATATGTGATCTTTATTCCAACAAAGTTTTGGTCTTAGGTAATGTTTTAAATTCTTTGGGGGTAACTAATTTATATGTGACTTTTTTAAATTCTCTATATTGTAACATAATACTATATTATAACCTTAGGTCCTCTTGTGTAGGATTCATGCCTTCACTTGAAATATTTGAATCTTAAATAATTTTGAGCAAGGACAATCTTTGATATTTTATTAAAATAAAGGAGCACAACCAAGAAAAAAGGACAAAATGAAAAATAAAGAGACAACAAATAAACACAAGCAAAATAACCAAGCCAAGCAAAAAAATAAAGAAATAAAGGAAACTAACTAGCCTACCTACTCTAACTCTACGCAATCTTATAGATGTTATTCCATGAAGATCCCTCGTGGGACTACAAAAAAGTAGTGCTTGAGATATTGCCCATTGGTGGAAAATGTAAATTCTAATCCTTGAAGATATTTCAATTTGAAAGTGTTGTTGCCTAATATTTTTACAATTTGGTATGGGCCAATTCACAAGGGGGTGAACTTGCCATGTTCACCTTTAGGCTTTGATGCCTTGTCCCAAAGAAGGACTAGGTCTCCTTATCTGAATACATTCACCCCTTGTACCTTTTGTCAAAACATATTTTCACAATTTCTTGATGCTTACAAAAGTCTGTAAATGCCTTTTCTCTAGCATCTTCCATTTGAATGATGTCTAATAGCCTAAAGTTAGCAAGCTCTTGGTTTTCCTCCATGTATTCTTGCATGAATGTGAATGTAGGAATTTTAGGGTGATGGGGAAGATAGGTTCCTAACCATATACTAACACAAATGGTAAAGTCTTGAGAGCTTATTTGATCCTTATTCTATCAACCCATAATGCATACTTAAGGAGCTTGTCATGTTCTAGTCTTATCTACATCAGACTTTTTGATGGCCTTCATGAGATTCTTGATGGTAGATTCAAAAAATCCATTTCCTTAAGGATATTATTTATAGCTAAAATTTAAAGATATTCCATTATCATAAACTCATTCATTCATTTAAATTGATATGAATGTAGATATATTGTCACAGACTAAGGAAATTGGGGTTTCAAATCTGGTACAAATGTTTTCTTCCAAGAAGTTGATCACTTCCTCTATCCTATATTATTTGGTACATATAGCTTCAATCCACCTTATGTAATAATAAGTAGTAGTCAAAATATATTTGTGACCTTTTAAATGATTGGGGTTGATCACCCCCACAAAGTCTAATCCCCACTATGTGAAAGGTTTGTCCACTCTCACAAGTTGTAAAGGCATGGCTACCTTTGGTTCTTTTGTGCTAAATATTTGGTATGAATGGCATTATCTCACATTTTTTAGCATCCTTAAATGTTGGGGGAAAATAACACCCATACATAAGAATATTGTGAGCTATGGTTCTCCCTGAAGGATGTCCACTACCTAGTTTTTCATGAAAAGTAGACATGATTTGAGAAGCCTCTTCTTTAGACACACATCTTAAGTAGATTCCTTCAAAGTTATTTATATACAAGACTCTATTTTTGATGATTTAATGAATTTATTTGAGTCTCTATGCTCTCTTCTTCTCCTTGGTGATTCTTGGAGGTAAATTACCATTAATATGTAAGTGGATGAGGGAGTCGTACCACTCATTAGGTTGGAAGTTTTACTACTCAACTTGCATGATATGGAGTTTAGGATTGGTATTGGATATCATCTAGACTAAGCCATAACATTTCACCACTTTAGAAATATTCATTTAAATATCATACTCCTATATTATTGACATCCACTTTCCCCTTCATTCCCCAAGTTCATTCTACCTCAACATAAGCTTTGTGTCTAGGTCAGGTAAGATGGCATGTACCTTATTTCTAAGTGCGTAGTGTCTAAATTTTTTTAATGATTTTACCAATGCATAGGGTTGATTATCAATCATGTAATATTTTACCTATGCATTTTTGAATTTCGTGCTCATGAAATATATAGGATGGTCATTCCCATCAACCTTTTGAGTTAAGATAACAATGATGGTGTGGTTAGAAGCAAATGAATATAAGTAAAAGTCCTTCAAAAAGTTAGGACTTATCAAGACTAAGGATTGATCAATTGCCTTTTTTATGTCAGTAAAAGCTTTATTTTATTATTTATTCCAAGAAATTTTATAATCTTTCTTAAGAATATCATTTATAGGTTTGACAATTTCATCAAAGCTTAAGATGAACTTCCTCACGAAGTTAAATTTACCCAAGAATGATTTCAGCTCTTTTTGGCTATTGGGTAGCTCAATTTTAGAGATGGATTCTACTCTCTTAATATCTATGAAAATCCCATCTTTAGTAATGACATGCCCCAGTAGTTTTGCTTAAATAACATAGAAGATACTTATCTTATGGTTGATGGATATTCCATACCTCCTGCATCTTTCAAACACTTGCTACAGGTACATAAAGTATTCCTCCCTATTCTTGGAGAAACCTATCAGATCATCCATGTAAATGATGATGCACTTTCACAATACACCTTTAAAATCATGGTGCATGGCCCTCTGAAAGGTGTATCCTACATTAATTAATACAAATGAAATTCTTTTATGGGCATATGTTCCCCTCTTAGTAGTGAAATATGTTTTCATCCTATCTTCTAGAGTAATAAGCACTTGGTTATATCTAAAAAATCCATCCAAAAAGGACATCATGGCAGATCCTAAAATAACCTAGATGACTTGGTTAAGAGAAGCCAAGGGGTAATTGTCCATTTTAGATGCTCTATTTAAATTTCTAAATTCTATGCATAATCTTATTTCCCCATTCTTATTTTTGACTAAGACCAAGTTTACAACCCAAGTGGAATGCCTAATAGGAAACACAATCCTTGCATCCAAGAGTTTCTTGACTTCCCTAAAGATCATAGGCTCTAAGATTGGATTGACATGTCTTTACATATGTCTAAAGGGTTTATAATTTTCTTTGAGGGGGATAGTATGATTAATAACCCTTGGATCAAATATTTTTAGATCTTCATAAGACCAAGCAATAACATCATTATATTTTGTAATAAACTCTCTATCTTTTCTATTTTTCCATTTCAGTGCAAGCCTTTCCTATGTCTACTTATTGGGGTTGATCATGTGAACCAAGATCTACCACCTGATAGTCCTTACCATTTATATTAGGCACCATAGGTGTCCTATTAATTTTATCATTATCAAAAAACCTTTCCAATGAAATCATCCCTTTAGGTATCTTATTATCACTCAATTGGATGATTTTACCATTAATCTCCCTTTCAAGAGAAATTTCATTAGCTTTATCAATGATGTGAGTTTCAAAGGCTCCAAAATTAGTCAAGAAATCCATAATTTGATAATCATCATTGAAAACTCAAAAGTGATTTATGTTGTCAGGGACTAAATTACATGGTACTACCTCAATATTGATGTTAGGGTAACCATGATTAGGCATGATATTAGCCACAATAGAGGCAATCTCATTAGAAACTTTGTTTTCATCCCTTTGTTAATAGATGACATGTTGAGAGAATCAAAATATTCCATCAAATCCTAAACTCTAAATTTGTATCACTTGAGGTAAGATAGCTTGCATTGGTATTTTCTTCTTACTTGGTTGACCACCAACTTATAATCTCCATAGATAATGAGTTCCTTAACTTTATGTGTGATAATAAGTTGTAATCTTAGGATAAGAGCTTCATACTCAGATAAATTATTTGTCCATGAGAATTGTAACATATAGGAAGCATGATATTGATTTTATATTGGGTCTATCAATATAATACCAACTCTTGATCCTAATTTACACCTACCACCATCCACATATAATTTCCATAAACCAAGCATTAGAGGTGGATTTTTGGAAAAAGGTTCCTTTTTAACTTCTAGAGTAAAAACTCCTAAGTCAAAATCTAAGAATTCCCCTTTTCATTGATAGAATTATATTCTATTATCATGTGTCTCATCCTAGGCTCCTTCTCTACCCTTATCTGATATGGGACACCCTTCCATGGTAACCATAAGTGGGAGTAGTCATTGGACATGTAACCATTCAAGGACTTAGTTCATTCTCTACTTAAGAATAAACCATAAGCATTGGGAATATATACCACTTAAATATCAATAAATTATTAAACCCTTGGTTCACTATCTAGTTCCATATACATATTTAATATTTCCCCAATGACCTTGACTCTAGATTTGTCTAATTTATTAACCACCCTATCAAACTTGATTGGAGATAACATAAGATGTTAATATATTTTGGTAGGCATAATATTGGTTGAGGCTCTGAAATATAAAAGACAATTATGAACATTATTCCCAAATATCCTAACTATAAGTAAGAAGGGTGGGGACTCTATTTTGGTTACTTGCATAGTTACATTTGTACTATTGCTCTTAGGGGGTCTCCCAAGTTTATTAGACAATGATTTCAAGAATAAATATTGTTGTTATATAATCTGAGTTAGCTCATGTATAATAATATTGGCTTTGATATTTTTCATATATTCTATAATGTTATAACATATTTTGCATAAAGGTTTGGCAAAAAGATTTCAAGAACTACCGTTAGGTGGTTTAGGATCATTCCTTGGTATAGTGTCTAGAGGGGTCCCATAATTGTTATGGGGAGTGGAAGTAGTCAATGGCTGATTTTATTCCCTATTTATTAGAAGGCACATCTTTAATAATTTTTTTAATGCTTGAATCTCTTTAGGAATATTCCTAAAATCATTATCTTCTTGGAAAGGGAATTGGAATATCTCTACCATGTGCACTTAGTCAAATGGCTGGGATCCAAAAGGACTTACAATAGTATCTCTATTTGGGACTACCTCAAAGGTGTCAAGTCCTTCTTGTAAAGCATCAAATTCCCTAAAAAACTCAATGAAATCAATCTCACCATGTTTAGAGGTAGCATGCACCATACAATAGTCTAGTAAATCAATATCAATGAAATTGATGTCCATAGTATTTTTGATAGAGGAAGGATCATTAGATTTATTATTGTAGAAAATTTCATTCTAAACTTTATTTCCAAGCCTTTTAAACTTTTTGAAAGTGAAGTTCCTCCCAGAGTTGTCATTAGCATTGCCAACTTAATTTTGTAATAGTAAGAAAAATGTGTTGAGCTTCTAGACCATCTTTAGTATAGATTTATTCTCATTCTTTGGGGTCTCAAAATTTTGGACCTAGTTATTGTTAGTGCCATTGATTGGTACTAAAACCTTCTGGTCATTGGTGTGAAATCCATTAGTAAATTGATGACTCCAGAAACCTAGGTTCTAATTAAGGGTAGCATGGCTAGTAGGTAATAAATTTAAATCAGGGATCTAGTTTAATGTTGGAGTATTTTGGTTATTATTTGGGAAAAGGTTTAATGGAAGTATATAAGGATTAAAATTTGAGATAGAATAATCCATCTATCCTTGAGGTTGCATTTAGTCACTAATAACCACTACTTGAGTAAGCTTGAGCTAATGTGTTTATAGATAAGATATCCTTTTTAAGAAACATCAAAGTCACAGGGTCATTAACATCTTTGTAAACTTGTAAAGCTAAATCCTCATTAGGTTTGTAAGGATCCATGGTCTGACTAAACATTTTTTGTAACCTAGTGTTAAAGGATCTAATAGGTTCACTTGCATCTCTCTTAATGGTAGTAAATTAGTGATAAATGACATAGGGGATTATGATTTTTCCAAATTGATCAATAAATATAGTGTCAAAATTATTTCAGCAGGTAATACAATTGTCAAGAAAATTAAGGAACCATTCATATGCAACATCTTTGAATGTAAAATGAAGTAATTTACAAATTACATCTTCATAGATGACATTTAATAACCTTAAGGCAACCTTGAAAGACTTAACATGTTCTTATATAATTGTAACACCAGTTAGAGTAAATATTGGTAAATACTTTTTAGGATTATGAGGTAAGTCATAAACTACACTTATTACATTGATGGGGGAACTTCTAAGCTATGTCATATCTGAGTGAACATTGATTGTAGGAACCCCTTACAAGGT
The DNA here is from genome assembly GCA_037957365.1 of Torreya grandis. Lineage (NCBI taxonomy): Eukaryota > Viridiplantae > Streptophyta > Pinopsida > Cupressales > Taxaceae > Torreya > Torreya grandis. Next base: position 1,049,754 of record JARHVA010005410.1, on the reverse strand, counting down.
TGAAGATGGTAAAAAATTAAAATGTCTACACCTTCCTCTATCTTTCCTAGTTCTCCTATGAATTTATAACTCAAGAAAGGGCTCTCTTGTCTCCGAATGTGATCTGGTCCTGATCCTTGGCAATTCTAGCTTGAATATTAAGGATCATATTTAATTATGGTGTAACAAGTTAGAATTCACAAATAATTGTAGTCAACCTACACACTAAGCCTATTCTATTTAAAATTTACTCGTAAAGGGATAAAGGACACTTAGATTTGACTAAGTAAGCTCAAAGATGTGCTAAATTATGCAAAGATGGCTATTATTTGCAACCTATGACTCAAATGAACACATGATTCACCAAGAATGGTCAATCTTCAGCCAAAATAAACCATTCTAATTTTAAATACTATGAATTCTTAAATATAGAAGCCATCTTGACTAGAATTTAATAATCTCATTTTAGATAATTAAGATTGTTACCTAAAAAAGTGCAAACATATGTGATAAACCACTTAGATCAAGGATATTTGCAATTAGAGTGAAGAATCACTCATAAGGGTTAGTAATCCTTTATATTTAATGCAAGAATCATTTCAATTGATCAAGTGTGCCCTCATTATAGCACTAGTGGGAGGCTTCCTATTGATTCTTCTAATTTCCTCATAGGTGATCTTTAGTGTTGATGAACACTTCTCATTTTAGGATTCAAATAATCTAGGGCATGAGTTACAGTTTGTGACAATTATGTGATGTTTGTGGTGGAATAAAAGCAAAGTATGGGAATTGTCCAAAATATTTATTTAAATTGGTTGTTTGGATCCAATAGGGTCTATATCTTTGTGATAATCTAAGCCTACAAGTTAATATAAATGATTATTAACAATGATCTTTAAACTAGGTGAGTTTTGATAAAGAAAATAGAAAAGGAAGGGTAAGGTAGAAAAGAGAATGTGATTGCAGATTTCCATCTCAAATATTATGACAATGTTCTAATTACTTTAAAATTTTGCTACTATAACCTAGATAGCATATACACATCCAAATGTAGAGCAAATAAAATAAAGTATACTTAAGATATCTTTAGTTAATCTATAATTAGAACAAATTAACATCCTTATGACTTAAAATGTAGCTCAAAATGTAGATAACCATTCAAATTTAAGATGATAACATGTAATTGAGACATAGTATTGGCTTTTAATGAACTATTTAGACCATCTTTTTAGAATTCCATATTGTATTAAATGTTCTTTTGTATACAAATTGATCAGAGTCTCCCTACTTACAAAATGGTAATCTAGACCTATTTATAGGAAACATAGGTATTTACTAGTTAACCCTCTCAAAATACCCACATGCAAGCTAAGGATAGCTATCCTTAATACAAAGATATAATGCAAAAGGATTTCATGCCAATTTTGACAAAGGATAAATGTATGCTAATAGACTAGCATATATTTTACAAAAGAATATTCTTTTATGTTACATTAGCTGAAACCTTGAGTCACTATCTAAGGATGTTATTTTACTTATTGTATTGCTCATTAATGAGCTCAAAATCTATGGTAGGCTTCATCAAATAATCCTCTTCATGACTTGCGAATGTGTCAAATTCCATGTCACCTTTGGCCTTGAGTTCCTAGATGCATTGGGCCTCTACAATCTACTTTTTGGATGTGATGATGATACTAAGGACCTTATGATTGTCCTTGGTATGTTGGCATTGGTTTTATTTAATTCTATAGATGTGGAGAGTAACCCTTTACCTAAACTCCTCATCGTCCATTAGGCTTGTGGCATTGGTCTTGGATGGTATTTCCAATCTGTCCTTCAAGAACTCCTCCATGATTTCCATCAAGCCTTTGTCCTCCTCTACAAAGATGATAACACTATCACACTAGTTTACTTAGGTCTAGTATGATATATTAAATGACTCTTAAGAGGGCATTAAAATGCTTCAAATTGATGATTTTGAGGCCTTGGAACTACTTTGTGTGATGGAAATTAATCAACTCAGTTGCCTGATCTCTAGAGTTCTACCACTAAGTGATTGATGTCTATGCTTTCTCAATTTTATGGTTCAAGGTATTTGATCTAATATTCAAGAACATCAACCCTTCAAATGTGTCAAAGAATGACTTATCTAGTATCTTCACTACATCCTCAGGGACTAAAAATATAATCTATGCTTCCAAGTCTTTCTTCTCATTTTTTTATATTAATGATCCTCTACTGCATCCCTTATATTCTATTCAAGGTCATTGTTGATTGGTCCACCACCAAACTTGCCACATCTTATTGATAGATGGGATGCTCCCCTACCACTTGCCCTTATATAGGAGTTAGGTATATAAAAGGTTCCACCATTTTAAAGGTAAACTCCTTTGTGTCAATGGTGGCTTTCTTGGTTGTCAACCTTTCAAACCCTATTGTATCTAGATCATACATGATAGTGGGCACTGGTTCAGAGAGTCTGGGTGTCTTTGGGGTTTCAATCCTAGTTCTAATTAGCGCTCCCAGATCTTTCATTTTATTTCCACTTTCTCTTGTAGCATCAATAATTCTCCTCTCTTCTTACTCCTTCATGGTCTCTTTGATCTAAGGTTTGATATTATCATGGTTGTCCACACCAAAAGTGTTGGTGATTACCCATGAATGAGAGTGGGATGGAAACTTTTAGAATTTCCCATTTATAAACTAGTTTAGGATGATAGGTCCATATATTGGGAATTAATTATTAAATAGGTTTATTTCACTGGTATGATGGGTCTGTATTACTTTTTATCTTTATGAAGACCTAGGAACAAGGGCCATCTCAGCTTCTCTATTCTTCTTAGTGGTAGGGACCAATTCCAATGCCACTTCTTTTCCATTATCCTCCTCACCATTTTGAGGTCCTTCAATTTGTGACACCTTAGCTATGGAGTATTCACCCTCTTGGTCAAATCCATAGGTTTATATAATTTCTTTTAAGAACTCATCCACCATTTCATATGGTTCTATGGCAATCATATCAATGTGATCTACTAATGGAGTTGGTCTTAGAGGTTGGGTTGATGATGAAGGGCCTTCACCTAGCCTTTATTCTAGTCTTCTTTAACCTACTCATTTATCTTAGAGTATTGTCTATGGTGGCTAACTTGGAAGTGCACTTGAAGTGGAGGGAAACAAATGATACTACAATGGGTTCATTTTCCATCTCTCCCCAGCTAGTTCTCCTCCCTTTACAGTCTATGCTCAAGCTTAAAACCATGCTATCTACATCTAGCAAGGACCTCTTCATAGTTTTTATCTTTAGTATAGAAATGGTCATAAGGAAAAACCATGTGATCATAAGCTACCTTGGTTAGTTTCCTTGATTGTAAGTGAGGGATAACTTTTTTGTTTCGGTCCCATTGTTTTAGTTCATCCTTTTGAAAGTAGAAGGCATCCTTCTATCTAAACACAATGTCCAATTACTTCCAATCCCTAATCAAGGTTCTCCCAATCAAAAATGGGAAGGGATGTAGATTTTCCTTCCTCTTCTCTTTGTAGGTGATATCAACTACATGGGAAATTTGGTAGATAATTTCTTATTTATCCAACTTAAGGGGAACATAAATAGGTAACCTAAATGGTTGGGTCATGGTACCCTCAATCCTAAGGAAAGTGCAGTCTAGATAAAACCAAATGTCTACCATGAGATAAACATATCTTTAAATAGGAGACTACATCCTGGGCATGGGATATCCTATGATGCTCTAAAATAATATGGGATATATGAAGTCATAAATGAATTGCATATTATCCCTATACTTGAAGATATAAATCTCAGAGTAATGATGGGAGATGGTGATTCTACTATGAGATGACCAATTCTTAACACTAAGAATATGGGTGGATGCCATCAATGAGTCCTATAAATAGGAAATCATGGTGAATTTATAAATTGTATTCTTCTTAATGACATAAGATTGCCTTTCTAAATGGATACTAATTAGGTCCCAAATAGGTGGAGTCAACTTTTCTTCTATCATGAAGTATATGTAAGAAACCCACCTAGGGTCAATATATGTGGTTGTGGATACTTTAAAAGTTCTATTCAGTAAGATCATAATGATCTTGATGCCCTCTTTGAATTATATGATGGGAATCTTACCATCATGATTTCTAACCACATGAGTCCCTTGAACTAACCATGGTCTCAGGATGACATCTAGGCTATGTTAGGTAGTCCACTATTTTATGGAAGGGAGGTTAATATGGGCTTTGGAGAGTTTCTAATAGCCTTCAAAGGCCACTAGGGAAACATAATCAATATTCATTTACTCTCCTTCTTTGATAATCTATTCATTATCAATTATATAATAAATAAACAAGGGTGTAACTAGGTCATCAAACTTCCTTTTGGTGACTGGCACCCTTTGCTCATTGGATGATAAAAGGCTATAACTCTTCAATGGCAAATAAAATCTTAGACCAATTCTTCATTCCATTAGCTAATGCCACTATGTCTAATTTAGTGTCCCTAAAGCATCTCCCTTTATGGTATATGGACATATACAACTATGTCCCTTCCTTCCACTATCACCTTGTTATTGTCATGATCTAAATTACCTTGGAATATGCCTAGCATTGATATTCAAGATGATAATTCAAGCTCAATTAATGTATTTAGGTCCTCAATTAATCAAGTTTTGGGGATTTAATGTATTTTGGTAGGGTTTTAAGGTTTTAATGGTGAAGGTGATGAATTTCATAAATGCATTCATGCCTCAGATCTTATAGATAGAAACACTCATGTAAATATTTTATTTTTAGATGTGCCATGTCTTCAGATTGCCTTTTAGTGCTTACATGGTGCTTACATGGACCTCTCTGAGTGTGTTTTCATGAGATCTCATGAGAGTTCCTTTTTTAAGACTAGTTGTTTGTTTTTAAATAGAGACTTTTATTTCACTCCATTTGATCAAGATTCAAGGATGAATGTGGGACCTTGATTAATATATAAGTCCATTTTAATTAGGTGTTTAAGTCTTGGATTATTGGGTTATGCTAAGTCGTATGCTCTAGTTTTCTTAAGAAATGACTATATGTGGTTTATCTAAGTGTTGAACCATCAAGACTTGAGGCCTTGAGTTGAAAATTCTAGATTTAATTCACACCATTAGATTAAGATCAATGATTGAGCAAGATATGTTGATAATGATCCATGAGGTTGAAGTTGATTGGTTGATAGGTCGATTGTGTTTAAATTTGACGTTCTCTCTAATGTCAAAGGCATCCTCATGAACATCAAATGATGGGAGTTTGAATGTCAATTTTATGCTCATGAGGTTCCTTTAGCCAAATTTTAGCATGCCATGCATCACATTCTTGGTTCTCTCGAGACTTTGGGGTCAATGTGGGTCATCAGATCCGGCTTGATGATGAAGCACAAACTATCAATTATGATCCATGAGGTCATTTTTAAATAGCTTAACCTTAAATAAACCTTTTGATCTCACATCATTGGATTAGGATCCTAGGATTAACATAGGTTGTTATATCTTGTAAGATTCATGAACATTAAGTCAATTCATAATATACATAGGCTTAGGTCGAGGGATTAATTCTTATATTAATAGTATTAAAAAATAGTATGAACTAAGTTTTAATGTGATAAGCCTAAGTTTTAACAGTTAAAAGGTCCCCTTTTAAACTAAAGATAAAAGTTTGGATGGGAATTATTTTGAAGGCCTCCCTAACATCAAAGACATCCTCATGAATGTCAAATGATGAGAGCAAGGTCATCAAAATAAATAACATAAAATTTTTTGTAATGAGAAATATTTAGCATACAGTTTGTCTTAGGATGATCTCATGCCATTGGATTAGGATCTTGGGTGAATTCTAACATTTGATTCATGCTGAACAAACATGAAACCACTTCATAATTGAACTTAGGATGAAACATTGATAAGGCCTTTAAATATTTTAGGATGAAAAAGGGCTTTGGGGACACAACATTTAACAAGGTTAGGCATTATTTAAAAGGGAAAGAGACATAAAATGGGACTTAAGTATAATTTTATGTCAAGGTTTGGGCATGTTTTAAAACATAACCAAGCCTTAATGTAAAACTAATCTTATGGCCTTTTAAAAGGACCAATTCACATTAAATTTTCTACCACAAAAATTCAAATTCAAACCTCTAGCATTTATTGCTCTATAACCCTACCTTCTTCCATGAAACCTACACTTCATCATTCAAAATTTATCATTAGTAGGGTTAGTTGCTAAATCATAATTAACTAGGCAAGGACCCATTCCTTTTCTAGGTGTGTGATACCCTAATTCAAGAGATAATAATACCATGTAAACCATGTCAACATATGAATGTTTTGAAATATTAATAAGGGGCCCATTTTTCAAAGCATTAAAAAAAGGGGAACGTTGGTCCCAAAAAGATGTTGTTCACTCATGTTATTTTGGAGGTGTGTAGGGTAGTCATGGAATCTGCTAGTGTAGTCTTACACTAACTGATCATTTATCTAACATAGTTGTTAGAATTAGTTGTATTCATCTTTTAAGTGTTATATAGGGTGGCATTCTTCATTTAGTGCATCAACAAAAGTCTACCATGCCTCTATTAGAATTCACTATTTCACATGCTATGTATTGAAGGTATCCCACTAGTAAACAACTAGAATGGCCATCTTAAAAACTACAAATGTGATCTTCTCTGCATAAATGAAGTAATTAACTAATAAGTGTACCTCAAAGTGTTGAATATATGCATATAGTTATTTGGCATTGATCTTACCTTCAAATAGAGGGATGTCAATATTGACTTGTACTTTAAAGGGGGTTTGTTTTTGAAACCATTATGGATATGGATGAGAAGTCGTCAGGTTGAGATTCATCACTAATTATTAGATTTGAATTTTTTCGTTACATTATGCCACTAATGAAACAATGATTAACCTTGAAACTTAATTGCCTTCTTTAGGTTACTTCTGGGTATTAGACATATTTCTTTTACAATGGCATTCACTTAGAATTTTTGAAATTTAACTAACTATTAAAAATTATTTCTTGTTTCACTCACATGGTTATAACATAAACATGATACAACTCTGATCTAATACCAATGATTTACACCATGAGTCCCAACACCAAGTATGTAAGGGAAAACCAAGTTTGGATGTGCAGAGTTAATTCATAGGGATCTATTTATATAGAAAAATCAAAACACATTGACTGAATCAAATGTCTTATTTGTAGATATAATCATCAAAAAGTGGTATTTGGATGTTAAGAGTGTTTCTTGAGTTAGGCTATTCCTAGCTTAGCTCTAGACCTATCCTAGATCCTTTACCACACTTTTATATCCATTGGGTAGACCATAAACATCTATAGTTAAATAAAACATAGTCCCAAGATAACTTTCCTATATCCCATCCTAGTTTACCCATGAATCTACCAGATGGACATTAGCACCACTGTAAGGACACTACAGCCACATGGTGCTAGTGTCCCCAATCAGGAGCTATTATAGCTTTACATAAATCTCTTGAAAAAATATTTTCCAAATGTGTACCCCTATTAATTTTAGCCTAATTACATTTTACTATATGCATAATCTATATATCTATATAAATATAAGACAATTCTACCTCTATTCACTATATGGGAAATATCCAAATAAGAAACAAGTTGAGAAAAAATAAGGTATTTGATCCCTATTCTACCCTACTTCTACATAGTAGAATATAAATTAGTCCTAATCCCAAATTTTAAATATTTCAAAGGTCAAACACACTCAAGGCATTTAGGACCACTATCATAATATCATTCACTTGTACATAAACTAAGAACTAGGTGGGATAACTATATTGGGCTTGATCCCTCCTTAGATTATTGTTATGTATCCAACACTCTTAATATTAAGGATGCCCATCCTATCTTAATAATAAAGAAGCATTTATAACTCATGCCATACTTACAAGGATGATTAGGGTTTTCACATTAAATCTAGTTTTCTAGGCATAACATAGATTTCTATATTTCATACACATAGGAATAGGATCCAGAAACATAGGCATAGGTACTCCCATAAAATAGGAATAGTCATACAAAGAGGACATTAGTGACACTTTTAGGACACTGTAGTGGTATGACACTAATATCCATGTGAGGTGTGACTATCTAGTGAGAAAATATATCTTCGGACCCTATTGATGACACTCAAACTTATTTAGAACTCAATTTTTTCAACCCATATTATTTGTGATATTAACTTTCTAGATAAATCTATATTTATGCATATTTATTACTATTTTTAGAAAGTCAAAATAAGTCAAAATCCATAACAAATCAATAATTAATTATTACATATTATTAATCTAATTTAGACATCTCATCCCTTTAAACCAAGCATAAGATTTACATAGTTAAACCCTAAAAGGTTAAATCATTTTATGAACGCAACTTAAAATATTGATTCAAACCCTTGTTTACATTAATTCCTATTTTTTTTCAATAAATCAAGGTTGTATACTTCTAATTTTTATATTTTTTAGACAACCTAGATAAATTAAATCAATTACATATTAAGGTTTCAATTTATTTACATATAATTTAAATTAGTGTAAATAAACCCTAGATTTAACAAAACCATAACCCTAGATACTCAAAGTTTGTATCATTTTTCTATATGTACTAAGATTTTATTTCCAAAAATATTAGACTTTCTACCATATTTAATTTTTGTAATCTTTCTTAGATTAATATTGTTACAAGTTTCAACATATACTAAACCTATTTTCCTACCTTACATAATACAATGGTAAAATTTAACAACATAATTGATGAAACCGATAAGAAACAATTACAAGATTTTATCTCCAAACATACATATATACAAGATGACTTCATAAACATTCATCAATAAAAACTCCAAAAAATAAAAAATTGTCAATATTAAACCCCCCAATTAATAATGTTAATACACCTCCAATGGAGCCAACTCAACCAACTCAGATACACAACCTAAGATTTTTATTCAACCCTTAGTGGTTGATACACCACTTTTGGTTAGTTCCTCCACTCCATATATACAATACCTTATGTATTAGATTTATAATATATAATTTAAGGTATTACATATTATGAAAGGATCCACTAGACCATCACATGCCTTGGATTCTAACATTCTCTTACATACACCTTTGACACATCACATAGTGTAAAATCCATTTCCATCTAGTTTCATGGCACCCAAGATTACATTATATGATATTAAGGGTGACCTAGAGCATCATCTAAGTGTTTTTCACTTAGCATGCTTGGACTTTGTGTATAATGATTATCTTATTATGAAGGTATTTCCATGTAGTCTCAAGGATTATTCCCTATAATAGCTCTATGATTTACCAAATAAATATATCATGGCATCCAATCCTTTATTTTACATGTTCCTAGAACACTTCTCTATCAACATCAGTAATAAGATATCATATGCATAAGTGGCATAGTTAAATAAAAATTTGAATGAGCCTATTGCATATTATGTATTATGATACAATAAAATATTATCCAAAATGACTAGCCCCATAGAAGATAGAGAGATTTAGTATATATTTAAAAAAAGTCTCTTAATAGTATTACATTAAGCTATCTTATTCAATAAGTTTCCTACATTTACTGATTTGTGCCACATAGTCAAGGAAAGAGAGGTTAAGCTTTTATCAATGGGAAAACACAAGTACACAAATGTAAAAAAATCAAATATTAAGAGTTCAAACATACCTACATATAAGATAAGGGACATAGAGAACAAAAGTGATCAAAAGGACACTATTAATGTAGCTTTTGACCATCTCCCAGATTGGTTTTATTTTCTCCTTAATGGAGAGTCTTCAATAGTCTGCCAAAGTCACCAGCATGACTATATAATAGCTCTTAGAATGCAATGTCATATTTATCCCTCCCATTAAATAGGTTTATACAAAATGGCATATTCTAAATAATTATGATTTAAATGCATTTGTGAGTATCATAGGGCACTAGGCCACATGAAAAATAGATGTATTAGCTTAAAGTACAAGATACAAGATCTAATTAAGGATAATATTATTGAAGTGGGAACACACAATGAGGCACTAAAATAATATTAAACGTATTCTAAGGTACTAAATTTATGTTTAGATACTCTCCTAAAACATATAATGAATGAGGCAAGAGGCATATCAGAGGTTCACTATACATACCAATCACACCCACCACTAAATTCTTATCAAACTATTACAAAGGAGACACACCATTTACATAATATTATTAGAATATACCACATTATAATTTCACCTAGACAATTTATCACATTTTAAAAGTAAGAGATTATGGATGACGACACATATTTACATGTGCTCTTCATATGAGCATACACATACCATGTTGGTGTAGGCCTTTTTCCCACTGAGTTTTATTGGCCAAATTTGGCCTACATACCAAAATTTTCCTAATATATAATAAGAAGCTAAGAAGGGTCCTGATTAAAGAGTGATATAATGTCACAAGGAGCATATAGAATTTAGGAGAATATCACTTACCATTTTCAAGCTTTTAAAAAACTTTAAGAAGGCTTAAAGTGTGAATTTGGTTATCTTAAAGAGCTAGATCACCATAGAAAGACACAAAGAAATAAACATACTAGTTTGCTTGTGAATTTTATAAGTATTCTTATGTAACTTATCAAGCCTAAAGGATCACATAGGATCAATTTATTTAGTGCCAAGGTCATCTTATGCAAATTTCATATCTTGATGAGCTTGTTATCTCAAGATATAAATGTTTAAAGTTAGAGTTTTAGAGTGAAATGTTTACATGGATTTCAAGTTTAGGATTTGTCAAATATTCATTTAAATTCAAATGTTTCAAGGATGAATATGAAGCTGATAGATGTCAAGATTTTAGGAGCTCAAGTATAATATTTATGACACATAATGATTAACAAAACTAGTGGGTTTGAAAGATCCAATGGTGCACGTTCAATCATACCAAAAAGATATAATTGTGTGAGTAAGGGTAAAATAGATAAAAGATCCTAAGGACTAATACAAGGATTCCAAGTGGTATGGTCATAGCGGCTATGTAGATTAATGGTGCACATTCGATCAAGCAGAGATAGATTGATAGTATGCATTCAATCAAACTAGGGAGATTGATAGTGTACATGTGGTGAAGAGGTCAAAAAGTTCAGGATGAATGTAAGGACACCATGTGGTAAAAAAATAAAGGTATATGGAACTAACTGAATGATCTTGAGAATAAATTATGAGCTGATAATTGGCATAATGTGAGAATCCCATATTAAGATCAAAGGCCAATATCAAAAGTTAAAAGCCAACGACTTTATAAAATGAAACTATGAATGAATTCAAACTAGGAAAAATATTTCAAAGGGAGTCCATGGAGGTAGACACATTGATTTTGTCATCAAATCTAGTGGCATGATTATAACTCCTTTTCTCCATTCTTGCATGCAAATATGAAACAATAAGGAAAAATAAATGATAGAAAAAGATCCTAACATATTGATCCAACTATTGTAATTATTTTGATGCTAGAACTTAACTTTCAAATGACTTTATCCCATCATTGTAACTATAAAAAACATCAATTTAGGCTAGAAATAGATTAAAAATGACTGATATGGTTTTTATGGCCATTTTTTTATAAGTAATCTTAGACATTATGATCTTTCCTAATGACATTAATGCCATAATGATCAAGATCTTGGTCATTATTCTCCCTTCTCCATCATTATATGGATGATACTCATCTTTGTCATTTATTTAGACTATAAATATAGGATTTTGAGCCTTAAAAAATATCCCTCTCTTTAGCATGACTAGACTCTACAAAGATTTGTACTGTAACACCTATTTGATTTAATAAGAGACTGAATTCTTACATTTTACAAGTTGAGTTGAAGTGTTTCTTATAGATTCATTAATGTGGTTAAGTGAATGTATGTTTTACTTGCATATATATAATTTTTATATCTTTCATGCAGTGTCTTGGTAGTTCTCATAAGTCATTCTATGTGCATATATAGTCTATTGGTCAATGTGTAAATGGAAAATTGCCCTCTCATGTTAGGTTGATATCTAGTAAATGCCTTGTTATGAAATAATTATGTGAAATTTGATCAAAGAGTGAATAAAGTGATATTTTATAGTCTTTAAATAATCTTTTAGTGTTTCTTATACAAGTATAAGGATCAAAACATTTTATGCATCACTTCATTTGACATGGTTTTATGAATTATTTTCAATATCTCTCCATTTTCTAAGCAAGGGTAAGCTTAGGCATAATTTAGCTGATAGATACAAAAGGAATATAGCCTTATTTATAGGTCTAACCTAAGATTAGGTGACCCACAGTCTAGGGTCATTCCCATGTTGGACTAGGTGTGAGAAAGGGGACTTGAACAATCCCCTTCTCAGCTAGGGTATAACCTAGGATACTGATAGTTTTGGAATGCCTAGTGGGACCATTATCCTTATAATAAATAAAAAATTTAGTTAACAAAAATCATATGCAGTAGCAAAATATATCCATCATCATCAAGAGTTGAAGGTTCTTCAAGTTACCAGATAGCATTCTCATGCCAAAGGTTACAATAATGTCATCTAGTAAAGGTATTCCCCTTGAATTCATTGAGCTACCCACTATTTCATATAGGATATCAATATTTAATAAAACAAAACCTTATCCCCAAAAGTAATATCCATCCCTTGGTCATCTTATTATATTAAGAATTGTAATCCCTACTACCAAAATGTGTATCAATAATCAAGTATTTGTTTTATTCAATAGAGGTATTCCATTAAAGTTAGCCTAGTATGATGATATTAATGCGTATTCTCTTAAAATCATCCCATTATTTTATCAAGAACATTAAATAACTACTATTGAGCACATCCAAGATGTTTCCAGCCTTTATTTCATTCACAATGTTATTTAAGATAATGTGGCTATCAGATTGCTTACTACTTCCTTCAAAGGAAAAGAAGTACAGTTGTATACAAATCTTCCATTAAACCCCATTTCTATCTAGGATGAGTTAGGTGTAACCTTACTCAGGTTGTTTTAAGATAAATCCAATTACCTATCATTAATTAGTAGTTGACTACCATTTAGAGAGTTCCCCATGAATTCATATCTAATTTTAACCTCAAATTCCAAAAGAAATGGAATAGAATTCCCAAATTTATTAGACCATCCCTAGAATATTCCTTATTTTACTACTTGAAATCCCTTAATTATGATATCAATGTGATAATATAATTAATGGATAGTAACACCTTGCCAAATGCTTATGAAGTTGTCATAAGAGTAGAAAATAGTTTGATACAAGCTGGTAAGCTTTATCCTAGACCTCTAATTCTTATATTCCCTAATTTTAAATTTATCCCACCCCCCCAAAAGTTCCTCAAATCCTATCCATGGTTCTTATCCCATCTCCTAAAGTCTAAGTTGTATCCCCTTATAATTAAGTTAGTGAGATTGGATAATTGAAATATATGTTACAATATTTTGGGAACAAAATAGTCCAACTCAAGATAAAAAATAATAGGGTAGGTCTTATCAATAATAAAAGAAGACCTCTTATTAGCCTTTCAAAGATCAAAAGCCTCCCAATTAAGGATTTAGGGAAAATAGACAACCCTACCAATCATAAGGAATCATAACCCAAGCTAAACCATATGTATCTCTTGACCCTAATTTACCAAAAAGCTTAAGAGATAATATTCCCACACAACCTCAAAATAATTTGATGCATGACTTAATTTGGAAAACCTTTAACCTTAATGATGCTCAGGACCAAGCCTTCATATCACAGAACATTACTATGCCACAAATGATAGAAGAGTAGTTTTATATTCAATGAGGTCAATATCAAGAGATAAATATATTACCCAAAGGAGAAGATAAAAAATTTAAGGGCATCATGATGCCATTAATGTAAATTGGTAAATGGTTGATTATGTTAGTTTCAATCATGGTGGTGAGACTAGCAGTTCAAGTGGTCAAGTGGAAGTTGTAACTAAAGCTAAAATAATATTAATTCATTAGTAAAAATATTTGAAAAAGGTTTCAAGTACTCATAGTTTAATTTACAAAAGTACCAAAGATCAACCTGATACCCTTACAACACAAAAAATTAGAATGTAGAGGCTGGGAAGGTCCCTCAAATACCTCTAATTTGTGAACAACTAGTGGTTCAAAAGGTGTAGCCAAAGGCTGGTAGATATTAATTTAATATAGTTGACCAAATGAATAAATATAATTTCATAATTATAATTTTTTATTACCTTGTTGTTATAGGACAAAAGGATATGCTCATCCAAGAGCTGTCAGGTCTCAAAGTGTCTCTAGTTCTAGTTGAGAAATAAGGAGTTGTCCTAGCTAATTCAAACTAGCCAATGAAGCATCAAGTATAATTGGTATAAAAGATATAAAAATGGAAAAAATCTAAGGTAAATTAAATTAAATATCCTCCTTTATACCTCTCTTTGATATTTGGTGACTGTTTAGTTCATAATTGTATGGTGGATAGTGGAGCTAGTAGCACTGTCATACCTAAACAAATTACGGATAAGATTGGTCTTATTTATGAACCGAATACTAAAGGGGTATTGAAATTATATAGTTCACCAAAAAAGATATTATTAATCATTAAGGATCTGAATTTGACACTACACACTTGTCTCAATGTTACCATTCATCATGATGTAGTTGTCTTGGACTTGCCTCCATAGTTTGCCATGTGTCTATCAAGGGACTTTACCTCAAAGATTAGAGGATATTTATAAATTGATTTGACACATTTTATTTTTTGGACCAAGTGTGGAAATAACATAAAAATACATTCTAAACCCATTTCACAGTTCCATTTGGAGCCATACATACCAAGTGTTGTGAACACTAATTGCCTCATCTCAGATGAGGTGATAGAAGATGGTGTAGAGGAAACTGAATCACCATTAGATGGGATTCTAGATTTTTTCCTTGATGATTAGACCTATATATCACATGAAAATGACCCTTATAAACTAATTCATGAAGAATTACTTGGTGTTTATTTCCTCCATGAGAAAGATGCACTAATTCTAGCCTTGATGAAGGATGATGAGTCTACTGATGGTCTTTGGAAATTATACTTTAATAGATCAAGTAATAATCATAGTAATCAAGTTGGAAAGATGTTGATTTATATAGAAAAATAAATATATTTCTCATTTATTAAGTTTCAATTTGGTTATTCAAATAATGCTAATGAGTATGAGGCACTAGTTCATGGTTTGCAATGGGATATGAAAATGAAAGTCAACACCTTAAAAGTCTTTAGTGATAGTGAACTTATAGTTCACCAAGTGAGAGGTCTTAATGTCTGAAAAAAACCATTGCTTAAATACTATAATCATATAGTATGAGACTTCATTGAATAATTTTAGGCCTTCAACATTTAGGCAATACCAAGAGATGAGAACAGATGTATAGATAGCCTAGATACCATTTAGGCACAATTTAGTATCCTAGTTGATGTAACAAATGAAAAGGTCCAGTCACATATTAACTTGATTTTAAGGACTTCTATCCTAGATAATAATGATAATTATCAAGTGTTTGAAGATGATAATTAGATTATCAGATTCCTTCAAGAAGAGGCTAAGTTTTCCTTAAGAAATCAGTCAAAGTACTTGTAGTAATATGGTGATTAGATTATGAAAATGAGAATAAATAAGTTGCCCAAGGGATTGATCAAACTTGAGAACATATTTAGTGGTGATGATGAGCTAAGGAAATAGAATTCAACTTTTTCATCAAAGGAAGAACACTATGCCAATGTGAAAGTTACACTAAGTAAGATCTTAAAGTTGGGTAAAGAATGTACTTATTCAGTAAAAGAAGTTTTCATTGAGTTATGTGCAAGATTTTTTGATGTATTTTCATGGAAATATAGTTATCTCAAGGGATTTTACTCATGTATATCTCAACACACCATTGAGCTAGAATATGGAACTAAGATAGTAATAAAAATACAAAGACCTATTAATCCCAAGCTTGAGCCTTTGATGAGAGTTGAGCTTCATAATCTCATCTAGTTAGTTATTATATTCTCAATCAAGCACTCAACTTGGGTGGCAAACCTTGTTCTAGTATAAAAAAATAATGGTGAGATTAAAGGTTCTCCATATTGGATGGATATAATGGTTACAACCATATTTTGGTCAAGGAAGAGGACTAATTCTAGACAACCTTCACCATAAAGTGGGGGAAATTTGCATATAGAAAGATGCCCTTTGGTTTATCAAATGTTGGAGAAATTTTTTCGAGAGCCATGGATATGGCATTCTAGGGCTTTCTTAATAAGTCTATACTAGTCTATTTTGATGATACAGTAATGTTTTCAAATAAGGAAAGTGAGCACATGGCTCACCTTGAGTAAGTGTTTAAAAGGTGTAGATAATTTGGGGTATCCCTAAATCCCAAGAAGTGTGTCTTCTTAGTTTGTGAAGGTAAGCTCCTTGGACATATAGTTTTAAAGCATAGTTTAAGCATAGATCTTCAAATAATATCTTTAATTCTTTCACTTTCCTTGCCCAAGCACAAAAGCATTTTGTAAAGTTTATTAGGAGAGATAAATTTTATTAGAAGATACATTTCAGATTTTTCCACTTTAGCTAAGCCACTTATAGCCATGCTAAATAATAATTAGAGCTTCATCTAGTCAAATGATGGAATAAGGAGTTTTGAAGAGATTAAGAAATCCATAGATAGTGATCCTACACTCATGAACCCAAATTTATGAAAGGACTTAATTTGTACACCTATGCTAATTGACACCATTTTAGGCATTTTTATGTAGTATAACCATGAGGCCTTAGAGAAGCCAATATCCTTCTTCAGTCAAGGCTTGGAATATTATGAAACAAGGTACTCTTTTATTGAAAACATGTACTTTCATTCATAAGGTCTCTCAAGAAATTTAGATACTTGTTGTGTAACAATAAGATACACCTAATGGTTACCCATCAAAGTATCAAGGAGTTTCTCTTAAATAAATAAATAAATGAGAAAATATCTAGTTAGATAAAAAAATAATGGTGTAGGATGTGGAGATCAAGGTCGCAAAGTTGATTAGAGGTAAAGGACTTTATGAAAATTTAGACCAAGACTTATAAGAAAAAAATGAGGTGGTTATGTGTAAACTGATAAATAAGTTGTCATTGATCATACCTCATGTTCTACCTGGTATCATGATTTGGTGAGATATCTCCAAGATAGTATTTATCCATCTCACCTAAGTACTTAAAAAATAGCATATTTCATATTGCAATCCACTCCATTTCTTCTTGTTGATTGTGTTTTGTTCAAGAAATATATAAATAACATTTTGTTAAGATGCATTGAAAAACATCAAAAGGAAAGGCTACTTGAGTAGTTCTATGATAGACATGGTGGAGGGAATTATTTAGCAAGGACCATAGTCCACAAGATCATGAGACGTGGGCACTATTTTCCAAGATTAATTGGTGATTATCATGCATGGGTTAAGAAATGAAAATAATGTGCTATGTTTGTAAGAAAGGTAAAACTTGTAACCTTACCTCTCCAACTAATTATAGTGGATCAACCATTTTTCCAATGAGGATTAGACTTTATTGGTCTCATTAACCCCCCCTTTGAAATCAAGACATAAATAGACACTAATTGCTATAGACTAATTTACTAGATGGACAAAAGTAGTGGATTGAAGGAAGCAAATGAGTCCAATGTTCCATATTTATATGAAGGTTTGCTTACTAGATTTAGAGTCCCTTCAACCATCATTTCTGACAATGCTATAGGATTTATGGGGTCTTAAATCAACCAATGGATAGTCCAAAATAGTGTCTTTCTTAGCACTTCATCAAACTAACATTCCCAAGGAAATGGCCTTGTTGAGTCCACTATTAAGAACCTATTGAAGATCATAAGAAGTACCATTTAAGATAATCATAGGTTATGGCATATCAAATTAAAGTTAGCTCTATGGGCTAATAGGATCACCTACAAGAAGTCAATAACCAACTCCCCCTACATGTTTGTATATGGTAAAGAAGAAATAATTCCTATTTCTCTTGAATTTCCTACCCTATTACTTATGCATCAAATTGAGTTGTTGGAGAATGAACCTATAAAGATCAGATATGTTGATCTTATGGATTTGGAAGAGATAAGACATCAGTCCATTCTAGCTATGAAGATCCATTAATAAAAAGTAAAGAGGGCCTTTGATAAAGGAGAGTCTTCATGAAGTTTCAAAGAAAGAGATTTGGTCCTCAAGTGGGATGAGGATAGAGCTAAGCTAGGAAGGCATACAAAGTTTGACTCTCTATGGAGTGCTCCATATACAATCTCAGACTGCAAATCCTATAATGCCTTCTAATTTATAAGGATGGATGGTGAGGAGCTTCCTATCCCATTTAATGGTTTACACTTGAAACATTTCTACAAAAAGTTGAGTTCCATGTACATAGTTTGTTTTATCTTTCCTCCATGTGCTACCCTAGCACATTTATTTATTTTATTTTTCTTTGTTTAGTTATCTTCCTTATTATTTATTTCCATCACTATTTTGGTGGAATTCATTGTATTTTAAAGTAAAAAGGTTTCATGCAGTCATGGATGAAGTTCATCATCATTGGTGGGTCCAAGGGTCATGAAAATGGTCTAAGTTATCAAGCATAGTAGGCATGCTACCCAGCTAAGTCACCAAAGATGTTAGCCAAACTTGGACTACATACCAAAATTTACCTAATCCATAATAAGGAATTGAGATACATCCTGATTGAATAGTGATACAGTGTCACAAGGAGAATATAGACTTTAGGAGAATATCACTTGCCATTTATAAGATTTTGAAACACTTTAAGTAGGCTTAAAGTGTGAATTTGGTGATCTTAAAGAGCCAGATCATCATTGCACATCATAGAGAAATGAATAGACTAGTTTTCTTATGAATTTTATAAGTATTATTATGAAACCTATCAATCCAAAAGGATCACATGAGATCAATTTATTTAGTGCCAAGGTCATCTTCTAAAAATTTAATGTCTTGATGAGCTTACTATCTTAAGATATAAGCCTTTAAAGTTAGACTTGGAGAGTGAAACATGTGTACAGATGTCAAGTTTAGGATTTATGAAATATCTATTTAAAATTAAAATTTCCAAGGATAAATACGAAGCTAATAGATGCCAAAATCTTAGGATTTGGAGTAGAAGATATATGGTGTGCATTAGTTGTTAGAGACAGTGGGTCCTAAAGATCTAATGGTGTGTATTCAATCATACCATGAAGATATAATGGTATGAGTGAGGTTTAACTAGTTATTAAATCTTAACGATCAATGTGGGGCTGCCAAGTGGAATTGTCATAGTGGCTAAGCAAATTAATGATGCACCTTTTATCAAGTAGAAATAAATCAATAAAACACATTCAATTAGACTGGGGAGATCGATTGTATGCATGAGGTCAAGAGGTCAACAAGCTTAGAATGAATGTGATATCACCACATGGATAAAGTTTAGGGGTAAATGGAAGTAATTATAATATCCTAAGAATAAATGATGAGCTAATAATTGACATAATGTGAGAATCCTAGATCAATATCAAGAACCAATATCAAAAGTTAAAAACTAGGGACTTCATAAGGAGAAATTATGATCAAATTTAAACCAAAAGAAATATTTTAAAGGGATTTCATGAAGGTAGACACATAAATTTGTTTCCAAATATAACATAATTATTATGACCCATTTTCTCCATTCTTACATGTAAAGACAAACCAATAAGAAGTAATCAACGCTGAAGAAAGATACTAATAGATTGATCCAATTATTATAACTATTTTGATGCTAGAATTCAACTTTCAAATCACTTGATCCCATCATTATAACCATAAGGAACATAAATTTAGGATAAAAATAGATTTAAAGGGACTAATATGGTTGTTATAGCCATTTTATATAAGTAGTCTTAAACATTATGATTTTTCCTAATGGCATCAATTCCAGAATGATCAAGATCTTGGTCATTATGCTCCCTTCTCCATATTTTTGTGCATGATCCCCATATTTATAATCCATTTTTGTTATAAATATAGTATTATGAGCCTTATAAATTATCCCTCTCTTTAAAATGACTAGATTCTACCAAGATTTGTACTGTAACACCTATTTGATGCAATAAAAAAAACTAAATTCTTTTATTTTGTAAGTTGAATTGAAGTGTGTCTTATAGATTCATTGATGTAGTCAAGTGAATGTATGTTTTCATTTACTATATATAATTTTTCTCACATTAATTTAGTGTTTTAGTATTTCTCACTAGTTATTCCAAGTTAATATATAGTTTGTTGGTCTGTGTGGAAGTGGATAACTACCCTCCCATGCTAGGTTGATAGCTATTAAATGCCTTGTGAAATATTTATGTGAAAGATGATCAAAGATTTAACGAAGTGATATTATATATTTTTTAAATAATCCTATAGTGTTTCTTGTGTAATTATAAGGATGAAAAAATTTGGTGAATCACTTCATTTTACATGCTTTTATGAATTATTGTCAATCTCTCTCCCTTTTCCAAGAAAAGTTAGCTTAGGCCTAGTTTATGTGATAGATAAAAAAGGATGACATCCTTATATCAAGGTCCAAACCAGTATTAGGTGACCCAAAACCTAGGGTTAGTCCTAGGTTGGACTAGGTTTGAGTAGGAGGATCTGAATAATCCCATTCTTAGCTAGGGTGCATCCTAGGATGCTAATAGGTTTTATCGACATGATTGTATTAGCTTGTTTAGGGATCTTGAGGACATTTGGGTTACTTGGGAGTATTAGTCACAAATTAAATGATATGTGTGGTATCATTATCTCTCCAACCTATATATATACTTCTATCCATTTTATTCATCATCTAGGATGAAATATAGTATAATGCAATATATTATGTGGATTATTTTGAGTGTTCGTGTCTTGGTGCAATAATTTATTTTTGATTTAATTCTTGTAGGTATGTGTGTTTGATATGTATTTTCTTGAAAAATATGTGTCTTAAATTTCATATTGAATTAGTGCATTCATTTGGATCAACATTCTTGGAGCTCATTTTGATATTGTATCAGAGTAGTTTCCACAACTTTCCATTCTAAACAATATAACTTTCCATTCTGAATATTACAACTTTCAAGCATCTTTCACTTCTTATTGCATCTTTAGAATCCCATTATTATACATTGGATACTTGGTTTAATGATAGGAATTGAAGTTTTATTGTAGGCCTAAATTCCTAAGGTGTGGACTCTATTATTTTTCTCTCCAATGTGTTGATAGTTTTGTCATTTTTCATTCACATCTACTAGTTTGGTATTCCACCATTTAAAATCTAATGCATTTTGATCCAAATAAATTTTACCATGGCCTTTTTATCCATGAAACCCTATGTAAAGGCATTTTTAACCTACACACACCCTTGATCCACTCTTAGAAGACCTATTGATGGCAATTTACACCATTCCCAACATGTGTAAGGTGTTTGATTGTCCTTATCTTGATGTGTTTTCTCCAATGGTGGAATTGTACAACTTTTTTTGTCATATATTTAGTCAAAAACGTAAAATAATACCATAAATCTTTTTAAAATTTGTTATTTTTTAATTATTATTTTTAAATAGTTGTTTTATTTTGCCATTAGTGGTTTATTTCTTCTGTAGGATCATATAAAGGTAAGTATGAAGAATATTTTTGACTTTTTTTGAAGTGAGGAGATCCATTATTATGTGTCAAATCTAATGTGTGGTTAGAATGCATATTTTACCTCACCCAAGGGTACCTTTTTGATGTTTCAAGTGCAAGTTTTTAATAAATAGGTATATTTATCAGAAATTATATTGTTAATATCTTGAAAGGGTAACTTGAAATTGAGTATCATATTTTGTAAAAGTGCTTCTTTTTTTATTTCCCTAATATTACAACAATTTTCCTTGTAAAATTAACTACGTTATAAAATTCCAAAATTTTAAGAGGTCACTACTAATTATCTTGTGGAGGTGGTTGTGGGCCCTGCATTGTCTCTTGTGTACACATTCTATTTTTCATAACTATTACATGTGCCTATTTAGTGACTACATGCACATTTTTTTTGTCTATTCCTATATGCATTATTAATAGATCATAACATCTATTTGATCATGAATTGTCACTTGTATATAAATTTCTCTCATTTTACTGGACTCATTTTTAGCATAGTCCAAATTCCATCTCTAGAGTGTGGACTATTACTCTTAGTTATGGTCATGTTGACCCCATTTGAGAAACTCCAGACGAGGAGAGTTTTTTTGTCTCTAGTGATCCTTATTGGGAAGGAAAATTATGTTTCATGACATGCTTATATGGAACACTTGTTCACATGAAAGAATAATATTACATTTCTATATGGATATATTCCTACACCCATTGATCCTATTCAATTTGATAAATGAACTAATACTTGTGAAAAGGTTTTTTTCACTTTGTTACTATATGTTTTCATGGATATTCATTACCATGTAGAATATACATAGTGTATATACACTATTTGGATCATATTATAGAGTCTTTTTGATGATCCTATTGTCTCTTATGAGACTATTGTAC
The DNA here is from genome assembly GCA_037957365.1 of Torreya grandis. NCBI lineage: Eukaryota > Viridiplantae > Streptophyta > Pinopsida > Cupressales > Taxaceae > Torreya > Torreya grandis. The sequence goes on along the minus strand of JARHVA010005410.1, from coordinate 1,027,061 downwards.
TCTCTAATTATTTTATTTCTTATGGACAATTATTTTCCTTTTATTGAGCCCCCACTATAGGATGAGATTCTCCTAGACCTTAGTTATCTCATTGCATATTCTACACCCATTCCTATGTAGATTATTGCTCTTATAGAGCCTTCATAGACTTGAATTTTAGAGGGATTTCCTAATGAAAATACACACATTGAGATTATTTATGACTCATGTGTTTGTGGATTTTTGTCTTTTAGATTTGAGTGATTTATTTACAAACTAGTATTCAATTTCAATGGTTATTAATCCTTCTCTCCTTTTCCCATGGACATTTTTTTAGTGAATGTTCCATGTCTATCTTCTTCTATAGATGTTTTCTCCCCTTCATTATATGCTCCTTGTTTCCATCTTCTACAATTAATCTTATGATATCTGATCAGACTTTAGCATATTCAAACACTAGCAGGGAGATATTTGAGCATCTTTTTAGAGATATATATCTTGATTCCTACACACATTCCACTTGATTAGGAAATCATAAGTTTAATATTTCATGGTTTATTTCTTCTAAAAGGAAGATACAACATTTTTTCAAAGGGACTTATTGAAATATTGTCCATGCATCATTCTATGCATATCTTCTGTCTCTTCTTTTTGGAGGCACAGATCCTTCCTATTTTGTAGGATATTGGGATCATTACATTATACATGGGTAAATTATCAATATTTTTTGTTAGGACCCATTTTTTATATCAACACCCACCTAATATACATTTATTGGGGTGTTGTTATAGGCCTTTTTCCCATTGGGTTTTTCCTACATAGTTTTTTTATCTTGCTTAGGGTTCTAGAAGTCATTTGGGTCACTTGGGAAGATTAGTCCCACATTCAATAGAATGTGTGGTACATTTCTATCTATAACCTATATATGCACCTCTTTCCCTTTGTATTCATCATCCAAGATGAAATGTATTATATTTTGTTGATTATTTGGAGCATGCATGTCTTAGTGCAATTATTTCTCTTTGATTTCATTCTTGTAGCCGTTTGTGTTTACTTTGTATTGTTTTGAATAATATGTGTCTTAAATTGCATCTTGAATTAGTTAATTCATTTATATTAACAATCTTGGATCTCATTTTGATAGACCACCATCATATTTAGAGTGTTATGATTGGCAATAGGTTAAGCATAAGCATGTGTACTATGACACTCTTAAAAAACTTGGGATACATAAAGCAAGGTATATTCCCCACAGATATAGTCATCAGTAGTTTCAATGGCTATGTTTAGAGCTCCATAAAGGAGATTTTGCTTCCATTATCAATTGGACTAGCACACATAACCATTCGGTTCCTAGTATTATCTAGTTTAGGTTTATTCAATATATTATTGGGAAGGCCATGGTTATAGTAGATTCAAGCCATCCCATCTACTATACACTGATGCTTGAAGTATATACATGATAATCAAGTGGTTAAGGATAAGGGTGTCCAATATGAGTATCCTCTTTTCATCCCTCAAATAGTTCTAGTATAGTTTATGGATATAGTTCCATCATAGACACTAATTATATTTCTAAAACCATTAATAGATATTGCATGGATATTAGTTGTAACCAAGAGTATAGTTATTTTACATATATCATAGAGCCCAATGGATTCATTATGGTGGGCTAGGTTTACTCCAATTTTATCTACACGTATGCATACTCTCTAATTAAGACCATTACTAGATTAAAAAACTATGTTAGAGATATGTCACAAATTATAGGGGACATTCCTCTACTTAGTTTATGCTAAGATAAATTTTATTAGGTTCTAAGGGTTCTCAACACATACCACCTACCTCACCTACATATTTTTCTTTTACCAAATGGGTCTTTAAGACCTCTACAATTCACAAGGCATCACAATCAGTGCCAAAATATCATAGCATCACTACATAGGTAGCTTCACACTCAGATTACTCCACACAATAGAATATGGGCTCATAGTTTCCCTTTCAAATTTCACACATAATCACAATTCCCTTATTTTACATAAGCCATGATGATAATGAGTCTTCCATTAGACTCATTGGTTAGTATGGTTCGTACTATTGTACATACTTCTTTCTCTCTTGCTCTTTATATATAGTTTATTTTCATTTACTTGACATAGATTATATTAAAAAATATAAAAACAATATAACATGTCAAAATACAAAAAAATCAAATATTTCTAAAACACAAAAATTATAGATTGTTTGCATTACTATGTTTAAATTTATACTACTTGCCAAACATTACATATTTCTAGCTATCTTAGTATAGTCTGTTTTATCATACACATGCTTTAGTTGTTCTTGTCGAGTGCTTGTATATTACATAAAGGACTCTGGTTTACTACATTGATCCAAACTTATTATAATATACACACCATATATAATAGTACATGTTTATTCATTTGATACATCCACCCACTTCGAGGCATCTTATACATAATTGTTACAACCAAGTTCTACCCTTTCATACTATACATTCTAATTTATGAATTCATTTATCTTGTTATTTATCATTGCTACTCATTTCTCATATTTTTTTGTTGAGTATAAATAGTTAGATTTATTAAATGTACATCTTCACATTTACGTAAATTTGTACTAAATAGTTAGATATGCTTTCATTTTTAGATTTCCTGGATTAGAATTAATGGTGTGCCTATTATTCTTCTATTTTATGGGAATTTTAATATGACATTATTATTTGGATCTACACCACTTATATGTTTATATGACTTGGACATGTTCCCATGTCACTTGTGTTTTATTTCTTGATTATATATGTGGACATTTGAGAATGTCCTTTCATGTGGCTATAAGAGAAATTTATTATTGCTTGCATATGTGAACATTTGAACATATCCTTCTATGTATTCATTCTCAAATTTAGTGACATGTGCCTATGTCCCTTGTATTGTGGCCCCTTGTCCTAGTTTTGAATACCTCATGTGTTTTTATGTATGCTTCCTTGTATGCTTCTTCTCCATTATAATTATCTTTCCTTGTTATGTGCACACTGATTTTTGATGTCATGAGGTACCTCATGCATCTACCTTTCTTACTTGGGTGTAATGATGGAAATCATGCCCCATCCCCATAGGTAGCTACTTAGATTTTTATATTACACATTGATATACATATATATTGACACCCTTGTATAATTATAGATTACAACATACATCTTACATTACCTACATATACTCAGATAATTTTATAATCTTATGTTATGTTTGCACATTGTATTAGAATATCATGCATATGCTTAGGCTAAAACATTTTATAGAGTTATTTATTTTGAGGACAATTTTTACATAGGTTTCATAACTACCCTTAAAAGAGGGGCCATTCATAGTTTTTTGTCACAAAGATCAGGCTCCCACATTTCTATTCACAGATTATTTATAGCACATAGGATCAATTTTAGAGATTAGATACATATGAAACACAAGAATAAATAGGGATTGAGGAAGCAATTTAGTCACCCATATTTTAGACTATATATACATTAGAACCTATATTTTAACACTATCACATAGGGAACTAATATCCACTTTAGGGTGGTACTATCCAATAGCTATAGCTTCATGGTAATCCAAATTAGCCACACCAGTACACTAGGTACAATATAGATTTGCACAATTACACTCATAGATTTGATAATTATATTCAAATTTTATACAAATACACTCATTTATACTTTATTCATACCATATAATTATATTTGGGAGAATCATGCATGACATGATCACTCTCACATTTAGTTCAGTTATACATATTCAATTATTACATACTCAATTCAAAATCAATATACTTAGATATCAGATTGGGGGCATGTGCACATAACACAGTTTCCATATACTCAGCTACACATAAGTTGATTATATGGAATCGTAAACTCCATGTATCTCTCAAAATTGTATAGACTTGTTATCATATTCTAGGTTATCATCAAATCCATGTCTTACTCCATCTTTATTGATTGGCATTCATGAGTGGGATAGAGCCACCTAATGTACTTGAGTGGTTGTAGAGCTGATATACATAGTTAGATACTTTTAGCACTTAGTGAAATAATATTTTTTTTAATATAATTTAAATGGGTGTGAAATTATGGATTCATAATCTAATTTATTTATTTATCCACCCACATGAGAGGGTTAGACACACTTACATTCTTATCCTAGTTATTCACATATCATGATCCACCAAGTTAGGTTGGGAAATGATGGATTCAAAAATAAATTGATTTATTGAGCCACTCATATGAATATTGAACAAGATATTAGCTCAGTCCAATGTATACAATGATATCATCACTATGTATGACCACACACAGGTTATCACTAGGTTGACACATTGGTTCATGTACCCAATAATATGCATTCACTCATTTCCTCTCTCTTTACTCAAATTTACTTGATTAATTTATTCAATATAGTCTTTTTATTCTCATAATATCTTAATTAAGGACTAATTTTTTCTTATTTTATTTAAGGTCATTGCTTTGGATCATGTTTCACATACATAGACCTAGATTCACATACTTAGACTCAGATGCATGGGATTAAATTCCAAGGTAAGTCTAGGTACACTTATTTTTACTTTCTACTATACATTTCACTTTGATAAATTTATATCATAATGGGGGGAAAATTTAATAACCTAAAAGTTGTATTTAGATGTTAAGAGTGTTACTTGATTTAGCGTATTCCTATCTTATCACTAGAACTATCATGTAGCCTTTACCATAACATTCCATCCATTTTATAGACAATATAAATCTATAATAAAATCAAAAATATCCCAAAATAACTTTATCATATCCCAAATATGTTGGGCCAGTAGTCTACTAGGTGGACATTAGCACCACACTAAGGACACTGCAACCAGATGGTGTTAGTGTCCCTAACTGGGCCTTATTTTCCCTTACCCTAACTCTCTCACATAAATACTTTTAAAAATGTGTTCCCCTCTTAAGATCATACCAAGTGAATTTTATTATCAATATAAGCTATAGATATTTTTAAATATAAGACTATTTGACCTCTATGCACTAGATGGGAAATTGATGCAAAAGCCTATCCAAACAAGAAAGAATTTGAGAAAAATTAGGGTATTTGATCCCTATTATACCCTAATTATACATAATACCATATATAACAACCCTAATCTTATATTTAAAATATTTAAAAGATAAATCACACTCAAGGCATTCAATACCACTCTCATTCTAACATTCACTTGTACTTACATGAAGCACTAGGTGGGATAACTACATTAGGCTTGATCTCTCCTCCGAGTATTGGTATGTATGAAAATATCTTCATAGTGTGGTGGGATTTCCAACATATCATAATAATGAACACACTTTTATTTATAATTCCATACTTGCAAGGATGATTAAGGTTTTTAATCTAAATCAATTTTTCCAAGCACAACATAGAGTTTTAGATTTTTTGTGCATAGGAATAGGAACAAAATATACAGGCATATTTTCTCTTATAAAATAGGAATAGTATTTTAAATAGGATAATAACACCAATTTAAGGACACTACATGAGTATGTCACTACTATCCAGGTGGGACACTATTGCCCAATGAGAAAATAGATCCTAGGACCTTGTTGATGACACTCAGACCTGTCTAGAACTCAGTTTTTAGAACCCAAACCATCTAAGACTGACACTTTCCAAATAAGTTTATATTTAATAATATTTTTAGAAACTCAAAAGAGGTCAATCCATAAAAAATTAGTACTTAATTATTACATATTATTTAATTTATTTAAACATCTTATCCATTTAATCTAAACATATGATTTACATAGTTAAACCCTAAAAGGCTAAATTAGTATAAATGTAACTTTTATTTAATAACAAATACTATGAAATGGTAAAATTTATTATAGTGTGTTTATATATAAAATGGGTGTGAATATCAAGTTATCTATGTTATAACTTCATGTACATAGAATATAGTGTGTTATAGCTCATGTGTTACAAAATAGATACATGGGGCATGTTGTGTTATGACTATGTATTGCATCAAATTGAATGTGTATGGTCATATGTATATGTTACATATTTAACATGCATGATTATAAGGGTAGTTATAAATAACTATTATATATTAAAATAAAGGTGGAGTTAACATGTCTCACCATCCTTACATGATTATGGTAGAGTTCCCAATTGAGTGGTGACCACTAATTTGGTCTCACATTTCCTACATGTTTAGTAATGGTCATGATCCTAAGAATCCTCGCTGATAGCTAATCGAAATAAATCCTAGGAGTTTAGGATGATCGAAGGGCACTAGTTGAGGCATGTAGTAAGAGCATCCCTTTATTTAGTTATGATGAAGTAGGGTCTAATAGGGAAGGATAGTTTATGAGTGGATGCCAGTGAGGTAGGTAGGACTACAAGTTGAAAATGTGTTGAGAACAAAGGCTATGATTTTAGGTGATCATTACACAAAGTTATATGAGTATTCATATAATTTTTCATGGGATAATGACCAGCATTATCATAAAGGAGTTTTCAATATTGTGTGAGAGGTTTGATCTCTACGTAGAGGAACAAATGAGGAGTGTGTTCATCTCCATAGAGGATACACACAGATCATCTTTAGTCCAATCCAAGGTGTCGTGATATTGAATTTGAGTAGAATCATTGATTAAAATATTTCATGGTTTCTATTGTATAGATATAATTATTATTTCACACAATTTTTGTGACCATAATAGGAGAAATACCTTTAAATTTTACTTGTTAGGCACTTATATTGTTTTGACAAGATTAGAGGTTCCTTATAAGTTGAATTGGCATCCAAAATCCCCTAATGTTTTTGAAAATATTATGCCTAGACTCATAGTGGAATCACTCTATGTATCAATGGATTCATCATAATCATTAACAACTTTATTTATTATCATTATTCATCTTGTTTAACCATTGACTAGCCTTGATAGTTTCTACTTATAGTTTTGACTATTTTATGTAGCTATAATAAAACCACCATTCATGAATTATTGGATTCATTTACTTATTAGTGCATTTTATTTTATTTTTAAATATTTTTTAATTTTATAACATATTTTGTGATTATAGAGAATCTATGACTATGTAATATCAACTTTGATCATGAAAATAATGGATTCATGCAACCTGTTAGCATCTATGATCAATTATTTTTTGTTTTTGTCTATAGAAAAATCATTATTGTCAATCAATGGCTTCAATATCGACATTAATATATTTGTTAAGTTTTTATTATCTTTATTAACTCTTTGTAAAATTTGTCTTTTTTCTTGTTTATTTTATGTTCTTAGTAGAATTGATTAAATTTGTATCATCGTTATTATCATAACTAGTGGCTTTATGTATAATGTTAGCATTTTTTATTTCTAACATATTTTGTAAAATTTGTACTATGTATTATTGGTTTTGACCTGAGAATCAATAACTTTGACCTGCGTATTATTGGATTTGATTTCTGATAGTTTATTGTGTAGGTTTCCAACCAATATTTAAAATCAAAATACTAACATTTTTTTATGGGACCACCTGTCAAATAAATAAATAACCATCCTTACAAACATTTTTTTCTCATAATCACATTTTAATCAAGTTAATCAATTAATCTTGTTTGGGTGAACTGATTGTGTACACTCTCCCCTTTCACCCATAAGGTGACCTTAGGGATCAAAATTAATCAAATATAACTTCTTTATTAAAATATTTCATGTACATCCTTTGTATGAGTGCATTTTATCAGAGGCAAGATTTTGTATGCTCTCCCCTTACATCTATAAGGAAATCTTGAGGATAAAAAATAATTTACACTTCTTATCTTTATTTTTCTAGGTTAAACATGACATGTAAATGATTCCTATGCACTTGCCATAATCCTTATTAGTTTGTGATGTGTATTTCATTACCATGCACTAATCCAAACTTAGTGTTTTTTTGGAGTTTAAATATAAATGACAACTATCATAAACCTAAGTAGGATTCACCATAAAGGGTTTTCCCCCAAATCTAAAAGCTCACACTCTAATCCTCAAATTTCAAATAACATCCTTACATATATTTTCCCCCACATACCATAAGATATTCATGGGATCACCTTATAAAGCCTCATATATCCTAGACTAGGACATTCCATTTGCAAACAACTATCAGTGTAGAAAAAATATCCCTTAATATCACTCACCAAATGCACATGTAGATGAGGATTGGGAGACAAACCTAGTCACCACTTTATGTGAGTAGACATGGGATGTTAGTTAAGCTATAAACCCATATATACTAGTATATACTTGTCATTTTCTTAATATTTTCCATGTGTTATCGAGCCCCATTTCTTTTAAAACCTTAAAAAAATTAATAACTTAATCCAAACTAGTAATCCAAAATAACTAAACATATATACATCCATTTAAATAAACACACATTCTTAAATTTAATCCCCAATAGATTATAAATCCAAACATACAACATCCAATAGAAACACCAAAATTATATCAATCCACATAACTTACATAAAGCATCCACATCAAGACAATCCCTATCACATATCATCATAAACCATGAATTTATTTTAAGCTTACTATATTCTTAAATGCCTAATAAATTTTAACACACATATATCCCAATCAACCAATAATAATTAGTCTATCTAATTTTTAAATGTTTATTCCCACATCCTAGTGAAAATCCTCTTATCTTTGGAAAATATACCTTAAGATTATATAATCACCTAATTGTGCCTATTTTATACTCAATCATTTAAACTAGCTTGTAATCCTAAGATTAACATAATCTAAAACACAAAATCACCACTTCCATAATATTTTTTGTTCAATTTATTTCACCCATCTATATAGACTAACAAATCACAACATTCATCCTTTATCCCATATCCATTATTCTAAGGTAAAGCTATCTCATATCTCAAATCAAACAAATTTTCTCTAGTTTATTAAAAAACCAATCAAATTAAATTGAACATCTCACCTCCAAACATCAAAATCAATCTAAATCAATCCAATAGTGAAAAAATTGGTTTAATATAACCACATCAATCTAAGTCAAGATAAACATCACTCTCATCCCACACACTTAAAAAATATCATGGCACCAAAAACTTGATGCCAACTCAAATTTTAACAAACCTATCACAATAAATACCTTGAAAATCCTTGCCATATAAAATAGAATCATGATAGCAATGAAGAAAGTCTTGTAAATACATAATCACATCAAAAATATATTTTCAATGAATTTTTGGAAAAAACATGGAAGATCCTAAATGTAACAATACCTTTATGACAATAAAGATGAGATACTATCAGGACTTATTAAAGTTTGAGCTATATTTATCCCTAATTTTAGTTATGTAAATTTATAAAATATAATAATAATAATAATAATAATAATAATAATAATAATAATAATAATAATAATAATAATAATAATAATAAATAAATAAATAAAACCAAAAAGGCCTACCCATATACGTAATCCATATTAATAAGAGGAACCCCATATGGATTTTATAAATATTGACCATGTCATAATTAAAAAGGTTAAATCCAAGTTGGAAGACCAAATAGAACATGACCATAAACAAGCTATGTTTGACTAGTTAAATCAAATCACCCAACAAGTGGTGTCTCTATATTTCTAAATAAATCTTATTACCATAAAACATTCACATCATAAGTCATCATCAATAACACATCAACCTATCAAAGATTAATAAAAATCCAATCCCATTCCATCCTCTTCCACTCCTTTTGTTGATACTTCATTTGCACAAAAATGAAAAGAAATTAAGAATGATCTTCAAGGGATCGAAAATCATTCACATAATAATAAATATGAATATGATGATCTATGTACCTATCCTCTTGACAAGGACATCTTATGCATCACTTTCCCACTACACTTTGAACCACATAAATTTGAAAAATACAAGGGAAAGGGAGATACGAGAGCAAATCAAATAATAAATGTCATGTCAAAAAGTTGATTATAGTGATGCTTACCTTCTTAAGTTATTCCCTTAAAGTATTAGAGGACTAGATCTTAAATTATTCATACACTTACCAAATATATTAGTAACACCATTCAAAAATTTATCATAAAAATTTATTAAGAACTTCTTAGACACTGTATAACATGATATTAACATATTAGATCTATACAACAAATAGTGTAGTGGTGCAGACTTGTCACTATATTTTCATGTGAGTGTTTTTCATTCTTTCAAAGATGGTGCAATCTTTTTAGTATATTTCCATGTATGGTCCTTGAAAAAAATCTTGCTACTAGCTTTAGTGTTATCCTAAATAAAAAATGATTTTTAATTACAACTTCATTGTGAAAATACTTTTGACAACATTATTTAAAAAGGCACACAAATTGAAAAGTCTATCATTACTGAATTCCTAATCAATATCTTTTCTAAAGATAATTAAAATATGAATTTCTTTAATAATAATAAAAATGTAGTTGGTGATGGAGTCATATACTCCAAACATATACAAACTATTTAAATTCAAAACCCTCCAAAATCATAATATACATCACGAATCATTGTTCCAAAAGGAAACACTAAGAAATATTCTAAGAAATATAATATACACCTCTTGGTGAACTATTTGAAACTATTTTTTTTTAACTCTTGGTCGTAACTATGATTGTGTTTTTATAAATTAAGTCCTTAAAAGAAAATCAACTTAAGATTGTATGGTATTGAGAAGATGAATATTGTGACTTTCATAGAATCAAGGGGCACTCCACCAAAATTTTCATTCAGATTAGGAATTATATTTATGACTTGATTGGTCAAGGTGAAATCAAGGTTGAAAAGGAGGCACCTTATTTCAAGATCAACATCTTGTTGTATATCAAGATCTATTTCCAAAGCATAATAAATAAATATCCACCATATCATGACCAAGGTAAAACCCCCCACACTAATCATGTTGATTACAGGACAACCCCTTACAAATATGACTCAATGGTTGGCCATATTTATCACAACAAACATCAAGTTCCCACTATCAAAATAATATATAGGCAACTTAAATGTTTCCCATGCCCAAAGTTTCCCCATCAACAAAATCAACTCTAGAACATTTGAATGCACCCAAACATTTGAGGATATGGTTAATAAAATTATGATTCAAGCATCTAAATGAGTCATTACCACATGACATGGTAATACTACTATTATAGGGGAAAACACCTCCTAAAACACTTATCTATAAAGTGCCTTAAAAATCAATGTCTAATGAACTCCTCTAACTATTCCTAAGGTATAATAAAATCTTATCCAATAACTTGAGAATACCCAACTCAAATCTCTATAATGGATCTTCTCAAATCATATTTTATCCATTGAGACATACTCAATAAGTCCTTGAAGGATTCAAAATTTTGTATAAATACTGATCATATTCAATTCTAGGTGCTCAATGGCCATCTCCCATTCACCCAATATCTTACCTTTGACCCACATCACATACTTCCAATTATCCCTAATCATAAAAACACTTTGTATATTAAAGTATTTATTATATATAAAAAAATCAAATGATTAATTATAGATAATGTATTTGGATTTAATTGGTGTAATATCAATGTGATCAAAAGATTGGGTTATTCAGAATCCACATTAACATCAAAAATCATTATTATCAAGGTTAACAATGATGTCAAATGCCAATCGGTAGTAAATATTTATATTATTATAATGGTGGGCTTAGTCACATATGAAACATTAATTCACATGGTGGATTTTGAATTTTACTATAACATACTTTTAGGATGCCCTTGGATCCATGAAATTCAATTTTTTTCATCCACTCTCCATGAATGTATCAAATTTACTCATTCCAACATGTAAGTCACTATACTTGGTGATATATATCCCTACAAATATTTTAAAATGTTGGAGGGGAAATATCATGATGTAATATACTATCATAGTACTAAGGGAACTTCTATTATAAAATAAAAATCTAAATCTTATATCCATCTAGATGACCTCCCATATACATCCATAAATTTTCCTATTGTATTCCACATTAAAATAATTCTAAAAGGAAGGGGTAAATACGAATAACATACCTTACATATTGGTGAGTTCCATGTATAACCAAACAATTATGGGTTACTCAACATGTGGGAATTCAAAGTAACTATAATAATGCAAAAATTGACCCATAAAAACAAATTGTGTCCATAGGATTTTACTAATTTGTTTACCCCCACCTAACAAAGTTTGAGTGCACCCACATCTAATAAATACAATATGATAGTCATGATCATGACTAATTTCATATTTTATGGAAAGTACATGCTATGAATTGGATTTACAATTTCATTTAAGATAATCTTTATCCCTTTGTATCATGTTGATCCCAACATGTATAATTGTACATGATAAAAGGATAAGAGATATGTGCACTGGTATTACAACCATATCTTATAAAAATACATGAGGATTATAAGACATTTAAAAAAGTCATTATTATCTAATCTCAATTGATAAGTTAAGGGTTTAGGTGTTTACCCACCTTAAACCTCTACCTAAAAATGAGAAATAAGTGGTTCTTAGCTTAATAATCACCTAATAAAGAATATAACCACATAAATGTCTTCCATCATTTCTTATTTGAGATTATAAGAAGTATGTTACACTAAAATATGATTACATACTTATACTACTACTATCAATGAGAAAAAAATCTAAAAACATAGAACAAATCTAAATGATAAGAATAATTTAACAAATTTAAATTTATAATGAGAAAAACATGTCATTGATTGTCATTCAGATGTTCAAAATTTATCTAAGCCACTATCATCTAAGCATACTACCAAGCTTTGATAACAATCAAAATTCTTAATTGAACCTTCCATTTATGGTATAACCAAAATATGATAGGTTTTAACCTTACCTTAAAGCTCAATAAATGAAATTACAAATACTAGACTTTATCATTGATTCAATAAACTCAATTTGGTTTAAATTAAAGATTTATGGGGAACATTACAATGAGTAGTTAGAGTGATCTATGGCCAAATAAATAATCACCACTAAAAGATATAAAAATGTAATACAAGTTTATTTACAACATGTTATTAACAACCCATGTCCCTATTCAAGAACTACTTTATTTAATGATAGATAACATTCTCCATGGATTGGCATTGGTTGAATATAATGTTTCACAATTAACTAAGGTTCTTATATATTAAAACTACCATATAAACTTAGCATCTCTTTGCCTAATTTTCTTCACATGAGAAAAGCTTAAGAAAATTTAATAACCACAATGAATAGTGATTTTATGAAAGATTAAGAGGAGTTATATTTGAAGTTCACCAACTCACCATTCACATGAATATTCAAAGTGTCAAGGTTTTGGTTAACATTCTATTACTACACAATCTATACACAAGATACTTTAAAGAATTCTTAAAACAAATCCAAAACTAAGACCTATATAGAATCCTACATTTATTACTCTAATTCTTGACTAAAATTACCAACAATGTAGGAATTACCTCATTTAATACTTGGTATTTTGGCTCAATTAGAAATGAGATATTCATAATAAGGAACATTTAGTATTACTTCCCATAGATTAACATATGCTTCGACTATGACTCGATTTTATGAAAGCCACACAATATCAAATTTTAATAATAAAATTCACATTTACCTTAATAATATATATTGTTAATAATTCAAATGATAAGCTATAGTTGTGAGGATTCAATATTTCTAGAATCCCAAAATTTCCATTTAAATTTAATATCTTCCAACATCATGCTCTAAACTACAACTTCCATTGATGAGAGAGTGAAAAAATAATATTATAACCATGACAAGATAATCTCATACAACTAAATAATTATAATATTAATTATCTAATTCATGAAAATATCATGTATCTACCTATTCCTATTTGCATAGGCCACATTATCCAAACATTGATAATAATATTATCTACAATCCAATCACATGATGTGTTATAAATAAAATATATATAATAATGCCCTTATTAATCCATCTTACTCTTGATAGAGAAATAAACATATTGTGAGGAATTCATAAATGAGGCCACTCTAAGGTCCACTCAAATTTTCCAAAAATGTGGTATTCATAATAAATACTAATTTATCGGAAGGCATAAAATTGAAAAAAAAAATATATTACCGCAAAAATTACAATGCTATTATATTTGATAATATATGATATTTAAGTATAATACATAATGTAGACATTCATTTTTGGCCACTTTCATGCCTAAAAAAACATTTAGATCAATTTTTAGAAAATGACACTATTTAAACCTAGAAATCCCCTAAATATCCAAAAAATTAATCATACAAGGGAGTTAATTTCTTAGAAACATGGTAAAACTAGTTTATTTGGCATATTACCCTATTTGAACGAATAGTTTAGTTTCAACCCTAGTCAAATTGTGACCTATTAATTTAACTATGCCTCTTGAGATACTAACTCAAAACATTTAAAATAATTATAAAAGCCAACAAGTACTAAGAAATATTAATTAAAAATGAAATGTTAATTAACTTGCCTAAGTAGAAATTCTAATTTTAATTAGAGAATTTCATTTATATAAAGAATGAATTTTTATCCAAATATGAAGTCAATGGTCAAAGGAGGTAATAAAGTGATTTATTAATTCCTAAATATTCCAAAAAGGTGAGTCACAGTCTCACAAATATCTAGACTAAGTTTTCATGCCTCACAAATATCTAAAACTGAGGTGTCAAGACATCATGAGTGATTTTACCTAACCCAAGGTTAACTTGATTCAACTTAGGTTATTCTAGACTCAAGAAAATATATAATTAACCTAACCTCCCTATTGTTAGAATTAGTTATTAGAGATAAAAATATAAGTGCCCACACCATATGCCAAAAAGATTTGTTATGTAAGGTTATTATACTAGAATACCTTCAAAAATACATTGAGAGTAGTGTTATAATTCTCATTTTATTCCAAGGTTCACATAAATCCACAAGTAACCATTGGATAAGTGTTACAACCATGGAGAAGCATTGCTAGATGTCTCTAATTATCATAGTCTAAGCACAAACATCCTTATGCCAAGAAGTGGATATCAAATTTGACAAAGGAGGTAAATTACTTGTGTTATTTTTATCACTATTTTGTGATCTTATTCATTATGTTAAGCACCCATAGTTCTTAGGAAAGAGTGTTTAGTTCTAGTGTATTTTTATGCTTGTTTTTTTGTCATTTGGACTAACAAGAAACTAATCAATGTTTGTGTGCTCTTCAAACTCCTAAGATACATAATACCATACCTGGTGGGACCACACATATTGTATGTCCAAGGAGAATGATATGCTATATTTAGTTTTTCTAATAAATGTATTTAATTATTCAAGTTTAAAGTTTTACCCTTGAAAATAATGTCATCTTTTTTTGTAATCAACAACTTCACCCTATGTAATGACAGCTTCCCCAGTCATATTTTTTGTTTGTGGTCTTATTTGTGCAAAAATGATAGCTTTGAAATGGTGGATTCAACCTAATAAATAATAGATTTATGATCTATATTAAGTAGATTTCACCCTAATAACAACAATTTTGATAGGTAAAATTATATTTGGTTTTGGTGGCTTCACCTATTCTCTCCCTTTATTCAGTGACTTCACCATATGTGATCGGTGGCTTTGCCTTATTTAATGGTGACTTGGCTGAATTGTGGTATATATATATATATGTAGTTTTATTAAAATAGTGGCTTCATAGAAAATGGTGGCTTCACCCTATTTCATAATAGTGGTTTTGCTCTATGTTTTCAAAAATCCAAAATCTCAAAAAGGAGTACTGTTTATTCAATTATTTTTTGGCCTAGAAACAAGAAACCATAGTAAATTTTTTTCAAGAAATAGGGTGGAGAGAAAAAGGATTAGACATTTATAAATCTCACATACTTTATTTGGTGCTTATAAAAAACCTATTCACACTTATCTTTTATTATTTTCAAAGTTTTTAAAAGTGCAAATAAGCCCAAAGGGCCAAAATTTCAATCATATTTGCATTGGTGCTATTGAAAAGGACATACACTTTAGTAAGAGTGTTTAATACATTTTTTACTTCTTGTTCATTCCTTGTTATTAGATAATTTCAATGTTCATTAGAGTAGATTCTTTGTTTATGTCAAATTAGAAACTATTGTGTGTATGCTCTCCCCCATCCCCTATAAAGAACTTAGGTGACTGAAAGTTCTTGGTTTATTACCTTGTTTTTTAAGTATTATTAGAATTAATGTTGCATAAGTTCTTCCCAAGCTCTAAGTGACTTAGGTGACTCATAAATGACCTCTAAATTATTTCCATTTTTTTTATATTTGTATTATGTGTAGGATGTCATTTCTCCCTCACAAGTTTATTAGGGGTCTGTTGGCTTGGGGTTTCATCTCCTAACATCATACAAACCCCACTCCATGGTGAAATATATAAATTGGGAAGATAATATTGGTATTAACAGGGGGTTGAGTAGATACCCTCTCTGATCTTAAATGAAAACTCAGGTCAAGTATTTATAAACATTAGACTCTACTAAGAAGTACATAGCTGGAGTCACTGTGCAAAGGAATAGACCTTTACATAGTAAGATAGTAGGTATGAACCCAATTTATGTTATTTACCTTTTTGTTATCCATACTTATGACTATTTAGTGCATTTAAAACTTATAAATTTTAGTCAACCCCATTTTCCATAGAATTTCCTACCAAATGCAGAGTGTTCCTCATTATAAGTTCATGTCATGTACCAATGCTTTAGAGATAAAGGGTGTTTAAAAACACTACCTAAAAAGGTACTTGAACTGTTGGATTAACACTTAATTCCTCATAAGCATTGGTATATTTTTAGAAGTTTTAGTAGAAGCTAACACATAGCTATGTCAGTTTTATGGATAACACTAACCATTAGTGTTATTTATATTTTCATTAATTTACATCTGTCTTTTATACTAAAACTATTTGTTTGCATTTTCAAATCAAAACAATTCCATAACCATCACATTTTTTTCACACCAATTTATCCAAAGAGGTGTTACTCTTCCTATTTTGTCTCACACTTTTCTCTTAGAGTTTTATTCCAAAACTAATTATGTGTCATTGGTTTTAAACAAGGCATAATTACATTGTTCATTTTATCTTAATCATTTTTCCATTAAATTTTTGAGTTCAAAACCATGTATACCATTTGTTTGAATGAGTGTTGTTACAGTGCTTAAACCATTCCAAAACACTTGTCACATTTGAAATCAAGTTCTAAAATCTTTGTTATACCTTTATTTTATTCAAACACATAGTTATGATACATGTTTTGGTCTATCCCTTTTGAATTAGAATATTTGATTCATTTTTAATTATATTTGAAACTCAATATTTCAAAGTAAAAATCCTAAACTAATCAATTTACACCAAAGCCCCATCTAATTTTAGATTAGGCTGTCTACCTTTTATGTTTGGATTATGTTACTTGGGTTGATTTCCTATTTAATCTAAAGACCCCTTTATCTAGACCTAGTGATTGTTATTCTTCTTGTGCCTTGTTTGAGTGTCCTTTTAATCCAAGTTATTTGTGCATGCCTTGTTTGAAGTTTGTTGTGACAAGTTTTAAAGTTTCCTACTTCTATTGTTCAAAGAGTCTCTTGTGAGTTAAGTACGAAGTTTTATAGAGCCAACTACTAAATGTTGTTTTGAGCTAATTACCTTAGGATTAAGTTATATATTGAGTTGTTTTATAAATTTTAGCCAAGCCAAATACCCTAATTTAGTTTGTTTTATAATTCTTATTTTAGATAAATCCATTATTTTTCAATATAGCCTTGTTTTTCATGTTAAAATATTATAATCACCTTTGGGCAAATCATTGTTATCCTTTTAACATAGCTCACAATTGTTCTACCTTATCTAAATACTTTTGTCACTAATTAAAAATACCTTTGGAAAATTTGCTACCATATCCATATATAGATTTTGGTCTTTTTTGTTACGTTTTCCACTAATTATAACCACCTTTGGGAAGATTAGTACCTTTTGTTAGACCATTTTCATGCTTTTATTCTACCTTTTTCCTAATTTAGTTATTTTACCTTTGGTCCTATTTGACAGAGCCAAAGTTTGTTTATTTTAGACCTCATTTTTTTCTACCTTTGGACCTATTATTTTCATCAGACCTATCTAATAGATCTGAACATGTCTCATTACACACATAGTGGGACTGTGTATAATCTAGACTATGATAACTTTGTGACAAATAACCCTTTTTTTCAAGAGTTTTATGATGATGTAGCTTATGATATAGATCAATATCTATATTATAACATTCCATATGTTGAATATAGGTCATGCCCATGATACCAACATAAAAATCTATGATCCATACTTCTTTGATCATAATTTCTTAAAGAATAAACTTTAAATTCTCATTAGAGCCATAAAAGTATGAGCTAATTCACCATTAGACTTCCCAAATGAATGTCTAAGTAATTTTATTAGAAATCATAGTAACATGCCTTAAATCAAAAAATTTGAACATACATCAACTAGTTATATTTAATCTTTAGTCTAAATTCCACTGTAGAACCAAAACATGTTTGCAAAATTGAAAGGCCCTATGGATGAATAAATGGAATATGTACATTAAGTGTATTAAAACTACCTAAATATAATTCACAATCTTAACATGATGGTTGTTTCTAACATACCACTTATTGAGATAGATCCATTAATAGGCAAAAAAATATGATTTGGGCTATGCAAACAAAAACATAAACCCATTTAACAAAATAATGCTAGTTGGTGACATGTTTAATGTCCTTATTTTGATTAAATATATTGTTTCTCAAATATAATAACTCACTCAAAAAGTTTTGGATAGCATGCAAGTGCATCCAATTTAAACCAAAGTGGGTCTAATTTATAAACAATCAATACATAATAGATTCATCTAAATAATTCCATAAGTGGATTGTAATAATATGGGATATGTATGCCTACTTCACAAAATTGAAAATTAACCTTCATTCCTTAACCAAATACTTCCTCAAGTCTGCAATATGGAGGAAAGAACCAACAACATACCAACTTACCACCTCAACATGTACATAACACTATGTCACCTCAACAATGGGAATGATTGTTATGCCACAACAAAAATAGACTAATTTACCTCAAAAATCATAAATTTTGCCTAGATAATATTTTTTTATTCATCAAAAAGTTTTCTTTGGTCAACAAAAATAATTTACTAACCAAAAGTAAGTGCCTATCCAAAAATAGGTGTTTAACCAATAAAAAGGTTCTTATGTATAACAGGTACTAGGTGTTCAATAATAATTTCATTTCACCTAAAGGGTATCACACATGAAACAAGGATCTAAATTTTAACACCTCGAACAATAGGATTCTATTCAACAATGTCTTTCCTATATACAATAGTGTTTGATGAGTAGGCAACAAGTTCCCTCTCAAACCTAGCAATATCAACACATCCCACAAATATAAATTCCATTACCTCAACCACATTTTTATAGCAAAGCTTATGTATCCAATAAAAATATAATGTGTTTTAGTGAAATCAAATTTTATATCCACCATATAATCCTAATGCACGAATACATATACCTAGTCATCTGACCAATTTGACCAATATTCCATAATATGCCTACCACGGTTGAGGTAATCCACATTTAACCATGCAACCTCAATAAAAACATTCCACTCCATCTAAATTAATTTCCCAAGAGTTAAAATAAATTAAGGATGCAATTCTATCTATATAGATAAAAATATAAACAAAGAAATTCAAACTAGATGAAATATACTATTATCCATTCAATATGGAATATTTATAAATACCATTTCCATTAGGTTATGTGCTTCCCAAGTATTTACAAATACATGGACAAAGGTGACCCTAAATATAATCTAAAATAATTCTATTTTTTTCTGAGCCATCCAATGTCATATAATGATATATACTTACTTATACTCTTTCTAAGGAGTCTAGTTGGACAAACCTTAGAATGGCTTTTAAAATTGATGAATAATTTTGTACCTAACTTTGATGATATTTAAAGTAAATTTTACAAAATTTTTCATATAATATTGAGCACAGGATTATATTTATGTATTTGTTCCAATCTAAATAGAAGACTATTGAAATCTTCATTGCATACTTGCAATGTTGGAGAGCACTAATGAGCCAATTTACACATAATCTACTAGATAAATAATTGGCCTCAATTTTACTAAGACCATAAAAAGTGAGATATCTTACCATATTGAGATATAATATACTCATACATTCAAAGAATTTATATAGAAAGGAATAATGTTTGAGAAATATCTTGTAAATAAAGGGATAATCAAGCTCTTTTCTTCTAAGTAGATCTAGAATCAACATTAAGACTAACAGAGTTATAAAACAAAACCAAGGACAAAACCATAATCATAACCCAATTCAAATATAATATTTAATGCCACCTCTAGATAATAAAAATGAGAGACCAAAACCCTAAAATTGAAACAATAATGTTGTTGGAAATGGGGTCACTAAATCATGCCATTTTTAGATAGTGAAAACACTAGTTGTCCATTTACCTCAACCCATTCAAAAACCACCACCTCCATACATTCAACCAAGACCTCCATAAAAATAACATCTATGTAATCAAAAGCAATTTCAATCCCCCACCCAAAGGAGAAGACTATTAATTGACAAATAATTCAATGACTTTGGTGAGCCTATTGAATTTGTGTTATAAATATTAGTTCATATAAATATGATTAGTTGGCCAATACTAAATCCTTTTCTTACAAGAATTCCTTTTCCTAATTGGTAATAATAGTATTAATTTTGTGAGTAATATTGCATTAGAGGACATTCCATATGATGGTGTATCTAATTTAGGAATTTAATTAAGAATATACTATAAAATGGAGAGATAGAAAGAGACACCCATGCTATTATGACCAATCATAACTTAGGTATCTACCATAATAAATTTCCCCAACATAGAAACAAAAACAATTAGAAACAATATAAATAACAACAATAATAGTAGTAGAGAATCCCATTGTAAAATCAACAATAACAATGATATCCATAAAACCAATAGAATGGTTGGAACCAAGGGCAAACTGATCAAACCAAACAAGGAGGCCATCATATCATAATGTATACATGTAAGAATGTTTTAGGACATGTTTCAAGTGGTCATTTTACAACTATTACCATAAATCCTTGTCTAACTACCAAGATACCTAGGCCTTCACCTAACAATGTCTATCATCCAAGCAATACCTACCAACCTCCTTATGTCGATAATATTTATTTAAATCATGTTAATAGCCAAGATCAACACTACCCTAATATTATCATTTTAGGCCTCATTTCCTTCCCATGCAACTAGCAAATCTAAGTACTAGATTGATATTGTACAATCATGACTCAATGATCCAAGGTCACTATCAAGGAACTATAGTTGAATAATAAAAATGATCCCATTTAACCTTCCATGCATATCAAAAATAAAATAATTGACAAAACTGAGGGGAAGATTTATGATATTATGGAACAACTAAAAAAGACACCTACACGTATATCCATCATGGATTTTTTTTGTATGCCTAGTGTCCAAAAAGATATATTGAATGAGTAATTCAACTAGTCCCTCATGTTAGATGACATCACTATAAACAAATTCCAATATATTTTAAGACACATGGCCCTTGGGAAACATAATACTTTTGACCAAAGTGACATGTCATCTCTTGGCCCTCTACATAATAAACTATTGTACATTAAGGTCTATATAATGAATGATAAAGTAAAATGTATCCTTATAGATAATGGTTTAGACCTCAACATTATGTCTCTAAAGTTGGTCAAACATCTTGGATATATAATAGCCTACTTATAGCTAGATAACATTGTTATCAAGACAAATGATAATGAAGAAAAAGAATATCAAGGTACTATTAGCATATTAGTGGTCATTAGACCCTTGACCCATGACACTCTATGCCATATCTTGGACCTAGAATTATCTTGTAATATGTTATTGGGCCAACTCTATATCCATAAAATGAGGGCCATACCTTTTAGGTTACATTAGTGTATAAAATTTCCACATTCAAGAATGGAAGTGACTATACCAATTGATCTTTAGCCATATCCATATTTTAAGTGCCTTGAGGTAGAATCCTATGCCCAAATTTGATGAAGGAAGAGCTAAAAAGGGAAATCCATTTAATTAAGATCATAAGATAATTATATTGACCCAGATATCTTAGCTTCTACCTTGACCATGCCTCCACGAAAAATTTCCAATCATTTATATATAAATGACAAAGGTCTCAAAGAATATAGTACACATAATTCATTCCATATTTCTAAATTACCTAAAAATTCAAAATCTTAAGGGAGACCAAAGGCCAAAAATACTCGTATGGAGTGGCAAACCAAAGTAAAATCTTAGCTAAACAATCCCATTACTTCTAACCTAGCCTCTAGCATAGAACATCACCCCTTAGCCAAAGATAATTTATGGATTTACACTAATGAGCTATTTGACTATTACCAAAGTAAAAATTATTATATCCCTAATTGGGTTATGGGTCACCTAGCTTATGAAGGTAGAGGCTGGGGGCTACATCAAAAAGGCATGATCAAACTAGTCTCAATGACCAAGTATAAGGAATATTTAAACTACCTAGGGTGACCTAATATACCATATTTGTGTTCTAACACCATCAACTAGTGAAGATGATGATGATAGTGATGTAAGGTCTGATTATAACATCAATAATGATCTTTTTACTACAAAATTGTTTAACCCCCATTTTATTTTCACTATTAAACCTATTTATCAACCTTTGTCATTAAACCTTTACCATCCACAACTAATATATTATGACCAACAAGGGTAAACATTGCCCTTATATGAGTTTTATAATTATGAGTCCATTTTCAACTTTCTAGGATTGAGGAATCACATTCCTATTATATTTCCCAAGTAAGGCTTTTATATTGGATTCGATCCTACCACCTATTTTAGAGAGCGGGTGAACTTCCTTAGCCAAAAATAAAATAAAATCAAACATTAAGGTCTAAAATTGAAAACCTCTTTAGTATTCTTTCTAACCAGGGTAATAGTAAAGAGAAATGCAGGTATCTTGGTGAAAATTGGTTTCCATTACCATTACATGGGGATGTTCACCCATCTTTATATGAAGCACAAGATACATCTAGTCCAAAGCCTATACATGGATCTAAAATTAGTATCAAGGTGTGGTAAGCTTTTGTGTATAATGTTCATAAGTTCCTTGAGGTATTTGATTCATGTCCTTTTCCAACATTAAGAGATTTTAATTTGTCCTACTTGGGAGAATTAGACAAGCTAGTTAGGCTAGAGAACTTTTCCATTGCCAACTAGTTTAACTCTTTACCAACTATTTAGATGATGGTTCTACACTTGTTGAAGAAAATAATTTAGAGGTCAATATTTTGAATCTATAAGAACCAACATGGATTAAACTAGGCAATTCTCTCACTAAGGAGGAATTTGAAGTTTTTACATCCCTTATGAGGGAGTTTATTGACATATTTTCATGGGCCTATTTAGACATGCCAGGTTTGTACCCCACCTTGGTTCTACACCATCTCATTATAGATCCTGATGCCAAGACCATTAAATATAAAATTATAGGATTCATCCTCATATTATTATTCAATAAAGAGTTGGAAAAACTCTTAGACATGAAAAGCATCAAAAAAATCATGTATTCAAAGCGGATTTCAAACATTATGCTAATAAGTAAGAAACTAGAAGGTATCAAAATATGCACTAATTTTAGAGATATCAATAGAGCCTACTTGAAAGATGAATTTATTTTGCCTAACATTGACATGATAGTCTATGTGATAATTAGGAATGACATAATTTCTATTATGGATGGATTTTTAGGGTACAATCAAATAAAAATTACCCCAAAAGACCAACACAAAACAACATTCACCACTCCATGGGGAATATTGTGTTATCAAGTGATGCCATTTAGAATTAAGAATCTTGGAGCCACTTATCAAATATCAATGATATTTATTTTACATTATATTATGCATGACATTATTGAAGACTATATTGATTAAATCCTTGGTAAAACAAAGACCCGTATTGACCATCCATTTATACTAAGAATAATATTTGAGAGAATTAATGAGCGCAATGTTAGGATTAATCTAAATAAGTGTGTATTTTGCATAAATTCAAGTAATTTTTTATTATTTATTCTCTCTCACAAGGGCATTGAAGTTTATCTATCCAAAAAATTTGTAATTAATTAAATGTCTCCACCATCTAACTTGAAGCAGCTCTCTAGTTTGTTAAGAAAGATACAATCAATCTGATGCTTCATCCCATAGTTGGTTGATGAATGCCATCTTTTCATGCACTTAATGAATAAGACAATTAAATTTACATGGAATTAAGAGTGATATAAATCATTTGATCATCTAAAGTAATATCTTTCCAAAACACCTATTTTATTACTACCCACACCAAACAAGTCATTATTACTTTACCGATCATTGACTAAAACTGCCCTAGGGTCATTTTTGGAACAACATGATGAACATATAAAAGATCATGTTGTTTATTACCTAGACTAAAAATTGGTTTAATATGAGCATAATTATATGTTAATAAAAAAATATTAGTTATCAATGGTGTTTAAAACCCAAAAAATGCATCATTACATGATGAATAACATAACCATTGTTATTTCCAAAGTAGATTTGTTCACGTAAATAGTTTCTAAATTAGCTTTATAGGGACACATGGAAAAATGGATCATGTATTAAGTTTGAAATTGAATATGTCAATAAAAATTTAATTAAGGATAAATTAATCACATATCATCTTAAAAAATCTCCTCATCAAGATACTCGACTTCTTACATTTGGATTTCCAGATGAGGACATTATGACAAGCGAAGAAGTAGAAACCCCTTATAAGGCTTAATATTGGGAGATGTAATTTTATTGGATCATTTAAAACTCATGGATCAAGTGCCATAATATTATTTGTTACACTATAAGGGGATATTATTTCTAAGTACTTTCGTATTGTATTTCCCTCTACTAATAATATGGATGAGTACAAAGCACTCATTATAGGTATTTAATCAAGTAGTATAGTGTAACATTCAATATTTATTAGATCATGGTGATTATTATTTAATCATCAATAGGTTCATGTACCAATACCATACAAATGAAGACAATTCATTACACTATAAAGATATGGTCGACACTCTCAAGTAGTAAATTACCAACATCCAATTTTAAATGACACCTCAAGAAAATAATAGAAAAATGTATTCAATGGCCATAGTTATCTCCATGATTTAGATCGTAGATATATTAAGGGATTATAAATTTCTTATTAAACATATATTATCACTAACACATGAACAATCAGGTGTTGAGATAATTTGTGATATTATTGGTCCCATGTCTTCATAGTACTAAATAATTACACACACACACACACACACACACACACACACACACACACACACACACACACACACACACACACACACACACACACACACACACACACCTATGTTCAATCTAGAACTATGCTACCTAACCTCTCATGAAATAAAAAAATCCTCCACCCATAAAGCCTCTCATTATACCCTATTTGGACTAACCCTATATTTTATAAGTTATGATGAAACTTTACTTCATTTTTTATCTTTACTAGAATTGAGATTAGTATTTAGGTAAGTTAATGAAGGAGTGTGTGTATCCCACACCATCATGTCTATCTTAGCTAAGAATCTAGTACGTACTGGTTGTTAATGGCTGAGTATGGAAGTAGACATAGCTGCATATGTGAAGAGGTGTATCAAGTTTTAGAATAATTCTAATCTAATTCATTCTCTAGCTAAGACACTCAAACCATTGATAACACCCTAGAAATTCTAAATGTGGGGACTATTGTCATTCAATGTTTCACCCTTAGAGAGGTAGTTCAATTCTACTTTAACTAATTGAAATAATGGGATTACCTATATACCTATGGGTTTTTTATAGTGTGGGTAAACCTATAGATTGAATGGATAGTTCCATTGATATATTTTTTTAAGCTCATCACCTATGATACTAGCTTTCTAGGATGAAAAAAGATAGAGAAACATGAAAGAAACATAACATAATTAAGTGATGCACCAAATGTTAAATTATCACTACAAACCAACTATAATTTTACTTCAAATAAGATATTAACATCCACATAACACTAATCTAAATCTTCCTCTCTACATTAGTATTTATCATGGAGTTTTGTGAAGCAAGATTGATCTAGGAGGACTAAACAAGAGGTCACAACATGAAACTAGTGAAGATACAAATCACTAAAATAATACACACTTCATTTGAACACTTTAAGAGACCTACAAAAATACTTTCAAATTGAATATGAATGATAACAAGGATAACATGCCAAGGAAGTGAATCTATCACTTAACAAGATCAATTAATCTAACATGCACATTGAAAAAGTCTATAGATAAGGTAAAACTAAGTTGTTATTCATTTATAAAAGGCTAAAAATGGGTAGGAATTCACCATACATAGGTGGAGGATACAAACTTATCCAATTAAGGCTCAATATATAGTATAAGTAAGAGAGAAGAAGAGAAAGGCATATGAGGGAGAAAGTTGAAAAGTGTCTTATGAGTAAAAAACTAGAAATGAGTTATGAAAATACATCAATAAGTCTTAAATTCCATGTGTATATTCTCTAAATATTCTCCTTTGTTCCAAATCGCTAATGAGCTAGACAACATTTTGAATATTAAAATTGCCATAGGTTAAGTTTTGTGAAACTCCAGTGCAAGTGTGAACTCTTTGGCTACATGAAACCAATTGGATTGAGTTTTTAGAGGTTTTATAATGTATCATACATATTTATTAACCATGATGACATGTGTGGATGGTATTTTAGAAAAGGGAGTTTCTCTTGTGCATAGCTTGTAAGTGACTATCAATAGTACTAAAACACAAAAATATTAAT
The DNA here is from genome assembly GCA_037957365.1 of Torreya grandis. Taxonomy (NCBI): domain Eukaryota; kingdom Viridiplantae; phylum Streptophyta; class Pinopsida; order Cupressales; family Taxaceae; genus Torreya; species Torreya grandis. The sequence continues at coordinate 999,855 of JARHVA010005410.1, read as the reverse complement.
AGTCACTTACAAACTATGCATAATATCATCCCTCTTTTCCCAAATACCATCCACATCTGACATCATGGTAAATTAAGGTGTATTATATATTAACATACCTATAATAACTCATTCCAATTGGTTTTATGGATCCAAAGAATTCAAACTTGCACTAGAGTTTCACAAAACTCAACTTGTGGGGATTTTAGTCTTCAAAAAGTAGGCTAGCTCCTTAGAAATATAGAACAAGGGAGTATATTTAGAGAAGATACACATGGAATTTAGGACTCATTAAGGTAGTTTCATAACTCTTATCTTATTTTTAAATCATAAGACACTTGTTAACTCTCTATATCCTATGCCTTTCTCTTCTTCTCTCTCACTTATACTATATATTGAACCATAGTTGGCTAAGTTGGTATCCTCCACCTTGGTATGGAGAAGCCCTACCAATTTTTAGCCTTTATTCAAGTAGGAACTACTTAGTTTTACCTTCTCCATGGATTATTTTAATGTGCATATTATATTAGTTGATCTTGATAAGTGATAGATTCAATTCCTTGGCATGTTGTCCTTGTTATCATTCATATTCAGTTTGAAAGTCTTTTTGAAGATATCTTGAAGTGTTCAAATGAAGTGTGTATGAGTTTGTTGAGTTGTCTCTTAACTAGTGTCATTTTATGACCATTTTTTTAATCTTCTTAGATCAATCTTGATTAACAAATGTCCATGATAAATTCTAATGTATAGAGGTAGATTTGGATTAGTGTTATGTATAGGTTAGGATCTTGTTTGAAGTTAAATTACAATTTGTTATTAGTGATCAATTTACATTTGGTGCATTACCTCTTTAGGTTAGGTTTATTTCATGTTTCTCTATCCCTTTTCATCCCAAAAAGCTAGTAGCATAGGTGATGAGATTAAATAGATATATCAATGGAACTATCCGTTAAATATATATGTTTACCCCCACTATAGATAACCCATAATTCTATGGGTAATACCATTGTTTCACTCAGCTGGAGTAGGATTGAAATATCTCTCCAAGGGTGAAAAATTGAGTGACAACAAGGATTAGACCTCATAGGTAATATCAATTATATGTCCTCAAATTGACATAAACATGTCTTAACTACTCTCAAGTATTTCACTAAGTGGGTGGAATCCATTCCTCTTACTTATGTCACTGGTAAGTAGATATCTAAGTTAATATTCAACCATCTCATCTATTGTTATGGTATCCCCTCTGACATTATATCTAATAATTTTGAATCATTTACAAATAAAGAAGTGAAATTAATTTGTATCTAATATGATATCAAAAAACATTTATATACCCCCTACTACCTATAAGAAAATAACCATGATGAGTCTTATAATAAAAACCATTGTCGATATTCTAAAGAATATTGTTAATGATGCTAGTTATATTCACACTTGAAGCTATCTAATTCCCTTTGATCATATTGTACTACATTTTTTACTCCAATAGGATTTACACCATATTCATTTATTTATGGTACTGAGGCTATTCTTTCTATCAAATTTGAGTTTTCTACTCTATAAATTTTATTGCATCACATCATTGATGATGAGGACTATCGAGTAACTCACTTCAAAGAGTTGCATTTACTTGATGGAAAATGATTAGCCACATTGAATAATATTTACACATGTCAAAATATATTAAAATGATAATATAATAGGCACACTAAGCATCATTAATTCAAGTTTGGTGACCTTTTGTTAAGAGAAAATTAGAAGAATGTCAATGCTAAGACAAATAAATAAATCTCTAACCAAACTCGTTAGGGCCCTATGTAGTTATTTTTAACTATGGTTCTAGAGCATATAATACAACTACACTATAGGGAGATCAAGTTGATGAACCGATGAACATAATGCACCTTAAATTTTTTTATGTTTAAGGGGTGTGGATTATTATCTATATAGATAATCTAGGTTGTGTTTCATTATACCCATTCTTTTTACTATATCCTATAGTGTTCTATAATGCCATTAATCCTTTGCCATCTAATTATTTTTATCTAACCCTACCTATCATGTTTGGCCTTGGTTTTGATTCATTTGTACTTCAAGCATGTTAAGTGATCGATGAGATGATAATATTTAGTTCTATAATATATTTCAAAATTAAATTTTTGAATGCCAGTATATGAAAGTTGTATGATAGTGGTCTTGGAATTTGAATACTTTATTTGTTTTTATGTTTGACTAGTGACATTGATTTTGACCACCTTTGGGAAAATTAGTGTCCCACCTTGTCTTACTAATTATAATTGTCTTTTGGTGAATTAGTACCACTGAATCTTCACCATTGTTTCATATTTATAACTAATTTTGGTAAAATTAAGAGAAACACATTTACCATGCATTGTCACATCACCTTGCCATCAGTGTTACTATTTGCTTATACCAAAAATTATTGGTACTTAGTTAGATGCTTTTTGTGTAGGTGAAACTATAGTGACTTCAGGTCCTTTGGGACTGTGTAGGTAGTGTTTGATTCACGTTAAAGTTAGCTCAATCACCCTTTTGCCATGATTCCAATGTTTTATGAGTTATACCATTCTGTATCTCATGATTATTAATTGAGTTGAGATGCCTAGAAATTTCAAAAAACATTTGAAAATTTTCAAAAATCATAAAATCATGAAAATTGGATTAGAATTTTCATGCAAAATATAAAAACATCAATTTTTTTGGGATGGAATCTCTTACCTATATATATATATATATATATATATATATATATATATGTATGTATGTATGTATATATATATATATATATATATATATATATGTATGTATATATACACACACACATATATACATATATATATATATATACATATATATATATATATACATACATACATAGATATATATATATATATATATACATACATACATATATATATATACATATGTATATATATATACATATATGTATGTATATATATATACATACATATATATATACATATATGTATATATATATATACATGTATGTATATATATATATACATACATATATATATATATATACATATATGTATATATATATATACATACATACACACAGACACATATATATATATATATACATACATATATATATATACATATATATATATATATATATATATATATATATATATATATATATATATATTTCTAGACCACTTTGGTCTTTTTACTCCCATTTATGGGATAACTACATTGGCCTGAGGTTCACACAGACTACATATGAAGCACTTAGATACATGGTGTATCTCATGTTAGCTTAGCCACCATCCGTTCTTTTTTGAACATAGCTTTAGCCAACACACTTTATTTTTCAACCACTTATTTGCCTTAATAATTTTGGGACTCCTATCTATTTCACAAGTAACCACTTGACCTTTAGTGTCCCCATCCTTCTTGGCCTTAGTTGTATGTTCTTACTATTTTGTGAGTAATCTATGTTTGAATTATCTCACCATTTTGTGAGCAATCATTACCAATGGTCTCACCATATTGTGAGTTCTTTCTCATTCTAATCCATAGATGTATTAAACACTATGAATTACCAATTTAGTTCATTAGTGGATACTCATATCTTGACTTTTAGTATAGTTTTAGCCTAAACCATACTCTTACATTTGTGAAATTTTTTTGTGTTTCTATTTCATGACTATGAGCATCATCCCCCTCTTTTCATATGCACTCGCTATTTTCTGAGATCATTCTCATTTTCCTCTACAAATAAATCATGTTTTCTTATTATCATTTTATTCTATCCCATATCTTGGGAGAACTACATTTGGCATGAAGTTCACATTAGATCTTAAGTCCATGGAACTATGTAGGCAACATCCACTTGCCCAATGCATATAGAGTTAGTTTGGCTACCCCTTCCTTTTCTTCTATTCCCCCCATTTTGTTTGTTTGTATTATTGTATCATACAGCTTAGGGGAAATGTTTTTCATCTTTTTTGTGTTGTTGTCTCCCTATAGCCTATGGGTAATATTGTGTCATTTGTTCTTTTGTTTTTTTACTTGTGTCATTGCTACCTAGCTTAGGGGTCACTTTGTTACCAAGAGTAACACCTATATTACACATTCATGAATAATTTGTATTTTGTTTGTATTAACATTGTGATTAACCATTATTTGTGTTATTGTTTGTCTAACTTAGTTTGTTTTTTTGTGTGTGCTTAGATTAGTTTGTTTACTATACTTTTCTCAACTTTGGATTGTTTAGTTATTATTTTTTTTAACTTATTTATATCTTTGTTTATTTTATTTATCCATTTTTTAATTTTATCTATCTTTGTTTGTTCTATTTATTTTATCTTGTTTATATAGTTTATTTATTTATAGTTGTTTGTTTTGTTTAGTTGTTTTGTTTGTTTGTGTCATGCTCATTGATTTATTTTTATTTATTGGTGTTTTGTTTTTTGTTTTTATTTGTGTTTTATTCATTTAAATAGTTTTTTTATATTTTATTGTTTATATTTTTTTATTTAATCTATTTGTTTGTCTAACTTTAGTTGTTTGTGTGTTTTTTGTTTATTTGTTTTTCTCTATTTGTTTGGTTTGTGTTTTTGTTTGGTTTTGGTTTGTTTGTTGTCTTTATTTGAATTTTTGAATTATTTTTATTGACATAATATTATTACAATTTATTTCCACTTAAGTCTGATTATCCATATCATGTACTTAGCTTGTGAATTTTTTTATTTAGTCTTACACTTGTGATTTGATTGTTAATATATTATTATTAGGTTGTTTATATTTACATTTAAACTAACTTTTCCATGATTAGGTTATATATTGTCATTTTAGTTGCTCATAACTATAATGTACAATATCACAAGCTCCAATAAAAACTAGGCATACAGAGACTCATATCAAACTTGCCAAATAACTAAACACATGCCTAAACCCATGAGTAATAAATAAGAGTAAAAAAAATTTATAATGTGTTTATAAATATGTGCATCTATAAATAAGAATACATAGGAGTCATACAACATAATAGGATGGAAACCAACAAAACAACATCTCATAAACATGAAATAAATAAATAATGAATAGAAACACACATGGGCATAAACATCAACAATGGTAAACATCCATAATGCTAATCAATGCTAAACATGAGATAAAAAAACATAATCATGGTATCTTATATATCAAAACAATATTATATATATGTAAATATCCCTCAAAGGACCCAAAACTGAATATCAATGTATCTCAAATGTCATAATACATGGAGGATATGTATATCATGATGGTGCCTCAAAATATATCAATATGCCAATATAATAACTATAATACCATATGTTGAAACTATAAGAAAATGTTAAAAAGATCCCTATGCTCAACGTCATATTTGTGTGTCCATGGGACCTATTTCTAGAGGTGGTTCAGATGGCCTTAAGGGTCTTAGTGGTGGTGTATTTGGATGATGAATATACTAACTTGAGGCACCAATAACATGAGTCCTAGTACAATATTGACTAGATTTGATAAATACCATTTATGCATCCTAGACTTCAAAAGTAGTAACATGTTGGTCTTTGGGCATGGTCATCTCATAGGCTCACCATTAATAAGAAGCCTCTTTCTTATCTTGAAGGCACTCCAAAACCATCTATGAAAATCCATCATTCTATCATAGATCTTTGAGTCATATATCAATCTTGCTTGAGCCTATTAATAATGGAAAATGCTTGATCTATCTCATTAATGGATTCATCTCTCTCTACTATGAGATCACCCCAAACCTATACCATTTATCTATATCAACCTTTAACTGAGTTATTTATGTCTTTAGCTTAGTCATGCCATCATCCCTCATATCTAAGATGCTTTAAAAATCAACTACCTAATGTTGTAAGCTTATAATCTCCCATATCTAAGTGGTGATCTACTACTCTAACAAGACCACATACCTACCCATTATAGTTGTGAAAAAAGGCCCTACTCATTATAGATCCACCTATGTTCTATAAGTACCTACTTAGATTAGATCAACCTAATCCATTGTAACCATTTCCATGTTAAGATCAAGTACCATCAAATCTAGGCCATCATCCCCATCATCTACATATCCATCTCTATCTCCATATCCCCTATCATCTCTTCCATCAAATACATTTTCATCATCATCACTAACATCACCATTTTTATCCTACCATGTGATACTATTGTTACTCAATGTCTTAGCCTCCATATCCTTATTGTCTATGGGAACCTATCCCCCAACCAAAACTATAATTTTTAGCCTCAGAGGGCATACCTATACCCACCAATGTATATAGGCCAGAGTGACCCCTACATTTGATGTTCCTCTTATATTATCCCAAAAAAATTGAGGAAAATTGATATAGCTCACTATAGCCTCACTCCTCTAGATCACATGAGTATCCTTACTGATTTACCATGTCACATGATCAAACCATCTCGATCCCTTAAGAACATATTGCATATAGTGAAACTTCTAGAGTACTCAATTAGGGTGATACTCCTCAATAATGTGGGAATATCTACCAATAAAAAAACATTTGGTAGTCATGAAATCCATGTACCATCCATCCCAAAACCACTGCATTTAATATTCAAGGTAAGGCCTCCAAATTAAAAACTATGGTGTTTGATCATCAAATATTTGATAATAAAATATGATACCACTATGCTTGCACCTATCTAGTCTTGTTTGAGCCCAACTATATGCAAATGGCTTATTTGTATCCCATAATCTATGCAACTTTATTAGTCACTCAATCAAAATGTTCTCCCATCCCCATACCATCATAAGTGTGCATGCCTTGATTTTGTGTCTACCATGATATGCTATCATATGAATATCTCTATAGAAATGTGAAAAGACAATTGGCCCCCAAAAAATGTATGTATACTCATCAAACATACTCTACACTACACCTCCAAGGCCCATATAAAAATAACATCCCCTCTTGTTGGGTATTAAGATGATTTTGATAGTGGGTATGAGATTAACTACCTCTATTATCACCATGATATGTTAGTGATAGATCCTTAACAAGTAAATGAATTCGTCCAAATATCTATTGTCTTAGTGAGGTCTATATCAACATTCCCCTAAAATATATGGATACCCTAGTAACTAAGAAATTCATCAATAACTACCTTTTTCTAGGCCATTAATGTCTAAAACAATATCTATATGTGCATTAAAAACTTGAGGATATGGTAGGTATCCTCGAATTCCATTGTAGGCATGTCAAAAGTGGACATGTTTTTATAGTACACTCAAGTATGCATTATCTAACTAGATGACTAATATATGTGCCATATCATAAATGTATAACATCTGTAAGAAGTCAATCATATCCTCTCTCAAGACCTAAGGGGTCCAAAAATAATTTAAACATCACTCCTAACATTTTAGGATAGATAATCACTCCTATAATGACAAAAAATGTTAGCATCAACCTAACTATATGCAATTACTTAATCCTAAACCTAGATTACTAAGCCTAATTGACCTTCTCTAAGAGGTTAAACCCCTATCAAGCTCCCAAACTAGTTATTTTTGGCTTCTAGGGTGAAGTCATAATTTACTAAGGAAAAATTTATCATTTAGGTGATATTTCACATTTTAAATCACTATCACCATTTTCATTTTCATGAAAATGGTGACAACCTAAATATGAGTGAAATTTTTTTCAGTGATTTCAACCCCATTTTGGAAATTCAACCATTTTTAGGAACAATAAATTTGTATGAAGTCACCATTTTCCTTGGCAAAGCCATCATTTGGATTAAAACTCAAATGATGACTTTGTTATTTTCCAACTTACAACTAACATTAAATGTATAAAAATTGAGATTTATGACTATGCTGAAATTAATCACTGATGGTCCATTGTGGAAGAGTCGCATGTTCTCTCTTGCCTGCTCTGAAATGTGATGTTGAGTTCTTCCACAATCCATTTATATCAAATCAATACATGATAAACCAAAGCTAATAAATCTCTAATAGGCTAGGGTGAAAATGGTTTTTTTCACCTTAAGGGTAAATATATAGCAAAAAATTGGAATTTTTACCCCTCAGGGCTAATAATTCATTATACACACTCAAAGAAGTGTATCTTTCACATCTAAGATCCATTTTTTGCACCGTTGGATCCTACATGCCTTATGTTTCAGCCAGAGTATCACCATACCATATTTTTAGGCCTCCTTTTAAACCTATTTAATAAGTTATTTTTTACCTATATCTTGTGTTTATTCTAATGTGCATATTTGAACTCACATTTAGGGTATAAAAGTGTTATTAGATTTTTCTATCTCAATGTAAATATTTTTTTATGGATTTCTTACATAAGCTACACTTTATAATTTACCTCAATGCGATAAATTATTTTTATGATCAATTGATGATGTATTATACCTTTTTGGGCCAAAGTCATTTTAAATCATGTCAGTTAAATGTCCAAATGATTATAACCACCTTGGGGAAAATAATTATTTTTTGACCAACTTAATGATTATCTTTGCCTATGGAAATTCATTACTTTTGTCATCCCATGCTAATTATTATAACTTGGGTAAATCATTATTTTCCTGCTCCACTTATCATACCATGGCAAATGCCAATATGACTGATTATAACCACCCTTAGACAAATTAGCATTTCATGTTTTGTTACTAATTCTAACTACCTTTGGGAAAATTAATATTCATCCAACTACCCTCCTAGGGTAAATATCTTTACCAATACTTATAAACACCTTTGGCTAACCTAATATCCTACATCCATTACCAATTATAACTACCTTTAGGAAAACTAGTGACTTTATTACCATTATTATTTATAATCGCCTTTGGTCAATTTAGTAATCCCACCTGCATTATCCCTAGATCATGTCATTTTATTCATTTTAAGGGAACATTTGATGACAATATTTAGTTTCTTGTTCCCTCGAGGAGGAATCAAGGGCTTATCAACTACCCTTTGGGGAATGAAATGTTTGCCTTAACAACTTTTGCATTATTTTAAAATATGTTATTATGAATGTGTCTCACAATGCCTTCTCAAATAGGGTAAAATTATAGACACTTAGTTTTGGCCACTTTCATGCCTAAAATAGGATTCAAATCAATTTGTATCAAATAACATAATTTAAGCCTAAAAATCACATAAATCTCCCAAATTTGATTGTGTAAGGGATACATTTATTCAAAAACATGGTGTGGCTAGTTTATTTGGTGTTTTACTCTATATGGGCCAATAACCTAGTTTGGTTTCAACCCTAGTCAAATCATAACCTAGTAATTTGACATTTTTAACATGTCAAGCTATTAATTCACAACAATTAAAACAATTACCAAAAGCCAAAAAATAATAATCAAGATTAATTATAAATCAAATCTTAATTAAATTACCTAAATAAAAATTCCAAGTCAAATCCATGAATTTCATTTATAAATAAAGAATTTTTAGTCAAATATAAATTCTATGGTCAAAGGATCTAATAAACTGATTTATTAATTCTTAAATATTCTAAAAAGGTGAGTCGTAACCTCAGAAATATCTAAAGTGAGTTGACATGCCTCAAAAATATATAAAACTAAGGTGTTAATACTTCATGACTACTTTGATCCAACCCAGGGTTAGCCAAACTCAACCTAGGTTATTTTAGACTCTAACCAAAGTTATAATAAAATGTAACCTCCCTAGGATTAGAGTTAGTTATTAGAGATATAGATACAAGTGCACACGCCATATGCCAATAAGATTTTATGTGTAATGTTATTATACTATAATACCTTCAAGAATACATTGAGAATAGTGTTATAATTCCCATTTTATTCCAAGCTTCACACCAAGCCACAAGAGACTATTGGAGAAGTGATACCACCATGGATAAACATTTATATAAGTCTCTAAAAGTCATAGTTTGATCACAAACATCTTTATGCCAATAAGTGGACATCAAATTTGATAAAGGAAGTCAATTATTTGTGTTGTTTTTATCTCTATTTTATGATCTTGTTCATTATGTTATGATCCCCTAGTTTTTAAGGAAGAGTGTTTAGTTTTAGTGTATTGTTATGCTTGTTTTTATTATCTTTTGGACTAACAAGGAAATAATCAATGTTTGTGTGCTCTTATAGCTCCTAAGATACACATAGTATATTTATATCACAACCACCAATCAAATATACTAATATATTATAAAATGATACACCAATTTTTTAATTCTAATATGCATAAAATTAAGATATCCATTACAAATAAATGGTTGCAAAGAAAAAATACAAATGATTCTAATGGATAACTTAATCATTTTAATATATGCATCATTACAATTTCAAATAGTTAATTATGTATTGAAAAACAATAATACATATAAAAAAAACCAAACATTACCGAAGTCAAGTGTTTCTACAATAGATTACTCATAAACCTTGATTTCTAAATCAATCTCAAGATAAATATAAGTCAATAAAATAGAAAAGTAAGGACAAAGAAAAGGTATAGTTTCGAATAATTGTAATAAGGAAACTTGGATTTGGATATGCACTCATCAACTAAAATAAAAATTTTCAACAAGAGAGGTCAACATTAATCTAGAAAAGCTTACTTCCTTAATGATAAAAATCTATAACATTCGATTAACAAACAAGTTCTAGAAGTACCATAAATAGTTTTCATACAAAAATATATTTCCAAGCAAGCATTACTTGTTATATATCTATAGTGATAATTCATTATCATTCATAACCTAAAAATTAAATATGAATAAATAATTCAAGGGATTTTATTTTACCCATGACCACCACTTCACATTCCTCTAAAATAAAAATAAGACATCCAGTGGATTTTCCTAAGAAAGGAATTCAAATGTGCCATTTACTTCTAGATATATTTATCCACTAAAATTACTATAATTCACACTTTTATGGGAAATTAACTTCATATAAATTTCATATCATATTTAATATAAAACATTTAGGCATATCTATAATTCATGAATGATAATGATTCATCGTGAAGTTATCCTAAAAGCATAGAGGTTCCCATGGATAATTAAAACAAATAGAGTATAATATGATCACGAAGTCCAAAAGCTATATGCACTATACATTTATTTTTGAAATATTGTTTTGAAATAAATAATCCTTAGTAATGATCTTTCTACCAACTACCACATGTCACCATTAGTTTATCCAAGGAACAAAATTGCAAATATGTATCAAGAACAACCATATGATGATAAATTCCTCCATATGTGTAATATTTAAGTTAATAAACATGCACTCATCCTTACATATCGATGTTGAGTCCAAAATATCAATAATAACTTAGAATTAATGAGTAATAATCAATAAACTTAGTATACAAACAACAAATACAACCATCAAGGAAATAACCTCATGCTTGGTGAAAAATAAATTCAATATATGCATTAATATCCATAGTGTCTTATGAAACATATAAGAGTTTTACCTGAATTTAAATGTATTACAACATCCATAACCATGGAAGAATATGACATATAAATTACAATCACTTAACAAGTGGTCTTAATTAAAAAGTGCATAATAAATAAAATAGGTGGTAATTGTCCTCATAAAATGACTTTAGTAATGCCATCACATAATTCAAGCACAATCCACTTAGATTTAACCTATTGTAATTATATCAATATATGTTTAAATATAAATACAATTTTTATCTATAATTAGTTCATTGTTGAAAAAAACCAAATCATTTCCATACTAAATTAGGACACATTAGTAAATACACACCAAGATTGTATTACTCAAGTTAATTACCACTTAGTTTATCTAATACCCAAGGTTATATACCATTTCCTATTTATCATTTTGATAAAATAACCATTAAAAATAAATCAATAATACAAAGGAAGGTATACCCAACTAATTTATTAGAAGAAACCTTACTCAAATGCCATCATAATTATCAGATCATTAATATTAATTTTTAAATATAATAGTTTCTAATAAGATACTCTAACCAAGCCTTGATTTACCAAAAATTAGCGTTTCATTATTATAATAGTTTTCCTTTTATTTTATTGAAACAAAATGTAAACCCTACACCACCATGTATATAATGATACAGATAAGAACACAAAGTATTTGGCCTAGGAATTAGGGTTTGAACCTTGTCATGAATCAAGCAATGAAAAATTCAAGCTATTAAAATAACACATTTCTCTAGGAAATAAATAAAACAAACCAAAAACCAACTTATAAATCCGTAAAAAAATGCACAATCTACTTAATTTTATGTAGAGCCTCATATATGCATACCTAGGTATGCATATATGGGCTTGTACCCAAATCAAGTAATAATAAAAGTAAATTTCCATAATGCCATAATTAAAAATAATCTGTAGGATTCTAACTAAAACAAGTGAAACTTTGCCTTTTTAGATCTAAGATCCAACTCCTTTATTTTTTCCTAGCATTTTCCCTAATCTTATCATTTTATTTGGCTTCAATCCACTACAAATATATTTACTATGATCAAATTTCATGATTTAAATTTCCCTTTTAACCCATGTAAGACATTTTAAGGTGTAGGGTTCCAACCAACATGGAGAGAACCCCAAAACAAGGAGTATATCAACAAAAGGTATAGTATCATCCTTATTCACCTCAAACATAACTAAAAAAAAACCTTGGCATTTCACATAGTAGTCTAGTACAATGCCATTAAGTGCTCATGCATACATTGAATTCATTTGAATTCATTCTATAATCATTAACCATCGATTAGAATTAATTAAAATTCAACCATGGCAAACATATAATAACCAAATAATCACATAATTATTACAAAACTAAAATCCCAATGACTACCAAGATTATTACCAAGGTTATAGTCCAAAGGACATATCATTATCATCTCAAGACTAAAGTCTAATACACTTTCAAGTATAATTCCATGGTCCATGCATTTGGATTTATAAAAAATAACTAATAACCATGGTGATTAAAACACATTATGTAGGTCCATTCAACCTTCAACATCCTTGACTAAAATTTATGCCATTAAAATCTTCTCATTATTTTAATTTTGACAAAGTGCAATTCATAAGCCAATGATTTTCTATATCATGGCTAAGTTACAAGGCTAGCCATATTTAATAAAAGAAAAATGTTTCTCAATGTAGTATAGTTATAAATTAATTTTAACAACATGACTCACATTTAATATGAACAATAAAGGACCAAAAGGAATAATTAGGCTAGTGCCAATTATGGCATTAAAAACAACAAAACATGATTAATTTGACAATCACAATGTCTCAACCCATGAAAACAAGTGGGAATGAATTTGATTATATTTATGACCTTAAATTAGGTCTTAGTCATTTGACAAGTTGAAACAAAGTCAAAATATTATACCTTGCTAATAATCATGCTAGTTTATTTTAAAAAATTAGCATTGATAATAAAACCCAAGAAAGCCATTATATTACACATTACACTATTTTAACCAAACACCAATAATGCCAAGCATGGTCAATCAACCAATGATTAACTTGGTGAATTCCATTGAGGCATATTAAGTTGAAGAATTCCAATGACTTAATCAAACTCATTTATAAAGTGTAAATAACAAACCTTTTTCAATCAAAATACATGTAGGAGACAAGACTTTTAACCAGTTCAGCCTACCATTGGTTAGTAAATAGTATGGTTTTATAAAACCTATTCAATTTAATAATGTTAATTTCATATTATGAAATATATAATAGCTATTTTATTATCATTACACTATCAAATAAGTTATTAATAAACATGATCAATGAGCATGATTGACAAAAACTTAAATAAAAACTTAGTTAAGCAAACAAGGAAAGTAGCCGTATATAATGATCTTGTTTAAACATAAACTAATATTTACCAAAACATTATGGGTTTTAATGGGGATATGACATCCTCCTTCCCTCAAAAAGGCATAATATTGGTGCGAAAGTAGAGAAATGTAGGTAGTAGGTATATTTTCATCTATACATACCTACTTTAAGCACTCACAATAACACAAACAAACTATATACATCCATAAAATTTTAATTAAACAATTTAAATTAGAAAAAATAGTTTGATAATGAAATAATTTTGTGTTATTAATTCCTCATATTTTAAGGAGATGTCATCAAACAAACCTACAATATTATGTTAATAGTTTTAATAGCTAAAAAAACTAAATTTTTAACATAATTTCTAGATGTAATGTTGCATTTTACACAATACTTGTTATGCCTTATTTAAACTCTTTATAATTCATCACAAAATGTTGTAAATTATATTTAATTTTATCTAAAAAAAATCATTCATGTGTTAGTGCAACATCTTACACCAACCATACTAAATAAGAGAAGCCATTACAAATAATTATATGTAACACTAAGGTTTTCAGAATGTCTCCATTTTCTTGTGAGCTCGTAATGGTATAGGTAAATCATTCCCACCATATTTTATCAGTGATATAAGTTCATTTGCCCATTTTCTCATCAATATTAAAAAGAATACCTAATATTTTTTACCACCTAACTAGGGCTATATATTTCTCCTTCTATGCATAGCATTAACATATATTATTACAATGTTTTAAATAAATAATAAAATTTTATTATAGAATTTCACTTTTAGGTATAAATAAAATATTACCTTATTTACCATATATTTTTATTTACCAACCATTGCATACCTATGTTTTATCAAGTAGAACCTTGTTATTTCTACATAAAATTCCAACACATAGGACCATTTATTATTTATTATTCACTTAAATCATCTTCATATTACATCATAACTATGAAAAAATAATGAAAGTGACACACATCTAAACAAGAACATACAACCAAATACATACATGGTAGTAAATGATTATTTCACAAAATGTTACCTTTACACCATCTAAGGGTAAGTCAGCTTTAGAAATAACTTCATCAAAAAATTGGCATCCTTTACTTAGAGAAATGTTTCACTCAACATAATACCACTCTTTATATCAATTTTATACACACCTTAGAGAGTTTTAAATGAGGTAACCTATAACATTTTGGGATCTCTATGTAACTAGGTTCCATTCTAGGGCATGAGTTACATGTATATGGTTAGAAAAATGAAGTGGTGGAATAATAGGTTAATCCTATGGGTTGTTTAACCAATTTTTTGGGTGGATGTGTGGTTTCTAATAAAAAGGATAAATCACTAGGCAAATTGGATGGGCAAAAGATTAATCTATGGTGGATAGATCTTAAAGAAACTTCAAAAAGAGTGAAGGGTAAGGTAGAAAGACAATTATATGTCTTTGAAACTAAATTTATTAGTCTATCTCTTTGGTGAACAAGTATTTCAAGAACCATTATTTATTGTTTACATATTTTTCACATTCAACAAAAAACACAGTTGGGAGTCTGGGTATTCAAATACAAGGTGATTATTGGTCTCAATTGAAGGTTTCTCTTCTTAATTTTACTATTGTATAACTCTGTACAAAATATTATAACTCAGGTCAATACTTTTTCTAGGGTAGATATAGCTCACACTTAAAATACTATATGAGATGAAATACACACTTTGCATTATCAATTCAATTTATGCTAACTATCTAAACCAATGAAACATATCAGTCTTTTATAGTTATTATACATCTAAGATTAAAATTAATTAACATAATAGTTAGATTTATCTATAACATAGGCATACATTGGAATTATTGAATCAATTACAAACAAATAGACATCAAATTCATTAACATAGAAAGTGAATAAGAAAGAAGAAACACATTTTCATGATAATCAAATCTTTGATTTCTTATTGTATTTCATTCAAAAACTTAGACCCTTTGAAAAGAGAGTTCTATGTGTATATATTGATATTTGAGAAGGGGTCACCTCATCCTATAAGATTACAAAATTTCATTTACATCTAAAATTATTATTAGATAAGTCTTGGTTACATATCAATTTCTTACAGATATCATAGTCATGTAACACATCCATACTATCAAAATAATTTAGATAATTACAATATATATATATATATATATATATATATATATATTAATTATCTAAATTATTTTGATAGTATGGATGTGTTACATGACTATGATATCTATATATCTATATATATATATATATATATATATATATATACAACTAAGATTTAACTATTTGGTTATGAATGTTACATGAAAAATGTACAAAATTAGAATTTATCTTAATTGGTTCATGCTTGAATTGTCTCAAAAATATCATTATAACTACGGTAGTACTAGTGGTTGATGACACAGTAACTAGAGTTTCACTTGAAGATGCACTAGATGATAGAACTATTAATAACATGGGAATAGTAGTATGAGGTGGAGATGACATGGCTATTGTTGTTATCACTATAGTTAGATTTGTAATAATAAAACTAGCAGGTGGTGTTTGATAAGTAGCTTTTTTCTTTGCATCTATGTCTTGGTAGTGTTTTTATGCCTTAGCGTGTTGTACTCTGATTAAGTTCATATCTAGAAGGCATGGCCTAGTCACCATAATTATTTGATTCATAATTTTTTTATACTCTATATTGGTTTTTTTGAAGCTAAACTTGAACACCTACACCTTTATCACCTTCTTCCTTGTTATGTTCAATTTAGCCTCAATGTCTTCTAGGCTCAAACCTTGTAGAATATGCTTGAAGCTATCAGAGACTTATTTAATAATTTGTTAAAATGTAGCCTAGGTCACCAGTCTACCTCTATTATCTCAAATGGTGGCTAATTCCAATCCTAGAAAAATGTATTAGCCACTTTCTCTTACTCGACCAACTTATTCACTAAAGCCTCAGAGGATAATACCCAATCTCAAACCTCTTACATTCTTATTAATGCTAAATTCAAATCATTATATGCCTCTAATGGGGTCATAAAATACAATTGTCTTAATGCTATATTAGGGGTCTATAACACTAATAAATTTAGGTCATTATCATCCTCTTTATGTCTTATGAATAATTTGGTTATTTTGTTAACATGAGGAGCCAAACTGACTCTCAAAGAATGTATAAAATCAATAATCTCATATAATCTTAGAGTAGTATCTTACACATCATTTTCATTGTCTTGGGGAACTTAAATCACTTCTTGTTTCTATATGAGTGTCTCTAACTCATCCTTGATCTCATATTTAGCCATTTCAATACCTTGATGTATGGTAAGGATGACTTCTATATGGGTCTCCATATAAGACTTCAAGTCCTCAATATAAGGGGACTAAACCTTTTACCTATTTTTCATCTTTCTAAGGGAGTACAATTCCTCCCTTTATTTCATGATTAGGGTTCTACCTAAGTTGTCTTCAATTTTACTCTTCTTCACATTTTATATTGATGTAGTGGCATTGTTAAACAATGAGTTCACTATTGGTAGTTTTGTTTTCTTTAGATTGGGCCTCTTAGAAGTCCATGCTCTTAATTACACATCCCAATATATAAGAGTGATATTTGAGGGATATAAAGGTTAATATTACACTTAAGCATGTTCTTTAGGTCATACTCAGTTTGTGTGGAAGGATTGGTCATTACAAGACAAATAATCTTTGACCATTTAAGTTTCCATAGTGTGGCATTAGATGGACCAAAAATATTACCTGCCTCCTAGGTGCCATATTGTAAGTAACTACTATGGTTATGGTGGTTGGAATGGAAGAATTCAAGGGTGAACCCAATTGGGTAGAAGGATATGTACTTAAAGTGATGGATTAGGAAATGCCCATAATGGACAAGGCTAGTAATGATGGGGTGAATGTTAATGGAATGCAAACTAAAAGGATGGAAACCAAAAGGATATAAACTATAACAGTGGAGTGTATATTAGGTGTTGTTATTATAGGTAGAATAATGGATGGATGTAGGAAAATTAAACCAATAGAGAGTGTTTTTTGAGGAATTAATGTGGAAACTACTAGCCCATGCATGCTATAAATTGTAAGTAAAGACATCAAATGGGAAAAATTTTAACGAACTATGATAAAAGGTCCCTTCCTAAATTATTCACCTATGATAGGTGCCTTAGACTTAAGTTCCTTTAATCCTAATACCATTGCATACTACAGTTCTTCCATGTCCACTTATTGAGTTAGAAGGGTGTATGGTCTATCTCCCTTAGGTTTCAATTGATAAGTACTTATGTCTTTGCCTACTAGTCAGACTATTGAATGTGATGAAAGAGTGGAAGGAAAAATGTTAGGTGTTAGGGATGAGGAATCCATTATTTATTCTTCATATAAGGATTTCAATCATAAATCTTAGGTTACACCCTCTATACACTACCTCCTACTTGTGTTAGCTCCTTATATATCTCTTGCTTGACTTGTATTAGTTCAACTATGAAAGCTTGAACTAGGATTGCTTGTTCTTCTCCTACTTGTGTGGAGGTAGGTAATTTTTCTTCCTATGCTTGTCCATCTTGATCTTCAACAAGTGGTGCCTTAGATTTTAACTATTGTTGCTCTTGATTTTGGCCTCAATCTATTTGGGGATCTAGTCCCTCTACTTCTAGTTGTTTTGATTTCCTAACACTCAAAAAAATTTAGGATCCCTATCCTCCAAGTGGTGGAATTTTCAAATTTACTTAACTGAGTGTTATAGATGGTTCTGCTTGAATCACTTTTAGTAAGTCCTCACTTAGTCTTGTAGTTTTTTCCCTTTCCTTGACCTCCTCATCATCCTTAGAATTAAAGCAAAGAAAATAATGATCCATTAGTTCATGCTCTTAGGGAAGGCAAAGGGTATGAATTTTATTTTGGACCTTGCCATAAGGATCTCAATTTCTATGAGGAAGGGTAGGCAATGCATATGCCTTTCTGGCATTACTAGCCTCCTTGAACTATCTATGAATTATATATTGTATTCTCCCAATGGTGATGTAGGATCTATGAAATGTGGAATTATCGTGTCTAATTAATTCTTCAGTAATGTTATCCCAAAATTGATATGTTATTTCCTACTCAACTACCTTTTTTAGAATGAAATTTGAGAGCTAAATAAGATCTACCTTATGTCCTAACACCATTATTAGAGGTACAATCACCGAGAGGGGAGGTTGAATTAGTGATGCAATGTATTTCAAACTTCAATTTCAATCCTTTTAAACTCTTAATAAATGACCATAATCATTCATAAATCATTCAAATAGTTCATAATAATGAACAATAAAGATGATTCAAGATCACACACATAACACATGATCTACATGGGAAACCCTCTTGGGGAATAAAACCCACTCTCAAGCCTACAAACACATGGACTACTTGTCCTATAACATTATTAAAAACAAAAAAACTTTCAATGAAGCACCCACTTCACAAGGAGTGCCCACACCTAAGTATGAAGAAGCACCCACTTTTTCGATATTTTGAGCACCCACACAAAACCTCATGAAATAAACAACTCCATAATTTTGATTGTAGATCAATATGATTAGATAAATAATGTTTAACACCTCTTTCTCAACTCATCACACACACTCAAATTATTCATACAAGTAATGCATCCAAACACCCTCTTGGATAACTCTAGGTTTCTTCATTAATCTTCAATCTACTCTATACTTTAGTATATCCACTGATCACACTCTTTCTAATCTCTTTTCTTTATCTCTATCTTCTATTGTCTCAACACATTAACATTAAAGTATAGAAACCATTTTCTTTGTCTGCCTTCTTTATAGAGTTTTCATGGATATCAACTTCTACATCAGCCATTATACTTGAATTAACCCTTAAGACATCTAACATGCTAACACATAGCTAAAATATGTTGTCACAAGTTGACCATAACATCTATGGGTCACACTTAAGTAGCTAGACCTTTAAATTAGCTCTTACTAGCCCTTATAAGTCTCATGGATACCTATTACCTTTTTTATCACTTCATCAAGAAAAAAAATAACATAATATCTCTTTAAAATGCATGGTTCAACTCCATATGATCTATAAGACATATTCAAATGATTTCTCCCACTAAAACACTATTCTGCTAAAGCATAAATTACTTAAACAATATTTTGTACATAGTAGTACCATGAATGAAAAAATAATCAACTTTGGATCTCCATAAATTTGATTGTACAAGAATTTAGACCTTATCATTAGATTTTATAGATGTTCCTTGAAGTCCTTTACAAATTTTATATTTTAATTCATCAATAAATTCATCCTATATCAAAAGATATAGCTAAAAAATTGTAGACTAGTTTTCCCTCATTAATTTGAATATTCAAATTCTAATGATCACTAAGCAAGCATTAAACATTACAAACTTTGACCTCATCTCATGCTTCTTATAAAATTTAAATAAATGAACTCCATCGATATCCTTAGAAGTATCTTGGTCTTTATCTTGCAATTCTCACAATTGATCTTTGATCCGAGCTCTCATGATTGTGCCACTTAGCAGCTCTACATGCCTTTTACACATTTTAATCTTTTAATTGACCCACACTATTGATATTTATATATATTAACACCCATAGACCATTGATATTATATCAAATCGATGAGACAGATACATATGTCACTAATGAGTTCAATCTTGACTATTTGACTTTGAACTATTATGTTGGATCTTTATCTAGTCAAATTAAACACTCACCATTAGATTTGTAGTTTGATTAAATTCCAACCATAGTTCTTTGATATCATAAGTTTGGATAAGTATGGGAACTTGGTAAAATCTATCTGAGAAGCTAATTTTTCACCCTAATAAATTTTATTGTGCTCCATGTCTAGACCTAAAATTTAAACTATGTGATCTTGTCACATAAGGAATCCATCCATGTATCAAATTTCTCTTGAAACCTTCACACATGTTAAACATGATGTCATCAATATACTCACTTAGATTTATCTGCTAAGAGGTATACTTGAGCTTAGACCATAATATGATTATTCTAATGAATTACATTCACTTCCATAAGAATTCTAAGCACTCATCACATCCCATAGGGTCTCTACAACATGTCCAATCCATCAATATCCTTAATCAATTACCTCACAAAGTCAACCACTATAGAACCATTCAAGAACATTAAAGTACATTAAATCACACTTTTTCATTGTCATTCTAGCACACATGAAACCTCATCAACATCCTTGGTCACCTTAGATAAATAATTGAAAAACCTCCAATAATATCCCCCTTTTTCATTGATGTCAAAACACCAATACAAAATTTATGCTCAGACTCTCTCTCTCTCTCTCTCTCTCTCTCTCTCTCTCTCTCTCTCTCTCTCTCTCTCTCTCTCTCTCTCTCTCTCTCTCTCTCTCTCTCTCTCTCTCTCTCTCTCTAAGCACTTTCTCCCCCTTTCACATAATGATAAAGTGGGCTCAACTCCTATCCTACAGACATAAAAATACTTCAAGAACCGATAATATGAAAGGACCATTTTTGAGAGATGATACATAATCCCCTTAACATTGTGCATGACTCTTCTTACCTTGAACTTCTCAAAAACATGCTCCATGTATACACTCTTCTTTGATCATACATAGCTTCTATGAAGACAAAACATACATGAACATTAGAAATTACATGAAATTACCTTGAAAACATTAAGAGGGAATCCTCCTCAGTCAATTTACCTTTGTCATCCTTTGAGCACCTTGGTATTTAGGAGAAAAAAACCAAAAAGACCACTTTTTCATACTAGCCTTGTTTAAGGGCCTTGCAGCCCTACCTAAACATTGTAACACCCATAAATTTATATGTATATACCTTCATGACTTTATATTCCATATATAAATCATTATCATATGTAAACTCATGCATGACAAAAATAAACACTCAGATCTTCCTCTGCAACATACTTCTTTCATAAACCCATTAGCTAATTAGCCCTACATTTATACAAATCTTCCTCCATGGAACCAACCATGAACTTAAAAAATAATATGAAAGGATTTTCGAGCACCCATTTGATAATTTCAACTAATTAAGTAGCCTTAGACCTAAACTCATTAGGTAAACCCACTTTTCCAATAAGGGCCAAAATATAAGGTTTGTAAAACAAAAATAGTCAACATACTATCTTCCAGTCAACACCATCACTTGAAACTTATTCTAAGCCTTTAGGTCACAAATTAAAACTTATATAACAATTTTTTATCTCAATTAATTTTGGTAACCCATACTTCTTATACCATGGTTTTTGACTAGCATACCCTTAAACACAAACTGGGAAACCTGAGAGCAAACAAAATTCGCCAATTACACACAAAAGACCTTCAAAACTTTAATATACCCATAACATGATTTAATTATTTAAACACAAATTTATATCCCAATAATACACCTTTAAAAAATTTAATTCTTCAAATGACACCTAAAAATGTCCATACCTAGCTTGTAGACCTTGTACATATAGTAATCAACATGCCAAAACACCAAAAACTAATCATGACATAATTATAACATCACCTATCCACCTCATATTCTTTAACAAAACAAAATCAACTAATTTTGACTCTCTTTTGTCTTTCAAGACCCAAAAACCATCAAATTTTCAAGATTATCACTCAGTAGATAATGAACACTAACTAAAGTGGTCAAACTAGATAGATGACCATAACTGACTCTTTTGACCAAAAAAACACATGAAACCTGATAGATTACACTTTTGATATTCTTCTTCACTTCCATAAAAACATTTTCTTCATTCTTCAACATTTGACCAACTAATCCAAGCATAAAGAAAATGATAAGAACTCACCTTTAGGACCAAAGTCCTTGAATATTCCTAGAACACACAATTCACCCGATCAAGATTTCTCAAGAGACCAACTATGGATGAAATTTGATTGCATCCATACCCTTCTTCTAATTTAGCTTATCTTTAAAATCTTATCCCTTAAGACCTCTCAATTTACACTAAGTTACTACCTTCATGAATTTCTTATCATGTAATACCAGCCAAGACCCAACAAGCATCCACCATGCTTCCTCTTATTGCAAAGTATCTCATTGAAGCCTAGAGAGAGACACCCTAACCCCCAATGTCCTAAAACAATGTGAAACAAGGATTTGTCCACAAATCCTCATATTTCTTCTCCTCCTTGATCATCTAAAACTGATAGTTCTTCTTTTTCTTATGCTTAAGAGAAATAACTTTATCATTTAATATAATATTATCCTTCTCTTCTAAGATTAAATTGATAATCCATGGAGACAACAAATATTCATGACATACCTTATCTCTATAAATTGAAAACTGATGTTTTTCACATGAAACTTGTTCAACAATAGTAAGATATCTACTTAGATCTATACAGACCTCAAGACTAGCCTCAACTAACATCTTTATCTTCTCCTTGAGCTTGTTCTCTTCATCCACAACATGAGTAGACAATGAGAGATATTGACATTCTTTAACTTTTGTATCATTCTCCACCAAAAAAAATAGACCACTTAAAACTGTAGACTCATCATGGCTCACACTTTACACTTTTGGTTTCCATGAGTTAACTATCCTTCTTCCTTGTACTCTAGGAATCTGATTAATTTTATTTTGACAAGAAAAAAATTACTTGAAGTACCTAGAAATGTGACCAATCTTCTCATAGTTATAACAAACCACTATTTTTGAAGTGAACTCATCTTACATTACCTAATGTGAATAAAATCTATCAATGTGTCCTATGTCATGACAACTATGTTGACGCTAATAATTATCACACCAATGAATCAACCCTTTCACCTATCGTAAAGGTTAAATTGGAATCATTATATTCTAATCGTGAGAGTCCTATGACTAAAAAATTAGTACAAGGTGTATAATGGGTTTATAAAATTCAAGTTATATTGGTTACACACTTGACTAAGGTTTGGGAAAATAATATATTTCTTAAGAGGAATTATTTCAGTTTGAATGAGTAATAGATGGATGAAATGTTTTCACAAGGAAGGTGGTCTTGGATAAAATTGTATTCAAATATTTCTAAAACATAACTCATAAATATTAAATATGTGTATGGGTTTGATAACACTTTATAAAATATAAATTAAATGGTTCTAATAAGTCACTAAATGTAGTGTATTCCACTATAGAGATCACAAATACACTTTACAAGATTATGAATTAATTTAGACAAGAAACTATAATCTATTCTATCCGATAGAGAAAATCTATTATTTAGTTAATCTCTTGAAGAATAGAAACCTAATTCAATAAATATGTATTTCAAAAAATGTCCTATATTATAACTATAATATTTTCCAAATAACCTCAAAGATAAACCAAAAGTATAGAACTAAGATAAGTGATGGGCATCAAAGTGCGAATCAAAATAAGCCTATATTTTGAAACACATGTATAATTAAAGTTTGAAAATGTAGTTTCAATTTTAAATGTCATAAATGCTTCCCCAAAATAAAAATCAAGTTTCTGCTAACAAATATAGATGAATAAGGTATTGAATAGAGATAAAATATAATAGACAAAGAAAATGACAAACTAAAGAAAAAGAGCTAACTAAACAACATAAAATAAATAGAGGATAATTACACTAAAGATATAATACATAGAGGAGGAGTTAAGTTGAATTAGATGATAAGAGATGATTGAGAAACCCAAAAGAAGGAAATGATTTCATTAATAAAGTAAATAGATGGATTACAAGTTTTGAAAAGAGACATTACAACATGTTTAAACATCAAACTTCTATCATGCTAAACATGATATGTTCATAAGTATTCAAGTGATAGTAGGTTCCAACATATATGAATGCAAATCTATATTCATCAAAGTATTAAACTTCTCAAATATTAACTAAATAATTGAAAGTGAACCTCGTTATACATAAAATAAATGAGATAGAGCTATGCTATTAGATTGAGTGAGTGTCAATCTTCTGCAAACAATAATTATCTCAAAAACATGCTCTCAAAAAACAAGTGTAAATGAAAGTGAGAGTTCTCAAATTTACCTGTAAGATTTCCTCCAATTTTTGATAATGAGGCTATTGTACCTTTACAATCTTTATCAAGCAATTAGTTGGTTTAACAACTAACTTATAATTTAAAATTTAGAAAAAGAACTTTATGATTTAAATTTAAATTAACTTTATAAAATAAAGTTATAGGCCTTAGGAAAACATTAAGCTCATAACAAACATAATAAACCTCTTTAAAATATTTATTTTTAAAATATCAAAAAAACACTCATGTGGGGGCCCGCTATGAAATGACTCTAATAAACTAATCTTAAAATATCAATCCATAATTACTTGATTAACTAAAAATATAACTAGACCATAAAATTTTCCATTACTTAATGAAATATTGAATTTGTTTTACATGAATCAACCATACATAAGGTTACCTATTATGCCTCATCACAACTAAAAATATCTAATGATAATTTGATCTGCATGCTTGAACATCAAATTCTATCAAAATAATTGATTTCAAAATGATCAAAATAGGAAAAATCAATCCATGTGTCCCTTATGAATGATCAACTCCAATGAATTCTGACAATCTACATCAAGTAACTAAATTTATCAAATGGCGTCCCACAATAAAATAATTTTGAAAATGCACTTGAAAAAATCAAAACATTATTCCTGATCTTTAAAATACATTCCCTTTACCAATACTGAATAATGAAATTCATTTATGTAACTAGTAATTAGAGTTTTCAAAATACTATTGAGTGAGAGAAAAAAATCATCATACTTGCAAGGGAAAATAGTATGTCTTCAACTGGGATGGAAATTTGTTTAAGAAAAAAAATTATTGATCTTTACGATCAAAACCATTAAGTTTTGAAATTAAAACCATATCCAAATCAGCTCACCACAAAAGTATTATTTTTTTCTCAAAAAACCAAATAATTCTTCCACAAAATTTTTATTAAACCCCCATGTTTAGAAACACACAAACATTTTGGGCAAAATACCCACATTGAGTTAAAACCAATAGGAAAAACAATCATTTTAGCATGTAATTTTACAAATATAGAATTTTATTTAACCATGGCATCATGAAATACTACCCAAAAATTAATTTCTCAAATACCCAAATTGATTTTTTTTCAAGCCCAAGACATTCCACTACCTCAACATGAAAATCTTAGTATTATCTCAAAAATAAACTCAAAGAGGGGGAAAAGAGCACATAGATCTGAACCCAACTAAACCCCAACAAAAATGAACAAAGAAATGGTGTCAACCAAAATTTCACCAATTTTTACATGGATATATGATAAAAGGATTTTAGCAAATCTAAAATATATCTTCATTGCATGAAAAATTATGGTAACATTAAGAAAAATTAAACCATTTGAGTGAGTTGTTATTTAAAACTCACCTTCCCATAGAAGTGTGTTCTATTTGACAAGATAAAATCTCCACATAGGTGTATCTTGTCTACGCTATAAAGATGAAAGTGTGTCCCAAAAAAATTTAATTTTTTTAAGGAAAGTGTTTTTCACAACTCACTATCATCTACATTTTGAAGACTAAACCCTAAGGATATTTCATTTCTATTTAACTTCTAAAGGAATGAGTACCAAAATAAATGTAAGCAGTATGAGCATTAAAAATGGACCTACTCATATTGCCACCAAATAGCTCGATCTAATTTAAAAGATTTCTAAAATTTAGCTAGGACATAAATCATGACTTATTTAATTTATTTCTCAACTTTAGAAGTCCCAAATAGATAACCATTAAACTCACCAACCTCCAAGTCCATTAACAACTCATTAAATTATGTTTTCCCCCAATCAAAATGTGAATAACTTACTTAATGCCATTACCTAGATGCAAATGACTAAATTTAATTTTGGTGTAATATGAAGGGAGGTGTTTTTATGTCATGAAATTATTGTTGGCTTACACATCATGTCCACGTCACTTTTACCAAGTTAAAAAAATGAGAAGGAAAGCCTTAATTCCATAAAATTTATTTTCTTTACACTTGGAATGGGTGGGCACTATGATTATAGAATTGATTTTTATGTTTTTTGCAATGAAAAGGCCCCATAACTTAAAAAATACCATGCATTTATAAAGCTAACTATATGGGCTATGCTTACTTTGAAAATTAAATTACAAATTAGATATTTCATGGTTTTCTATTATTTTATTGAGGTATCTTGGTTAATTATCTCATTGGTAAACATAAATGAATCCATGAATTATATAAAATAAAGCTATTATAATCCTATTATACCAAATGTATAATGATACCACTGAAATGTGCAATAAAGTGTGTGACAGATACTTGATTCTAAAAAGTGAGGTGTTTATGTTATTTTCTAAGCTCATGACAAAAAATTTAATAATAAGATAACCTGATTTACCTTGTTATTCAATATTCCAAATAGAGATAACTATGATAATGACCCTATTCTTGAAGTGGATAACTAGAATCACCTGAAACAACTTATTATAGAATGAAAAAGTAATGAAAATGATAAACACTTCAATATCCATATTTATTCTAATCATACAAAGTAAAAAGATATAATAAAACAAAAATATTTTGAGTTATTATCCCCTACCAAGTGTTTTAGCAAGATGACATAATTTTTGAGGTTTAAAAAAATTTAAAATAGGGTGTGAAAAATTTAGTTAACACTGGTGACCTTACTGGCTAGTTTTGCTTATAAGATTCGGCTACAACATAAAATTAGTGAAAATGAGTAGTTTCAGAGTGCTACCCATGTAAAATTTTTCCCAAATCATTATGCAAATAATCCTTAAAATATGTATTTACTGAAAGGAATGGATTGTCTGGCTTAACATGGTATGAAGAAGACGAATCATTAAACTAGGGAGTGTGGGCTAGATGACTCATGTTACATCAGTATAAAATCACAAAATCTCATAGAAAGTGCCTTTCACCTATCTATTTACTCAATTCAATTCATTTATCAAATTATTCTTTAGTTAAATAAATAAAATAACCCTTTGATGAAGAAAACATACATTTATATACATAAGAATCTATGTTTAGCGTAAATACTAATGAAGGCCTTCGAAGGGGAGTAGAATCCAACAACTAAAATCACCAAAATGAGAACAAAACAAAGCAGTAAATAAGCCAAAATGAGCAAAAAGAAAAGAATCCTTAAAAATGAAAATATGTACAATTGTGAGAAGAAAGGGATTTGGCCATTATCAAAAATCTTCTAATGTAAAATATCTTGAAGGACAATAGAAATATGATATAAAAACCATAGAATGAAATATATATGATAAATAATACCAAAACAAAGAATACAAAACATTTTATCATGTCTTTTGGGATTTTGGATAACATCACATGTCATAAAACACCTACAAATAGATAAATAACTAAACAACAAAGCAATAAAATCATAATAGAACAAAACAAAATAAACAAAAGAATATCTCATTTTTTGCCTTTTTATTCACTCTTGAAAAATAAAATAAGAATCTATGTGATCAATAGGATTTGGAAAGATTTTCAAATTGATATCAAAAGGAAGATAAGTGAAAATTTCAACATTAGAGTCAAATTCAAATCCTAAATACTCAAATGAGACTTCAAATTCTAACCTATTAACAAAATAAAATCTTTCCTCTAAAGTTGAAAATAAATTCTCATCTTGATTTAGCATATTAAAAAATTCATTATAAATCATTTCATCATCAATCTCAAATGTTTTAGTGGAGCATTCATTTTCTGCACTTTGAATAACTTGATTATCATTTTAAGTTGCTTTGTTAAATTTTTGACACATAGAAAGGTCATAATTGTGAGTTATATCAGAAAATTCAAATAAGAAAGATTCAAATGCAAGATTTTAAATGTTTAGATCTTGTTTGCAGGATATTATTTCTGATTTTGACATGTTTTTAAGATCAGAATTTTGTTCAAACTTCACTAGATATTTATCAAATTCATATTTAGGTAGATCAAACTAAAATTTCTCATATTCAAAATTCATCATGTTATCATCCATCTGAATGTGTAAAAAAGTTTCAAAATCGTTATGTTTCATGGAATCAAATATATTAATTTAATAAAAATCTAAAAGATTAGGAACTTCATATCCTTAGATTTCTACATCTCTGTTGAAATCATAAAGATGTTTTTCAAAAAAATTAGAGTGTTACACCATTAAATCATCAAAAAGAGAAGGATCACTTATGCAAGAATTGGATAAAAAATATTTTAGAATATTATTATTAGATAAATCTGATTTTGTGCATCTAGGAGTAATGATAGATTCAACTAAGACAATTTCATGATTAGGCAAAAAATTTGATTCTTGGTTTCATTACAGATGAATAGAATATTCATCATGAGAATTAAAAAACACGTTATAAACTAAGAAAATAGCAATTTGAGTATGATTTTTTTTTTTCAAATTCAACCATTAACTTAGAAAACTTTTAGCATTTGAATAGATCATGATTCAAAGAACAAATATGATAATTTTTTTACTTTGCTTCAGAATATGTGAAAATTATTAAACTATTTGAATGTCTATGAGTCCAATATTTTTAGAAATCACTTTATGATTATTAGGCAGATGATTCATCCAAATATTATAAAAAAATTCTTTGCTAGGTTTGAAAGAAGGTGGAATATCCTAGTATTTAGACAAGAAATGTAATAGATATTTGCCACTGGCTTCATCTTTGTAGTGGGGTAATGTATACCAAGTTATTATATTTGAATTAACTTGATTTTTGATCAACCCATCAATGATAACACATTATTGAGTGAGATTATTTTTTTTAAGAGGATAAAAAACATTCTCATTTGTTAAATAAGGATCGAAATTAGATTTATGAAATTTTAGAAAGTCCATCATCCTATTTTTCTATTGTAGAGCAACAATTCTATAAATTTATATTAACAATTTCATCCATTAAATAAGAGCAAGGTTTATTCTAGGCCTAGATGAAAAATGAATTTCAATATAATCTAGAAAATAATGTTGAGAAAATATTTCAAAGGGCTCACCTTAACACCAAATTGAATTGAGCTAGGTTTATAGATCATGATGGATGTTAATTTGAACAATGTAACTTAGTGAGAAGATGCCATTCTTGGAAAAAGTCACTAGAATCAAAGATGAGTAAATATGCTACATAAATAAGGTCATTCAAATAAGAATGAAGACTTGAACAACTAGTAGATACTGAAGGAGACACTAGTATAAACTAGCAACTAGTTATTGTTAGAAAATGAAAATTAAATTATTCAAGAAATAATTAAATGGTTCCCAATGGAGTCACCAAATTTTTTGATGCTAAAAAGTGTCATGCTAATGAATCAACCCTTTCACCTATCATGAAGGTCAAATTAGAATCATACCAGTATAATCATGAGAGTCTTATGACTGAAAAATTAATGCAAGGCATGTAATGGGTTTATTAAAGTCAAGTTGTATTGGTTACACAATTAATCGAGTTCTGAGAAAATAATATCTTTCTTAAGAGGAATTATTTTAGTTTGAATGAGTAATAGATGGATGAATTATTTTCACAAAGGTGGTCTCAGATAATAGATTTATGAATAAAATTGTATTTGAATATCTCTAAATCATAACTCATAAATATTAAAGATGTGCCTGGGTTTGAAAATGTTGTATAAAAGATAAAATAAATTTTGCTAATTAGTCTATAAATTTAATATATTTCATTACAGAAATAAAAAATCCACTTTACCAGATTAGGAATCAGTTTAGACAAGAAACTATAATTTATTTTATCTGACAGAGAAAATCTATTAATTAGATAATCTCTTCAAGAATAGAAACCTAATTCAATAAATATGTATTTCAAGTAATGTCTTGTATTTCAAATTTAATGCTTTCCAATTAACCTCAAAGATAAACCTAAAGTATAGATCTAAGATAAGTGATGGACATCAAAGTGTGAATCAAAATAAGCTTGTATTTAGAAACACATGTATACTTAAAGTTTGAAAATGATGTTTCAATTTTAAATGTCACAAATTCTTATACAAAATAAAAAGCAAACTGCTACCAGGAAATATAGATGAAGAAGCCAATGAAGAGAGAGAAAAGAGAAAAAATAAAGAAAAAAGACTAACTAAAGAAAAAGAACTAACTAAACAAGAGAAAATAAATAAAGAAAGGAACATTACACTAAAGATATAATACATAGAGGAGGAATGAAGCTGAATTAGATGATAAGAGATGATTGAGAAACCCTAAAAAAGGAAATGATTTCATCAATAAAGAAAATACATGGATTAGAAGTAATGAAAAGAGACATTGTAACATTTTTAAACATCAAACTTCTGTCATGTTAGGTGTGATGTGTTCATCAATATTCAAGTGATAGTAGTATCTAGCATATATGAATACAATTCTATATTCATCAAACTACTAAATTTCTCAAATATTAACTAAATAATTATAAAATAATTTAAATTAAACCTAGATATACCTAGAATAAATGAGATAAAGCTATTTCATTATATTGAGTAAGTGTCAATCTTTTGTAAACAATAATTATCTCAAAAACTTGTTCTCAAAAAAGAAGTGCAAATGAAAGTGAGAGTTCTCACATTTACCTATAAGATTTCCTTCACTTTGTGATAATGAGGCTACCATGCCTTTATAATATTTGTCAAGTATTTAGTTGGCTTAAAAACTAACTTATAATTTAAAATATAAAAAATGAACTTTCTTATTTAAAGTTACATTAACTTTATAAAATAAACTTATAGGCCTTAGGCAAACTTTAAGCTCATAGTGAACTTAATAAACCTCTTTAAAATATTTATTTTTAAAAGACAAAACAAACACTTAAGTTGGGGACTTCTATGAAATGACTCTAATAAACTAATCTTAAAATATCAATCCATGACATGATTAAATAAAAATATAACTAGACCATAAAAATTTTCATTACTTAATCTAATATGGAATTTGTTTAACTTGAATCAACCATACAGCAGGTTACATATTATGCCCCATCACAATTGAAAATATCCAATGATAATTTCATCTTCATAATTGAATATCAAATTCTATCAAAATGATAAAACCAAGAAAAATCAATCTATGTGTCCCTTATGAATGTTTAGCTCCATTAAATTTTGACAATCTACATCAAGTAATTGAATCTATCAAATGGGGTCTTACAATAAAATAATTCTCAAAATTCACTTCAAAAAATGAAAACATTATTCCCAATCTTTAAAATACATTCCCTTTACCAATATTGAATAATGAAATTTTATGTAACCAGTAATCAAATTTTTCAAAATACTACTGAGTGAGAGAAAAAAATCATCATAGTTCTAAGGGCAAATAGTATGTCTTCAACTAGGATGGAAATTTTTTTAAGAAAACAAATTATTAAGCTTTATTATCAAAACCATTAAGCCTTTTGAACTTAAAACTACATCCAAATCAGCTCACCACAAAAGTATTAGTTTTTATCTCAAAAAACCCAATAATTTTACCACACAATTTTTATGAAAACCCCAAGTTTATAAACACACAAAATTTTTGGGAAAAATACCCACATTGAGCTAAAACCAATAGGAATAATTTTAGTTTAGCATGCAATTTTACAAATCCATGATTTTATTTAACCATGGCATCATGAAATACTTCCTAGAAATCCATTTCTCAAATACCCAAATTGAAATTTTTTCAAGCCCCAAACATTCCACTATCTCAAGATGAAAATTTTAGCATTATCTCTAAAATTAACTCAAAGAGGGGAAAGAGAGCACATGGACCTGAAATTTAAAAAAAATGAATAAATAAATGGTTCTAATCAAAATTTCATAATTTTTTGCATGGATATCTGATAAAAGCATTTTACTAAATCCAAAACATTTTCTCATTGTATGACAAAATTTAGGAAACATTAACAAAAATTAAACCATTTGAGTGAGTTTCTATTGAAAACTCACCTTCCCATATAAATGTGTTCGAGCTAACTAGATAAAATCTCCACAGAGCTATATCTTGTATATGCTATAAAGCTTAAAGTGTGTCATAAGCAAATTTAAATTTTTTAAGAAAAGTGCTTTTCTCAACTCACTATCATCTACATTTTGAACTCTAAACCCTTACGATATTTCCATTTTTTTTAACTTATAAAGGAAAGAGAACCAAAATGAATGCAAGTAGCGTGAGTATTAAAAATGGACCTACTCATATTACTGCCAAATAGCTCTATCTGATTTAGTAGAGTTCTTTCTAAAATTTAGCTAAAATACAAATCATGAATTGTTTAATTTTATTCTCAAATTTACAAGTTTCAAATAGATAACCATGAAACTCACCAACCACTAGGCTCATTAATATCTCATTAAATTTTATTGTCCCCCAATAAAAATGTGAATACCTTACTTAATGCCATTACTTAGATGCAAATGACCAAATGTCATTTTGGTACAATATGAAGGGAGGTGTTTTTATGTCATGATATTATTTTTGCCTTACATATCATGTCCATGTCACTTTTACCAAGTTAAAAAAATGAGAGGTAAAGCCTTAATTCCATAACATTTATTTTCTTTACACTTGGAATGGGTAGGAACTAGGATTCTAGAATTATTTTTTATGTTTTTTGCAATCAAAATGCACCATAAATTAAACAATACCATGCATTTATGAAGCTAACCATATGGGCTATGATTAATTTGAAATTTATATTAAAAATTAGATATTTCATGGGTTTCCATTATTTTCTTGACGTATCTTGTTTAATTATCTCATTGACAAACATAACTCAATCCATGGATTATATACAATGAATCTATTATAATCCTATTATACCAAATGTATAATGATACCACTAAAATGTGCAATAAAGTGTGTGACAGATACTTGATTTTAAAAATCAAGGATTTTATGTTATTTGAGAAGCTCATGATAGAAAAGTGAACAATAAGCTACCAGCCTAATTTACCCTATTATTCAATATGCCAAATAGAGACAACTATGATAAACCTGTTCTTGAAGTGGATAACTAGAATCACCTAAAACAACTTATTATGGAATGAAAAAGTAATGAAAATGAAAAACACTTCAATAGCCATATTTAATATAATCACACAAAATGAAAATCTATAATAAAACTAGAATATATTGAGTCATTGGCCCTTGCTAGATGTTTTAGCAAGATGACATAATTTTTGAGGTTCAAAATTTTATAAAACAAGGTGCAAAAATTTTAGTTAAAAAACTATAGCACTCACTTTGACTCACAACACTTGATTGATGATTTTATTCATATTTTAAAGCAAATTCATTCCTATAAGGTCTTTTACACTCTCTAATCTTAGGTCTAAATTGATTACAAGTGTAGCAATAACCATTAAACTTTGCATACCTCATGGCATTTAGTTGTCTAATCTTATTTATCCACATTTGTCCAACACCTTCATTCCTAGACTTATGATTGATCTTCAAGGTTTGGTTGTCCTTATTCACATTGGTATTTACCTTGTCTTGGGTTATATTTCTTTTTCTTTTTCATAACAAAGTCTATTTCTATCACTAGCATACTTTTGACTATTCAAGATGTTGTCTAGATCAATTGAGCTCTTTTCAAACATCAAATATAACTTCATCTTACAATATTTTATTTTAAAATCAGATTTTAATGACTCACTTTCAATCACATGCCTTGAACATGCATCTCTTTTAGCATTCAAGCTTGTAGATAGGATTTCCAATTGACAACTAAGATGTTTGACTATATCTTCATACTCCTTGGTGCCTTCATTCATTCGTTCATCAAACACATTGAATTTTTATTCATAGTCCATGATTTGAGACTTAATCTTCTTGTTAAACATCTTTTCAATCTTTAGTTCTTTAAGAGAATTCTTCAATTTAATCTCATAGTCCTCCTTATATTCTTCATTATCTATATCACTATAAGTAAACTCTTTTTGATATGAGAAATTTCCTTCCTTAGCCATGTATAGGACTTCATCTTCAATATCAAAATCATAATCACTATCTTCACTCTCATCTGATGAGATGTAATATTTATTGGTATAGATACTCTTATTATTCTTAAAAGACTTCTTCTTTTTATCATACTTTCTGAATCTTTTCTTCCTCTTATCAAACTTGAATGTATTATTGCCTTCTTATTGGATTTTACCATGATCTTCATCATCATTATTCTTATGCTTATGAGGATACTTTTTAGCAATGTGTCTTACTTCTCCATAACTAAAACATTTGAAGAGTAGTTTACCCTTATACTTCCTTGATCCTATTTTCAATTTACTTGTAAACAAAGCTATTATTTCATCATCAAATATCTCATCATACTTGACTTCTTTATCTTTAGTTATTTTCTTATTTGGCTTATTTTTTGTACTAAATGCTTCTTCATCCTTTGATAGTTTATCATTATTGACTCTCATCTCATAGGCAATAAGGATACCATGTAATTCATCCATATTCATTTGAATAAGATCATGACTTTATTATATAGTAGACACTTTAGAAACAAACTTAAGGGAGAGAGATATTAATATATTTTGTACTATAGTATTTTCTTCAATCCTCTTTCTAATACCTTTGATAATGTTCATAATCTCATCAACTCTATGCAAAAATGATGCTAGAAAATCTTCTTCCTTCATCTTGAGACTCTAAAATTAACTTCAGCGAGTCTTCAAATTAGCCAACTTGACCTTTGAATCCCCTTCATAAATGATCTAATATTTGTCCCATATATCTTTGGTATATTTACAATGAATTACTTGGTTTACATAGTCTTTGAAACACCACAGGTGATGGCATTCATTTCCTAATAATTTCTCTCACATGGCTTCCTATGACTTGCACTCATTGGAGGGGTTATGGGATTGAATATCCATCCAAAATAGATTGACAAATGTCAAACCATGTTGACATGATGTATGTCTTCATCCTTACACTCCAAAAAATATAATTGAATGCATTGAACATTAGTGATTGCTTTGTAGAGAAACCCTACATCTACTGACTTACCATATTGTACTTTGGATCACCTTCAAGTGGTTAAACTTATAATGAGGGTCTTAATTTTATACCTATTAGGAGTAAATTAGTGATGAAAGATATTTTAAAATTCAATTGTAATCCTTTTAAACTCTTAATCAATGACCACAAGCATTCATAAAGCATTCAAAATTTTCATACTAATGAATAATAAATATGATGTAAGATCACACACATAACACAAGATCTACATGGGAAATCCTCTAGGGGAATAAAACCCACTATCAATCCTTAAAACACATGGACTACTTGTATTATAAGATGATTACAAACATGAGACCTTTTAGTGAAGCACCCACTTCACAAGCAACACCCACCTATAAGTATGAATAAGAAACCACTTAATTTATATATTGAGCACCCATACAACACCTTAAGAGATCAAAAACTCTATAATTATGATTATAGATCAATATGATTGGAGAAATAATGTCTAACACCATTCTTTGAAGTCATCACACACATTCAAACTTTCTCATATAAGTAATGCATCCAAACACCATCAATATTTATCTGTATGAATGCCCACAAACTATTGATCTTATATCCAAGCAATGAAATAGAGACACATGTCACTATTGCATAAAATCTTGACTATTTGAATTTGAACTATGTCATTATATCCTTATCTATTCAAATTAAACACTCATCGTTAGATTTGTGGTATGAATAAATGCTAGTCATATATCTTCTATATCAAAAATTTGGCTAAGTATGGGGACTTGTTAAACTCTATTTGAGAAGCCAACATTACACCTTAATGACTTTTTTTGCACTCCATGTCTAGACATAAAATTTACCATATGATCTCCTCACATAAGGCAATGCATTCGTGTATCAAACTTCTCTTTAAACCTTAATAAGTGTGAAATATGACATCATCAATATATTTACTCATATTTATTTGTCAAGATGACTACTTGAGCTTAGACCATCATATGACTATTTTGATGAATTATGTTTATTTTCATAAGAATTTTAATCACTTGTCAGATCCCATAGGGTCTCTATAACATTTATAATCCATCAATATCATCAATTAATTGCCTCACTAAGTCAACCACTAAAGAACCATACAAGAAAAATGAAGCATATTGAACCACACTTTGTCATTATCATTATATCACACATGTTTTAAGCATGGAATATACTGAGAGGGGGGTGAGTCAGTATATTATATATCTTATAGAACTTTCCTTTAACCAATATTCCACTTAATCAAACATTCAATATATGCAATAAAAATCAAACAATAAACATCACACCAGACAGAGAGAGACACCAAATATAATGTGGAAACCCAATGTGGGAAAAACCATAGAGAATCAATCTCAAATATATTCATGAGAACAACCCCACAGGAGCACCATACCCCTTTGCCAAGTACAAACCTCAGCTACAATTCATTAGCACCAACATATAGGAGATTCAAACCCCTTTGCCGAGCACCAACCCAACACCTATTCATGAGTACCAACCCACAAGAGCACCAACCCCTTTTCCAAGCACCAACCCAACAACAATTTGTGAGCACCAACCCATAGGAGCACCAACCCCTTTGCCAAGCACCACCTTAGCAACAATTCATGAGCACCAACCCATAGGAGTACTAACCCCTTTGTGTATACCACACACCTATCTCTCAATGTTGTTATCTCAACAAATGATAGATCAATACAACATCTTCTTCCTCTCTCTCACTTTTTCTCTTCTAAGATAGATATAACAAATACAAATCATCTCTCACAATTGCTCTTCTAAGCTAGATATTACAATATCAAATCAACCTCTCACTCTTCACATTACAAATGGCTACTCAAGCCTTTATTTATAGCTTTCCAAATCACCTTTGGCCTTCCCCCTTTGTGACCTTTCA
This sequence comes from Torreya grandis, assembly GCA_037957365.1. Taxonomy (NCBI): domain Eukaryota; kingdom Viridiplantae; phylum Streptophyta; class Pinopsida; order Cupressales; family Taxaceae; genus Torreya; species Torreya grandis. The sequence continues at coordinate 961,930 of JARHVA010005410.1, read as the reverse complement.
ATCCTCATGGAAAATGGTGCCAATCTTGGATGACCCTTCATATCCAAGCATTTGAAAAGTCATGTGGTGACCCTTAATGACCAAAAATGTCTTTCCCACTTTTGTCCTTATCTTTGGTGACTTTTTGTATTCCTCAAAGTGTCCCTTCATGATAAATTCACCCTTTACTCTTTTGTCTTCACTTGGTGACTCTTGGTATTCCCCAAGATGACTCTTCATGGGAAAATGCATCCCATCCTTCTTTTATCTTATCCCATGACTCTTCAAATTCTCCATGGGCCCTTATTTTGTCTCATATGCAACCAAAAATATATTCATTAATATTTAATAAATATTGACTCATATTAGCCAAGATAAATAACATTAAATGCAATGGGGCCTTTATCACCAATAATACTAAACCTTTGACATCAATGAAAATATTTCCAACAATCTCCCCCTTTGTCATTGCTGGCAACCTCAATCTTGAAACTACCACATCCTATCACCTACACATACCATCATCTAAAAACATACAGTAACTCCCCCTTACTATAGTAAACTTGTACCTATTCTTTGTACTTGTTTTTTGCACCTATACTTATACCTGTTATTCTCCCCCTTTGACATCAATGGCAAAGGGCCTACCTAGATCTAACACTTAGCTCCCCCTCACTTGATGCCAAACATCAATGGCATGAAGTAATAGAAATTATTCCCAACTCCTCTCGCTGATTTTGGAATGTATCCTTTGATCATGCCTTTGAGAAGATATCTGACAATACATACACATTTTTCCCTGTCCTTTGAGCATCTACAATCAACTCATTTGAATCTTTTCTTCTAATCTCAAAACCTTCAACATGAAACCTTAATGTGTATCCTTGATCACAAATTTGACTAACACTCAATAGATTATGCTTAAGACATTTTACATATAAAACATTCTTAGTCTTAGTTCTACCATAATCCAAACTCAAAGTACCTTTTCCAGCTATCCTGGTAGTGGTTTTATCTCCAAATCTCACTGTGCCACCATTGATCTTCTTTAGAGATATGAATTTATTTTTATCACCTATCATATGCCTCAAACATTCACTATCAATTAACCATGGTTGATCTTTACCTCTCACATGCAGAGCTATCTACACCATCATAGAATCTTTAGGTTGTTTCTTCTGCCATGAACATGTCTGAACCTTCTCCCTGATGAATGGAGCTTTGAAACTCTGATTCTTTTTCTTGATGAATGGAGCTTTGAAACTCTAATCCTTCTTGACTGACTCAAACACACTTTTCGAATACCGAGCTATGTGTCTGAATTTGTTGCACTTATAGCACACTATGGTCTCTTCATTAAAGCTTGCTAGAGGAGCAAACGAGTTGTGGCTTCTGCTTGACTCTACTTGACTTTCCTTCTCCTTATTTCTGAAATTGTTAGCTCTTTTTCTACATTCTACTTTCTTGTGACCATATCCATTACAATAAAAACAATATCCATAAAAATATGATATGTCTGTATATCTCAGACCTGATTGCCTTTTGTAGCTTTGTTCCTTCCAACCTTCTCTATTTGGAATGTCCTCTGTATTTGTATCTTCTCCCCTTTTTTTCCTCTTCTATAAGAGCTTTAGCATAGCTCTTTTTCTTTTCAAATCCAATCCCTGTCTTATCTGAATATGATTTTTGACTTTCCAATATCTTATTCAACATGTTAGTGCTATCCTCAAATTTTGAATCACTAACTATTTTATCATTGACTGCTTTCTGAATATCTTCTTTTAAAGAGGCAATTTCACTAACATACCTTGGACAATCTTTTCTTGCTATTTCCAATTGTGCTTTGAGATCTTCTTCATTCTTCTTGGCTTCTTCAAAGTGTGCTTGTAGATCTTCAATCATTTCCTTTGACTCTTGTTCATTTTTCTTGATCTGGTGCTTTAACCTTTGATTCTTCTTCTGAATAGCTTCTAACTCTTCTAGGGCACAATTGAGTTCTCATTCCATATCTACTTCAGCTTCCTCCTCTTCTTCTTCTTGATCATCATCATGTATGGCCATCAATAAAATCTCTTCTTCTGAATCACTGACTCCACTATCTTCAACTGAGCTAGGATCCTTAGAATACAGGCTCTTCTTCTCGAATCCCTTCTTGGATTTGCCTTTGAAATTCTTCTTGTATGTAGGATTTTTTTCTTCTTCATCTTTAACCTTATCTAGGCATCTAGCTGAAAAATGTCCAATATTTCCACAATTAAAACATTTAAAAGGTAATTTTTCTTGATATTTACATGTTCCTCTTTTTGGCCTGCAAATGAAAAGTGCTTCATTGTCATCTTCATCATCACTGGAACTATCACTTGATTCTTGAATATTAGCTTTCTCCTTATTTTATTTCTTGAAAGTTGCTTCTCTCTTTGAGTGTTTATCTTGTTCTATCCACATCTCATATGCCATGAGAATACCATGAAGCTCATCCATCTTTAACTTGGCTAAATTCTTCATCTCCTCAATTGCTGAAACCTTTGCATCATATCTCATTGGTAGAGATCTTAAAACCTTTTTCACCACCATTGACTCTTCTAATGTTTCTCCAAGAACTTGAATCTGATTTACTATCTGATCAACTTGCAAGAGATAACTTGCTATATCTTCTTCTTCTTCCATCTTCAAACTTTCAAACTACCTTCTGAAAGTCTGCAACTTAGCTTGCTAAACCTTTCCATCAACTTTGTAAATATTCTCAAGTTTTACCCAAGTTTCATGAGCAAATTTACATTGCATAACTTTAACAAATTCATATTCACATAAACCACATAAAATAGCATTTAAAGCTTTAGCATTAGATTCACTTTCCTTCTTTTCTGCTGGAGTAATTGTAGATGTCTGTGGCTCTTCATATTCCTCCACCACTAATTTCCATATGTCAAATCCAAGGGCCATCAAATAAACCTTCATTATCATGCTCCAAAAAGTGTAATTTGTCCCATCAAACAAAGGTGCCTTATTTGTAGAAAATCTTTCTTGTGACCCAGCCATCGTGCTTCCCGATCTACCTTCAAGTTGTAAAACTTTTCAAAAAGGAACCTGCTCTAATACCAATTATTAAGCATGGAATATACTGAGAGGGGGGGTGAATCAATATATTATATATCTTATAAAACTTTCCTTTAACCAATATTCCACTTAATAAAACATTCAACATATGCAATAAAACTCAAACAATAAACATCACACAAGATAGAGAGAGACACCAGATATAATGTGGAAACCCAATGTGGGAAAAACCATGGAGAATCAATCTCAAATATTTTTTTTAGAATAACCCTACAGGAACACCATACCCCTTTGCCAAGTACAAACCTCAACTACAATTCATGAGCACCAACCCATAGGAGCTTCAAACCCCTTTGTTGAGCACCAACCCAACACCTATTCATGAGCACCAACCCCTTTGCGGAGCACCAACCTAGCAACAATTCGTGAGCACCAACCCACAGGAGCACCAACCCCTTTGCCAAGCACCAACTCAGCAACAATTCATGAGCACCAACCCATAGGAGCACCAACCCCTTTGTGTATACCACACACCTATCTCTCAATGTTGTTATCTCAACAAATGATAGATCAATACAACATCTTCTTCCTCTCTCTCACTTTTCCTCTTCTAAGCTAGATATAACAAATACAAATCATCTCTCACAATTGCTCTTCTAAGCTAGATATTAAAATATCAAATCGACCTCTCACTATTCACATTACAAATTGCTACTCAAGCCTTTATTTATAGCTTTCCAAATGACCTTTGGCCTTCCCCCTTTGTGACCTTTCAATCCTCATGGAAAATGGTGTGAATATTGGATGACCCTTCATATCCAAGCATTTGAAAAGTCATGTGGTGACCCTTCATGACCAAAAATGCCTTTCCCACTTTTGTCCTTATCTTTGGTGACTTTTCATATTCCTCAAAGTGTCCCTTCATGAGAAATTCTCCCTTTACTCTTTTGTTTTGACTTGGTGACTCTTGGTATTCCCCAAGATGACTCTTCATGGGAAAATGCATCCCATCCATCTTTTATCTTTATCTCGTGACTCTTTGACTTCTCCATGGGCCCTTATTTTGTCTCATATGCAACCAAAAATATATTCGTTAATATTAAATAAATATTAACTCATATTAGCCAAGATAAATAACATTAAATGCAATGGGGCCTTTATCACCAATAATACTAAACCTTTGACATCAATGAAAATATTTCCAACAACATGAAACCTCATTAACATCCTTGGTCACCTTGGAGAAATCATTAACAAACCTCTAAAAACTATGATATCTATGTAGTTCAGATATAGTCATTAGTTTCCTATGTTTTTGGCTAGTGTTCAGGCTATATTGGGGGAAATTCTTAGCAGAGGTTATCCTTAGATTGTCATCCATACCTAAGGGTAAAGGTCCTCATATATATTATATATATTTATCATATATTAATATATGTACACAAATCTATAATAGTCACAAATCATGTTATTGATTAATTCTATGTGGGGCTCCCATAGGACTCCATTGTGTCTATACATTATGCCCATAACCACATCTAGAAGATAAGACATAATATACAAGTTTCCAAAAAGTGGCCTCTTATCTTTATACATAATTTTCTCTTGGATATGTGCAATGATGATTTCCCCCAAATTGTAAGTTCACTTTGAGGTGCCTAGTAGGTGTAGTAAGGGAACCCACTCTAGGTATATAAAATGGATGTTTTCATGGTTGAAGAGTCTATTCAATAGTGCCATCCCCATGCAGATTTAAATTATAAATATAGTAATGGGTATGGATTTTTTGGCATGTTCCTTCAAAGTGAAACTTTCCCTAGGAAGAAGCCACATTGATAGAGATCACTCTAGATTATTGGCCTTTTTCCATGTGATGACTATGTGAAAATCAAAATTAACATCTAGAATCGGTTCTCTCAATTACCTATTAAATTATTGTCCTAAAATATAAATTACAATAATGTTATTGTCTACATAATGAATATATCCTCCATTCATTATTCTCCCTTTATAGTAGAGGCCCCATATTATATTAATGCATATTACCTCTAGCTTTGTGGCTACATAGTTAGGTCTTAATGTTTTAAAGGGAATAAATCCTTCACCAATTACTTATCTTAAGCTATAATTCCATCCTCAAGTTTAAAGGAGTCTACGTTATCCACTTCTTCCCAAAATGCTAATTAGTTTGGATATCATCCATCAAGTGTAGTATCTTAGAACAAAATGTCAAAGTATTCATTAGAATTCTTGATTAAGAACTTGGATGGTGTTGGGGATCATTTTTAAGACCTAGATAATGATGCCTTGGTGATTTGATTGATATTTTATGCTTCAAGATTTCAATATTGACATCCCTTCACTGAGATAATTTTTTTAAATCATAAATCACTATGATAGTAATTATTTCTTTTGGGATCACTTAAGGTTGAAGTTTAGTTGAGCTCGAAGATCAAATGACATGGCATTGGATGGGGGATCAATTTAAATATATATATATATATATATATATATATATATATATATATATATTTCATTTATTTATAGTTCATGTACTATTAATCATTAATATATATGAACTCATCACCTTCATTCAATTTAAATATGACAACCTTGTCTTAGTGTACATGTGATGTAGTATGCCTTGTTATTTGGGGTACCACTGTCTATCCTTTCTTATTTTAACATGTGTCATTATGTATCCTAGTCAAAGGTAGTCAAAATTTACCTTTGGGACAAAAAACTACAAAGTGTAAAATTCTCTTTGGAGAGAAATGCTCACAAAGTTATCGAAACAAAAGTATCAGAAACAAAGTTTTTAGATCAAAGTCTTTGAAATGAAATTTTCCCACATAAAATCCTCTGGTGAGAATATTTCCAAATTTAATCTTTATGAAACAAACCTTCTAATTAAATTCATAGAAATGAAATTTACCAACATAATTATTATAAAATGAAAGTTCCCAAAGAATGTGTCTAAAATGAAAGTTCCCAACATAAAATTTGTTGATGAAAACCTACTGAAGTTATTTTTTCCAAAGTGAAACTTTTCAAAACAAATATGTCAAAATGAATGTTTTTGTAGAGAATGTTTCTAAAGCAAAATTGTCGATGAGAAACTCTCTGTAGAGAATCTTTATGAAGAAAATATTTCTAAATGAAAGCTTATGAAGACCAAATTTATTGAATGCTAAATACTCTAAAATAAAATAATGCAAATCCTTATCATGCAAAATAATTCTTTCACCATTTTCATTAATAAATTAGTCTAAAAAATAATTTTAAATGAAAATTTTTACCACCGCATGATTAAACATTAGAAGCCCCAAATTTATATATAAAATATAAGTATCATAACCCTTAAAACTCATAGGTACCCCTCCAAGATATTCATTACTTCCAAAAAATAAAGGGGTCCCCTCTTTTTAAAGATAAATACAAGGTGGGGTGTGTTGAATACAACACCATCTTTCATAAGAGTGTTATAAAAACTAAAAAATTACTACATTTGAGATTCTATACAAAATTAAAATGGTAATTGAGATCAAAATATTCAATTAATAATAAATAAAATATCATATACTGTCATAGTTAACACAGTTTAAATTTATAATTATAGAAAAGGTCAACAACAATAGTGGGTGTTATTAACTATATTATGAAAAAAACAATGACCAAAAAGACCATTTAATTACCCTAGGACATGGAATAATACATGGAATCATTATTTATTTAAATTTAAATTCAACATAAAATAGTCATGATGCAAAACAAAACTTACTATTCTTGTGTTTAACCCTAAAATCAATTAGGTGATCTAGGTTTAAATGGATAGAGATAGCCTAGGTCATAAGGATGGTATATTATCTTTAAAGTAGGGCAACTAAATGAAAAACATGGATAAAAATATATTAAATTTATTATGTTGAGATATGTTAAACATAGAAAGTACAACTATGTTGGATATTACAATGATAATGAAAATAAGATACTTAGCTACTTTTGATGTTAATATAGATTTGGATCTAAAATAGGAAATAATAAGACTAGAAGTGGATTCTAGATTAGTCATAATATTATAAACTAAGAACTTTTGTGACTTCAAACACTTGATTTAACCTAATGTAATTGAATAAATGGTTTTGTCTAGCCTTTACATAGGTATATTATACATAATACCAATTAGATCTAGATGAAACCACTTGGAATGTTTTAAATATTGTGTCACCTTCATTATGATGTGCTCAAATATGGATCATAGGTTATCTTTCATTGTTAAATATCAAAACTCTAGTTCTTCATATTCATAGTGGTTTTGGGAAGAAAATGTTAGTGGTCATATGGTATAAATTACCCCAAAGACCCCTCTATTAGTGAGCACTACCCATATAGCCAATAATTTGAAGAGGTCATCAAATTTATCTATTTCTCCCCTATGTGTTGGCTTGTGTGTGCATCAAGATGCAATGTGTGATAAGAAAGTACATAGAGTGATATAGTTTGTAACTTGGTAAGTGACCCCTAAAAATAGGATAAAATATATAATCTTTGCTTACTTGAGTACTTTATTGAATGTTTTTGGTAAGTTTCCTTATGATTTTTTTGGTATGTTCTAGGTGAGAATGAATAGTGGTTGATCTATATTTATATAAATCCATTTTAGAGTATATCATGTCTAAAGCACTTAGGTGAACCATAGGTATACATTTAATTTATAAATTGGATGACATTATGTCATTGGACACTTGTATTGGGATAGGAAACTTGCATCAACATAGGCATCTGACTAGGACACAAGTGTCCAAATAGATAGAAAATAGGCATAGGTCCAAAAATTATAGAAATAGAAAATAAATAGGTTTATAACATTGTGAAAAAGATATAAGTTACGAGTCATCAAAATAACATTGGTCAGACTAAGAGATAAGTAATTTAGTATAGATAAATAGTGTATGTGAGCCTTTTGGTAGTGGGAAGGTCTATGATCTGAAGGTACATCCATGATATGAATTTTCCAAGTGTACAAGATTTAGGTGATATATAGTTTGTAAATAGTATCAATATTCCCCAATTTTAATCTACTAATGAAATTTCTAATTTAAAGGAAAATAGATGTGTACTTGAGTGTGTATAACACACCTTGCCTTTACATTAGTATAATTTAAGTACTTTGTTGGTGATGTACCTAAAACCAAGAGCATGTTACATTATATAATCAATGTATATAATATAAAATTCAAAGCATTGGAAATGATCGAAATTAAAGAGAGAAATTTTTAGGATTACACCTATGTATCGATGAAATTACCTTGCCTTTTGGTAATTTGATTTAGAAAATATGTATCATTATAAATTATTTAAATTAATATTAATAAAAATATACATGTGGAAAGTGCATAAATATATAAATATTAGAGGATACATGTCCTCAACCTTGGAAAAAAATATGATTTTTTACATGGCAATTGAAATTAGCTCAATTGTGCAACCTAATCAAACTTATAACCTAGTGAGCATGAGTGAACCAAGTCAACTCACACTATAAATCTATTGAGTTTGGATGATGTAATCAAATCCCAAATATAAACTTGGTAATATTTATTGATTTAATCACCTCAACCATACTAAAAATAAACCAACTACTACAATAGATTGGTTCAATATATTTTATAAAATTCCAACCTGGTGGGTGATAACAACCCATAAAATTCTAACCTGGTGGGTGATGATAGTCCATAAAAGTGTTTTCAAATTTGAAACTAATTTTGATTTTTCAATTTAGTTTCTCTTTGAATATCATACACACCTTATTTATGTATCATGTTGAAACCTAGTTATAAAAATGGCACCAATGTATAAAATTATATCATAAATATGTATTTGAGTCATATAAATATGTAATTTGGACAATTTGAAAATTATGTGAGTGTTGAGAACATGTTTCCATAACATGGCCCCATTATAATCTAAAACTAAAAGTTGGTGTAAGTTTGGAGAACATTTTTCCAAAACATAACCCCACTCTATATCTAAATATGGTAGATTGTGACAAATTTAGAATACATGTGTCAATGGTATTCCCCCACTAATATGACACAATTTTGAGGTGATGGGAAATATATATTTGTATTCACCCTACCTCAAAATGATAAGATAACTATATAATCTGTATATGAGCCATTTAACATATAGAAAAAACATGTCTAGGTAGATATATCATTCAAGCACATTAAATGTGATCACATCATGTTATGAGATGCATGATGTGAATCATGGAAATATCTAGATAGTAATTGCATAATATCATCAAGCAATCAAGTACACACATAAAAACACTAAAAATTAAACCAAGAGATAATGGTCCCAAGAGACCTCAAACAAGGGGCATGTTCAAATTATACATAATATAAATAAATTGATGTATTCAAATATACACAAATAAAATAATGATATATTCAAATGATAACATAAAACAAACCATGACATATAAAAATGTTACAATAGGAAAAAATAGGTATGGGGGCATAATAAATTTAGCATAATCAAATTATCAAGAAAGATATACAATTCATGCCAATAGAACACAAGGAACATAATAAAATAAGTGCAAAACTAAAACATAGATAATAAGAAACTAACATAAAATATAATATTATCACATAGATCATATTTTTTATCAAAAAAATTAAGTACATAGCATATCAAGGACATTACAAAATATAAAGGCATGGATAAAGGCATGTTTAAGTATATAAGATCAAACATGATAATGAAAATAATCATAAAATGATATAACCTATGTGTATCATGATCATATAAGTATATGCCCCCAATGTCCACATGACATGAGTATAGGAAAGGCCCAACATATAAAAGTGTAAATATCATTTATATGTGTATGTTTTTATCACACTCAAAATATAGATGAAACACATGTATTTATAAATTAGTGATATGATATCTACCAACATGGAACTAAAAACATATAATCTAAGGAGCAATAATAATATTTAAATGTTATAAATATGCTTGTATTTTTGGATTTTTTAAAACTTTTTTTCTATTTTTAGAATATTTCAAAGAAATAACTATCCTATGATCTCATCCAATGGATGATCATACATATCTCCATGTTGGGAAATTGGTGCAATAAATTAGTGGTACTATCAAAGATCACGTATAGGTGTAATATTTATAATTATAGAGTCTATAATGTTTTGAGTATATATAATAGGACTCTGTGGTTGTGAAGAATCAAAAGAAAGAATGGCGGTTTTTGAAACCCATATTTGAGTACTTTACAATTTTTTTAATAGTATTAATAATAACATATTTAGGTTCTCTAAATATATAAATATGATGTGTAATTGATGAGGATTATGTGGAACCCATTGTGTATATTTGATGTAATGGTCTCTCAAGTATTGGCCACCTAGGAAAGGGTATTATTTATTGTTTATCATTTTTTAAAGGATTTACATTACTAGGTTGATAACTAATTGTCTAAGTATAAATTTATCTTGGTAAAATGGATGTTCATATAGAATTCTAAAGACTGTAATTACCCATTTGACATGAATTTATTTGATACACCCATGCACTATAAAATAAACTACTCTAAGTGTATATATCCAAGTTCATCCCAATAACATATCGGAGACACCCATGGGAGGTATAACTAAGAAGGAAGTAATCAAATGTATAAGACCTACCTATAAAGGTAGGTATATCTCACTAAGAATCTATTCTTCAGTTCCATTAAAATCTCTAACTATTCTAGTCAAAGGATTTAAATCATGATTTGTATAACCCAAATGTGTAAGTAATGTCATGGTATAAATGTTCACTTATGACATTATTAATGATAACACTTTTTATAGGTTGGTGATCAAGGTATGATCAAATTAATAAGGAATGAATATTTGAGTCATCATCCCTAATCTGACTATCATAAAAAGTGATAGAGGGTATCTAAACCATATGATATGTATGCCACATATAATTACTAATAATCTCATCCAATGGGTGTCTATAATGTGATGGAGGAGGATTTACATTATATTCCATTTTCACCTCTATATCCTTCTTACAATGGTATTGTAAATGATTGTTAAATATTTTTTATTTCTTGTAATGACTAGGTTGTGAACCTAATTCCTTTGGAAGATCATCAAATGTAATATTTTGGTCATTGATGAGATATTTTATTTTATGACTCAAGGTAAAACATTTATTCATATAATTGAAATGGCCTTGGTGATAGTAATAATAAGCATTCACATCCACCCTTTGGGTAGAGGCCTAATCATATCAATCTCTATAGGATGTGGCAAATATATGAGTTAAAACTCTTTAAGCCATATGACTAATGAATCAGGACACTCAGCTAAGCATGTAAATTATTTCCATGGTACATTAAATATATAGTTTTACTAGTTTGTTTTGATTCTACATTAATTGTGGTAATTTTTTTAGGTTTAGGAGGTTTTACATTATGATTTGTTTTTATAGTAAACTTGGTATTAGATGTACATGTAGTCAGTGTGTTTGCTACATACTCAAGTTTTTTCAATGAGATAAATTTCATTTCATGATCATAAATAATATGGAATAATTCATTGAAATATATGATTTTTTTGAAAATAATGGATTCATGTAAAGGAACAAACAAAATTTTCTTGAAGATGGTTTAAAGCTCTTTTTCTACCATAGAATTGGCAATTTTAGCTAACATTATCTTTTATCATAATACATATTCATTAATTGATTCATTATTTCCTTGTTTATTTTTTTCAATTTGGTCATAGGAAACTTTTTTGGTGATATTTATAGAGAAGTGTTCCAAACATTGGTCTTCAAAATTTTTGAATGTGTTTACTAATTGGGTTAGTAAATCACAGTATTTTAAGTTCCTTACAAATAATTTGGTCACAATTTTATCATTTGAGGTATAATAAAGGTATGAGACATAAAAATATCTAAGATGTTATTCAAGATCACTCTTACCATTATAAAATGTGAACTTAGGTACAACAAAACTAGTTGGCAATGGGTGTGAAGATATCTTTGGTGAAACATGATTATGCAACACCTATTGTGAGTCAATATCATAAGGTGACTTCATAAGTATTTTTTCAATATTTGTAACCTTATTTTGAATTTTTTTTATAATTTATACAAGAGCTTTCACATCTTGGTATTTAAGGTTGTATATTTGATAAGTCACCAAAGGAGGTGTATGCATAGGTTGGGTAGATATAAACTTGTAAACTAGTAATTAGGTTAAAGAATTAAGGTTTACCATGTAAGATGTGATAATCATAGTTTTAAGGAATAAATACTAAAATACATATAATTTCACCCTATTATAATTATGAAATGGTAATTTTCTCAAGGGGGTTTTTGGTATGTGTGGATGAGACATAACTGTAATAGCATTATCAATAGATGAACACATTTTTGTATCTAAGATTTTTGATTTTTTAGTTTATAATATTGTTATTAATATTTCAAAAATATATTTAGGGTTTTGATGAATATGATCATGAAATATTTAATTTATTTACCTTTCTCATATTCATCGATATCATTAGACTCATGGTTTTCATTATAAAAAACTTCTTCTATAATAACCCCATCAATATGTTTTTCATTCTCAAAATTTGTATCATGGACATATGATTAGGACCTTAATTAATTTGAGACATTTTAGGTGGTATGAGAGGAAGCTCAATGTTTTCAATAGGCACACCTCCCAATATAGGGATACACCTAGGTAACATCTAAAATAATATAATAAATAAATGATGAAAGCATAGAAATTTAAAAACTTAGATAAATAAAGACCCTAGGAATAAAAAACATTACACTCATATAGATCAATTTCACCAAATATTTAACCATAAAATATATATTAGGAAATATAGGGTTAAATGGGTAGAGATAGCCTAGGGAAAAAAGATGGTATCCTATCTATAAATTAGGATAATTCATTGAAAAACTAAGATAAACATATACTGAATTTATTATGACTAGGTATGCTAAAAATAGAAGGTATAGCTATTCTAGATATTGAAATGATAATGAAAATAAGATACCTAGCTAGTTTTGATGATAATATAAATCTAGATATATAATAGGAAAGATTAAGAATCAAAGTGGATTCTAGATCAGTTATCATATTTAATATTAAACACTTTTATGATTTTAGACACTTGCATCAACCTAGGATGGTTGCATCAATGTTTCTATCTAACCTATATTTAAGTGTCATTATAGAATACCTACTATATCTAGATGCAACCACCTATAATTTTATGTGTTTTATGTTGCCTTCACTATGGTGTGCTTAGATTTGGATCATTGGCTACTTTTACTTATCAAATAGAGAAAAGTTAGTAATTTTTATTTATAATAGTTATAGGAAAAATGGGTTTATGGGTACATGATGTTGATCTACCCCAAATACCAATATGTAAATAAAAACTAACTACATATCTAATACTATAAATAGGGCCTCATACTTAGGTAATTATCCCCTATATGTTGGCTTACATGTGTATCAAGATGCAATGTGTGATAGGCAAATAAATAGAGTGACATATCTTTTAACTTGGAAAATATGGTTCGTGGGATGTTCCTTTAGTACTTTAGACCTATACATGTATTTTCCCTATGATTGATATGAAAATAAGAAAAAATAGGGAATTTTTCTCTCTTGATTACTTTATTGAAATATTTTTATAAGCTACCTTATGAGTTTTTTGGTTTGTGATAGTTGAGCAATGAATGAGGGTTGATCTTGTATCTATACCAATCCATTTGGATAATATCTCATGTTAAATAAATTGTGATTATAATAGATATATGTTTCATTTGTTAATTGGATTAATTTAGGTCACTTGATAATTACATTAGGATAAGACACTTGTGTCGATGTAGGCATATACCTAGGATGTAATTATCTGGGCAATTAGAAAAAAGGCATAGGTCCAGGACATTTATAAATAAAATATAAACATATTTATAACATTTTGAGCATGATAGAATGCTTGATTCATCATAATAACATTGGTTAGACTAAGATATAAGTAATTTGTAATAGAGAGATAATGTATGCAAGCCTTTGGTAGTGGGAAGGTATAAAAGATAAAGGAATACCTATGATATGTATTTTCTAAGTGTCTAAGATTGAGGTGCTATATAATTCATAAATACTATCTACATATTATAGAAACATCATGACATAATTATACAATTTTTTCAAATATAATATATAAGTAACCAAAAAAAGTAATAACTTATTTATATCTACTATTAAGGAAGTAAGGATCAATCACTTATCATTTTCCCATCAGTTTGAGCCATAAAAAATAAAATATAGGCCTTAAAATATGTGTTTGAGATAACTTAAATATTATGGCTATATAGGGCTTAATGATGTTGAAGCATCTCCATCAAATTGAAGAATTTATCTCCATCATTTCCTTTAAATCTATATGGCTGTTTGAAACCAAAAACTAACGTGATATGAAATTAGCAACTTCAATGAACCCAATAAAGCACCACTCTTTTCCTAATTAAAAATTTGCTTTCAATAAAGTCTAATTACAATATCCAATATATCATAAATAGGTCACAATGACCATTTAATACCTAATAAAATTATTTTTAAGTTCACAAATAAATATCCTAAATAATTCATTGACATGTCCTAAAATGTCAGCCTTATTCACCCAAATTAGCTTCCAGGCTAGAATCACACCCATGTACCTCCCAAAGACAACATACCCTAACCATCATATTATGAATCTCCATAATAGTCATCAATATATACCATGCATATTCCTTTGTTTCCCAAAAAAATAATTTTATCACTCTTACCCCTATTGGCTTACCCATATAAGCCAACGATTAACTAGGGATGCTTGTATTGACGTAACATAGCTTAAAAAAGTGAAATTATCTAAGAATATTGGTGAATATAAAAAATAATTATCAGATTTTTTTTCATTCCAAATGAAAAAAATATCTTTTAATATTTTAGAGTCACTAAATAAAGTGTTTCCCTATTCAACTTGAGAGGCACTAAATCTATTTATGATCATACTCTAGCTTTACTCAAATGAATCATTTTTAATTTAGTTTAATGAATAATAAAACACATTTTTCTCCTCACAAATATACCTAGGGTTGAAAACCATGCTCTAACACCAAATGTAATAACCATAAAGTTGACCCAAATAAATTGGGTATGTAGGATTCTAATATGTTATTTACCTACACCTAAAAACATTTGAGTGCACACACATCCAATAAATATAATATGGAATTCATGATCATGACTACTTTAATCTGATTGTATAACTCACATGTTGTGACTTGGATTTAACATTTCATTTAATATAATCCTTTTCCTTCTATGGCACATCGATCCCAACATGTAGAATTATACGTGATAGCAAGATTAGAGATATGTGTATTGATATTAAAACCATGTATTCTAAAAATACAGGAGGATTAGATGAAATTTCAAAAATTCATTAGAGTCTAATATTAATTTATAGATTAAGGGCTTAATTTATTACCCACCTTAAAAATATACCTATAAATGAGAAGTAAGTTGTTCACAACTTAAGAATCGCCTACTAAAACAGATAACCACATAAATATCTTCCACCCTTACTTATTTGAGATTATAAGAAGTATGGTATACTAAAATCTAATTATATATTTATTCTATGACTATCAATGAGTAAAAAAACTTTATGAAAACAAAAAATATCTATAAAAGATAACAATAACATCTTTAAATATATAATGACAACAACATGTCACTTGTAGTCATTTGTATGTCATAAAGTGTTGTAAGACACTATCATCTATCTAGGTATACTACTAAGATTTGATAACACTCCAACTTCTCAATTCATGCTTCTAAATTTTGGCATAACCAAATTATTATAGGTTTTAACCTTACCTTAAAACTCAATAAAAAATAATAAAACTACTACACTTCATCATTGATTTAGTTAACTCAACTTGGCATTCCTTAAAGCGTGATGAATAACATTATAGTGAGTAGATATAGTGATCCATGACCAAATCAATAATCACCACTATCTAAGTTTCATTGCAACATATTATTAATAAACCATGCCCCTAATCAATATTGGCTTTCTTTAATGATAAATAACATACTCCATATCTTGACATTGGCTAAATATAATATTTCACCACCAACCAATCTTACTATAAATTCAAATTACCCTATCAACTTAACATATCTTCACTTAATTTAATTCACATAACAAAACCATAAACACATTGAATAACCATAGTGAATAATAATTTTTATAAATATTAATAAAAGTGATCTCTTGAGTTCCTCACTAACTCACCATTAACATGATTATTCAAAGTGATAATGTTTTGGTTAACATTATATTAGTACACAATCTATGCATGAGATACTTTTCATAACTCTTCAATAAAATGAATAACCAAAGTCGATATGGAACTCTATATTCATTACTCCAATTTTTTACTAAAATTACAACTAATGTAGGAATTAACTCATTCAACACCTAGGATTTTGACTCAATTAGAAATGAGATATTCATAATAAGTAACATTTAATATTACTTCCCATAGAGTAACCTCTGATTCCATTATGATTCAATTATATTAAAGTCACATAATATCAAACTTCCATAATAATATTCACATTTACTTTAGTAAAATATACTACTGATAATTCAAATGATAAGCTATAGTTGTGAAGCTTCAATCTCGCCAGATTATGGAAATTTCCATTCAAATTTAATATCTTTCAACATCATAATATAAACTACAACTTACATTAAGGTGAGAATGAAAATGAAATGTTATAACCACAACAAGGTATTCTCATAAAGTTAAATAGTATACAATAGCAATTATCCAATTCAAGCAAAGATCCTAGAGCTATATGTTCTTATTTGAATAGGCCACATTTTCATAAAATTAATAAGAGTATTATTTATATCCCAATAACATAATGTGTTATAGATAACAAAGATACACCATGTACCTTATTAATGCATGTTACTCTCAATAGAGAAATAAATAGAATGAGAAGAATTCATAAATGAGGCCACTCTAAGGTATACTCAAAGTTATCATAAATGTGGTCTTAATAATAAATAATAATAGATAGTAAGACACCAATATATTAAAAAATTATATGAATTTAAAATTATAATGATATCGTAATTTGATAATAGTTGTAATCTATGTATAATACATAATATATTTATACCATAACCACCCATCCAATATATTGATATATGATACAATGATATAACCATATTTTAGCTTCCAATATGTATAAATTCAAAATATCCATTATGAATAAATGGTTTCAATGGAAACATACAAATAATTCCAATGGATAGCTTAATATTTTAATTTATGAATCATTATAATGTCAAACAATAACTTATGTCATGACTAACAATACTACATATAAAATAATGCCAAACACTATCTAAGTCAAGTGTCTCTAGAATAATTTACTCATGAACCTTAATTTCCAAATTGGCCATAAGGGAAATATAAGCTAATACACAAGGACACGTAATGATAAGAAAAAGATATAGTGAAAAATCATTACAAGGTAACTTGGCTTTGCAAAATCCACTCATAACCTACACTAAACATTTTCATCAAGAGAGGTCAGCACTAAGTTGGTAAAACTTAATTACTTAATGATACTAATCTAGTACATTATATTAACCAACAAGCACTGTAACTACCATAAATAGATATCATACAAAAATATATTACCCATGGCATGTAATGATAATAGTTGTGATTAATCATTCTACTTATGTATTAATAGTTCATTCACAATCATAACATAATGGTTCACTATGAAAAATAAATTTAAGAAACTTTATTTTACTCATGACCTCTAATTTACCTTCCTTTAAAATAGAGATAGTACATCTAATGGCTTGTCTTGAGAAAGGAATTTCCATGCACCATTTACTTCTAGATATATTTACCCACTAAATAGTATTATAATGCAAACTTATCTATAAAATTAACATCATAAAAACTCCTTATCATATTAAAAATAAAAGATCAATCATCTCTAAAAGTCATGCCCAAAAAATTTTCACCAAGAATTTATCCTAAAAACATAGTGGTTCCCATGGATACCTAAAACAAGTAGAGTAAAACATGCTCATGAAGTCATAAAGTTATATGCATAGTATATTTCTTGCCAAAAGACAAATTTGAGAAAAATATCCTTAGTGGTGATCTTTCTATCAACTACCATAGTTCAGCCCTAGAGTATCCAAGGAACAAATGAGCAATTCTTCCACCTATGAAATATTTTAGTTAGAAAACATGCACTCATCATTACATATTAATTTTGAGTATAAAATACTAGTAATATCTCAAAGTCAAAAAATAAATCTTAGCTAACTCAGTATACAAACAATAGAGTTAACCATTAACGAAATGACCTTAGTTTAGTGAGAAACAAATTCAATTTATAAATAAATTTTTGAAATAATTAATGGTTAGGTGGTTCTATTAATGTATCCTTAATACATTAAATTACCTCAATTATATAATAATATATTTTATTATTTGTCATGAGTTAATCCTCATGTAAATATATATTAAAATATATTAATGTTACTATTGGATATGTCAATTTGATAAATAATAAATTATTAGTGTTACCATTGGAGAGGTTGGACCTATGTAATGATACCATTAAAAAAGGGTGTACCATAAATTATAGAATATAAATATAGTCATTGGAGAGGTAGGACCCATTACAATAGTTACATTATAATGGTCATATTACATTTACTATATAATTAATATTTTACATTGTAAGTTTTGACACACAACATGTAAGTTGTGAAAAGAGTATTTGTGAAGAGATTCTAAGAAGAAGTGAGGATAATGAATATTGTATTAGGTTGTTTAGTCTTTCATATATGAATAATCATTTTTGGGTTTTACATCTTTATGAGGTTTTCCCATAAATATCTGGTGCTCATTGTCTTTGTATGCCTTTTCTATTGATCTCACATCTAGATCCATTGCTTAATTTATATGTTTTAGCATGGCATTAAATCTTGTTGGTGTTTGATCAAGTGAAAAAAATTATAGATATAAGGTTTTTAGATTGTGTTCAAGCTTATTTACATGCAAACTTAGTCTAAAAATCGTATGGTACGTGCATGAGAGTCTTCTTATCTTTTTCATCCTTCAAAGTTCATGATCTATGTATTTATCTTACCCATTGAGCATTCCAATGTAGATCCAAGTAACCAAAAGTAAATTTAAATAAAAAATAAAGACAAATCAGCCCAAAGGCATCCTTTTACAACCCACAAATGGTTATATCAAATAAAATTTGAGTAATAATTTCATTTTTTAGTAGTTATGCACTCTGAATTTTTGTTTTGAATGATATATATTCATTTTTATGGCCTGAAGAACCTCCTGAAGTGCATTTGAAGACTTAGATTAATAATTATAATTTTTTATTATAATTGGGGCATCATTGTTTGGGCTATGTGCGCTGAAATTAGTAAAACAATCAGAAAAAAAAATTTGGGCATCATTATTGCATGTGGAATGGATATAATTTAGTTTTGGACAAATCTAACATCATGCAAGCAATCAAATCACTACCAATCAGCAAAATATCATCCAGAATATGATCGGTCATCCTCGTACATCCTATGTATAGCCTCAACAAGCTTAAAATTAGTAAAAATGGAAAAAAATAGAGTTTATCTTCCTTGACTATCTTTCTTATTTTAGTGTCATAATCTTCATTATTTTTATTTTAAAACACACCCAAGATAGATTTTTGAAGGTCCAATTCAAATTTTTAAAGATACAAACCTCCATGAGCACCATAATATTTATGAAATAATTCATAAAATCTATAAATTCTATGTTTTTGCATCAAAATCAATTTTTATATGTTGGATCTTCTTTAAACCTATGGAGGACTGTATTGCATGTTTCAAGTTCTATGATGTTGGATTGATCATACTAATTTTTTTGTTGATTCTTTCCCTAAATTATACTTATACATTATTGGATGCATTGAAAGGTTAGTACTAGTTGTCTTAACATATTTATTAAATAAGTTTTTATTTAAATCATTTATTCCATATAAATACATGGTGGGCCCCTATTTATGTTGACTTATGATTTTTAAAAAAGATTAAAAGAAATTTAATTATTTTATTATATTCAATTTAATTTTAGATTCAGTTAATATTATTTTCTTACAAATTAGTTTGAATTAAAAGGATTTTAAAAAAAAATCTTGCATGTATAAATTTATACATTGACAAAGGGGAGTTGGTTAGTCTAATTTTAGAAAATACATCTAAATTCAATGTCATAAATTCAAAACCCCATCACAATATTATTTTTAGTCAAAATTTAGTTTATTATATTTAAAATAATTAGTTTAAAATTATTTTTATTAGGCATGCGAGAACTCAGATGCCAAATTTTGTGACACTTTTGACACCCTTCACTAATCATTCTTTTATCAAAGATGGTTGTGTGACTAATCAATTATTAGGTTTTTGCACATTCTAGATGCATTGGTATGGTCCATTTTTTTTTTTGAAGTTTACTTATTTTAATTTTAATGTAAATTTATCTTAAAACACTTGAAAATTTCTCCTTGTTGTGGTTGTTTGTAATTTTAAAATTAATTTGCAATCAACTAAATGGCTAGTATTGTTTATTCACTAGATTATCCTTTTTTATTGAAAAATTAAGTATAAAATACATTAAATTTTTTTCTTTATAATACTTTTTTTAGTTTCAATTTGGTGTAAAATATTAAATAATAGTGCCAATTTTAAAAGTTATGTCTTCTCCTAACTTTGGGCTAGACAAACATCAAATGTTAAATGGATTAAAGTATAACATTTGGAAAATACACATTAAATCCAAGTTTATGGATATAAAACTATGTAAAATTATTTTTATAACTAAAAAACCTCAGTCATAAATAACAAAAATCTATTTCAATTATTTTGAGGAGTGTTAGGGATGAATTCCTCCTCCATATCAACAATCAAGATTCTCCTAGTGATGTTTATAAATTCCTTGAGTCTATGCATGATGGCACTCATTTATCAACAAATAATTAAAATTATTATTGAATTGATAACTAAACTCATGGGAGGAGATGAAAACAATGTTAATCTTCTTGCAAAAATTATAACCTTTAAATATCAAGTAGATGGTTGTAATTGTAATCTATGTGTTAAATTTGGACAAAGAAGGGGAAAATATTATAAAAACAAGAAATTAATTAATAATAAAACCTATAAGAAAAAAATTAAATAAAAATTATTAGAAAAATAAAAACCTTGATAAAGAATGAAATACCAAATTCATTGTTTTGCATGTCGCCTTGTTTGCTTCTAATGAAAATGAAGAGATTTTAGATAGTGGTTTATCACATCATATGGATTTTTTATCAAGTATTTTATATTACACTATATATATATATATATATATATATATATATATTTATCTAAGTGATTATTCATTCTTATAAGCCACTAAACAAGTAAAAACTAAATTTGTGAATGTAGCTATAAAATATGTTTTGTATGTTCCTAAATTTTTTTATCATGTTCTCATATTAAAAATGATAATTTAATAATAACATTGGTTAAGGATAAATGGTCCATAATAAATCAATTTGGTTCCCTAATTTTTGAAGGAATTAAAAATAATAGTTTATAAAAAAATTGGTTCTTCTACATGTTGTCTTTTATCACAAAGTAGAAATGAATCTCAATTGTGGCATGAAATATTAGATCATGATAACTTTAAACATTTGTATTATGTGTCTAATAATGATACTATGAATTTTATCCTACTATTTCTCCTCATCATAAACCTTGTCATAGTTTTTCATGTTGATAACCAACACACAAATCCTTTTCACAAAAATAATCATATGAACTCCTCTAATCCTTTACAACTAGTTCATAGTGATGTATTAAGATCACTTGAAGTTCCATCTCTTAATAGTTCCTTTTATTCTATTAATATTATCAATGATCATACTAAAATATTTGGTCATATTTTATAAAGAATAAATATGAAGTTCTTTCTAAATTCAAATAATTTAAAGTATTATTTTTCTTATATTTTTTCTATTAAGATATTAAGAACTGATAATGGTAGTGAATACAATGGTAATTAATTTGATTTATTATGAATTATTTGTGGTATTTAAATAGAGTTAACAACTCCCTATTCCCCACCTTTATTAAATTGGCTAGAGCAATGCCATATTTTTCAAATGTTCATAAGTTTCTATAAGTTGAAGCCATGAATATTATTGCACATATTATTAATAGAGTCCCTACTAAAGCATAATATTTTCCATTGTAATAGTTTAATAAAATTAGTTTTGTCTTTACTTTGAAGATACTAACTAAAGTGATATTTTCTCAACTATAATTGTATTTGTTAATAAATATATTTAGTTTTATTCTTAAAAAGTGCTAATTACAATTTTAATTGGTTTTAGATGAAAAAGTGAAGAATATATATATATATATATATATAAATGCACTACATCATGATTATTTGCAATTTCATATGAGTTTGTAGTTAAATACATTATATACACAACATCTTTCTTCATTTGACAATATGATCATGTTTATTTATTATATTTGGTAAAAATATCATTTTCAATGAGAAATAATATTTTATATTTAAATTGAGTAGATACCTTCATTTGATAAGTATAATAAGTTTACCCTAACATCCATAGATATTTTTATCTAATAAGTAGATCAAATTTATGATAACATGGTTAGATAATATAATTTTATTGTTTATTCTAACATGTTTAGATGCTTCATTTTATAATAAGGTATGTCATGAAATGAAAAATGTAATTGAGTTTATTACTCTAATAATAATTTTATTCATACATGTCTGAAATTATTTATTTCAATCTCATATCTGATTGATTGGATGATTGTATATCATGATAAAATTATCCATAATTGATATATGAGAGGTTACATACCTCAATATTTTTGTTAAATCCAATTACATATCATTGGAAAATTGAAGCATATTAAACTTAAAAAGTTTTGATAAGACTTAAATTATAAAATGAGTTATTAATAATAATATATCTAATGTTTAGATAACTTAGTATCATTTATTAGTGAAATTATTGTATGTGCATCAAATGGTAATTGGGGACACTCATATTATCAATATTGGAAATGTCTAATAATGAATGTCATACAAAAATTTATGTATGTCACTATCTTAGTAATAAAATTAGTGAAATGGTTTATGTAAAACATGACTTGATTGTTTAAATGTGTTTTCCCAAGATAAACATATGTCATCTTTTATATTTATGTATTTATATTTTTTGATGCTAACCATATAATGCTAGCATGAATAAAGTTTTTGATATATGTTTAAGTTTGGTGCAGATGTTAAAGTTGTATAAATATAGTGAAAAATACATTATAACACCAATAAACTAATAATATTCAAGTTCATGTGAATTTTATCTAAGAGAAAGTCCTCAATTATGATCTATAGTTCTATCATATAGATGAACAAGTGGAAAATATATTCACAATCTCATTTGGTGTTACCAAGATTTGTTTTGTATAATGTTGGACCTCTCGAATATACCATTGAGGGGGAGTGTACATGTGTATAATGTCACTTTGTAATATCCATGTGTTTATTTATTAATATCTATACTTATCATTGTATAACATTGATATAAATCACTTAAATATGTGATTTTTAAGTCACTTAGATATGTGATTTCAGTAAACTTCACTTAAATATGTGGGTTTATAGTGTACCCAATACTTAAAATCATATATAGAGGTCCGTATGTTATAAAATGCTCCAAATTTATTGGTTGATTATACATGAGAAACTATGATATGCAATCTCATGATCATTATATCCTAAACTTACTCTAATTAGTTTATGGATTATACCTTTTATTCCGAAAGGTGATATTATCATGATGAATTTTTTTGAATCCTTTTCCTCCTAAATGAATCATAGATTTTTTATGAAGTATAATTTATTTATTATGAAGGTGACTACGGTATATAACCCCACTAAAAATTAAGGTGGAGTGTTGAAATAATTAATGGCTAAGTGGTGCTATTATTGTACCCTCAATACATTAGATTACATAAGTTAAATAAAAATACATTTTATTATTTATCATGAGTTAATAATAACATAACTAAATAATTAAAATATATTAATGTTACCATTGGAGAGGTCACTATCATAAATAATAAATTATTAATGTTATTCTTGGAGAGGTTATACCCATGTAATGATGCCATTATAAAAGGGTGTACCATAGATGATAGAATACCAATAAAAATATTGCATAGGTAGGACCAATTACAATGTTCACATTAAAATGGTCACATTACCTTTCCCATCTAATAAATATTTTATATTTTAAAATTTTTCCCACAACATCCAACATACAACATCTAATTTATGAAAAGAGTTTTTGTGGAGAGATTTTGAGAAGAAGTGACGAGAATGATGATTTTATTGGGTTGTTTAATTTCTCATATATGAATAATTATTATTGGGTTTTTTTAAATTTTTATGAGGTATTACCACATATATATGGAGTTCATTATATTTGTATGCCTTTTTTATTGATCTCACATCTATATCCATTGCTTAATTTCTATGTTTTATCATGAAAAATCATAGTGTCTCTTGAAACATACAATAATTTCACCTAAATACAAACCCACCCAAAAACCCAAAACCATGTAAAAATATACCATTAAATTTAAAATCACTTAAAAAATGGTATTAACACAAAACTGCATAATAAATAAAAGAGATAGTAATTGTCCTCATAAACCCAATTTAGTAGTGCCATCACATAGTTCAATCACAATCTACTCAGATTTAACTTATTGTAACCATATCAATATAAATACAAAATTTAGCTATAATCAGGTGCTTTTTGGAAAAAATCAAATCATTTTCATATTAAACTAAAAAATATTAGAAAATATACACCTAGATAGTGTCAATTGAGGTAATTACCACTTAGTTTATGCAATACATAGGGTTATATATCATTCCCTATTTATTATTTATATAAAATAACCATAAAAAAATAAATAATCAATATAAATAAGGCATATCCAACTAACATGTTATAAATAACCTTTCTCAAATTTGATCATAATTATTATCCCATTAATATTAATTTCTACTTCTAATAGTTTCTGACAAGAGGCTCTAACCAAGCCATGCTTTAGAAAATATGGGTGTTGAATTATTACATTATTTTTCCTTATATTTTATTGAAAAAAAGTTCAAACCATACACCAAAATGTATACAATTATAAATATAAGAGCAAAATGTGCTTGGGATAGGAACTAGGGTTTGAACCTCATCACAAATCAAGTAATGGAAAATTCTAGTTATTCAAATAATATATTTCATCATGAAATAAATTTAAAAAACCAAGAACCAACTTAAAAATCTCTAAAAAACACACAATTTTATCAAATTGAGGTACATGCTCTTATATGAATACATAGGTATGTGTATATGGGCATGTACTCAAATAGAGAAATAATGAAAATAAACTTTACATAATGTCATAAATAAAACTAATGTTAAATTTTTTAACAGTAATGAAATGGAAATTTTCCTATTTAGATATAAGATCCAAATAATTTCTATATTTATGCAATTTTACCTAAGATTCCCACCTTCTCTAGCTTAAATCCACTATAAATCTAATCATCGTGATCAAATTTCGTGCCTTATCTTTTCCTTTTATCCCATGCAATACATTTTTAGGTGTAGGTTTAAAATAGGCATGGAGAGTGCCACAAAACAAGGATTATATTAAAAAAACTACAATTTAATCCCTGACTTTCCTCAGATGGAATGGCCACAAAAACCTAGCATTTCAAATAGTAGTCTGATTTAATAATTTTGGAAATATTGGAGTCATATTCATAATTTAATTAAGGTTTTGAGTTGATTAAATTAGTAAATAATTTATAAATAAATAAGCTAATAACCTATATAATTTATTTGACCTTCATAGCTTTTTAAAAATAGTAATAAAATAGGAAAAATATAACTTATCTTGAAACTGAGTTGATATGGTTGAGACAAAAGCTAGGATTGGCTCTGTAGGATTGGGACACAATCAAAAATAAAGATCTATATTTTTTTTGGTAAAAGGATAGGAGTGCTGAAAATAAGACACTTTAGGGTCTAGTGCTATAGTCTAAGTCCTACTGCTATTGTCTAAACTAGTCATAGAGTTCTGAGTTTTATGGGTTTTGTCCACTGTCCATGTATTAGTATGCCTATGAAATTTCAAGTCTTTATTGTTGAATAAGATCCTTGTAAATATGATTTAATTTCAAACCCTATATCTTCCTTATGCTTTAACTTGAATGAAAACTTTGAGAAAGAGGGGGGGTTAGTGTCTATAAGATGCACTGAACATGTATCCACATGCCTTGTGTGGGCACGTTGCCTATATACCAATACTCTAAAGAGGGGGGTTAGTGTCTCAAGAATTCAAAGGATATCCCTTTTGCTCCATCATCACCCACTAAGGGAAGATATGTAATCATGCATGTTTTAATTAATGTTTGGACTATGTGTCCAATCCTTTTGAGTAGGTGGGTAAAGAATACAAAGGCTAGCTAGTCCTTTGTCTCCATCATTTACCTATGAATTAAAAATATAAATTGATACTGGTATAAATTTATGTCATATGAGATGGCTCTTGAATCCCATGAATTCTCTATAACATTACAATGTGGTGTGGATAACTTAATGTGTACTGGCTCTCACATGGATTTTGTTGTGGCTTCTATACCCACTAGGCTCCAAGGATCATTGTCTTCTGAGGTATGGTTTGCTGAGGTAGCAAAGTTAGAGGACGGATGGATAGCAGTTAAGAGAAATAAGTCTAAGCATTTGGTCCCCCCTCTAGATATGATTCTTCGATCGTGTAAAAAAAAACCTCAATTCAAAAGGAATATCTACTGATCCCTTTTGCTGACTAGTTTTTCAGGGTTAGTAAACTGGTTGCTTTTCCAGGTTTACTAGTTTCTAGTCTAGGAGGATGTTCAGGTTGCTAATCCAGTCTGTTAACTTTTAGATTAGTGTTTGACATCAATTTTATCTGATCATTTTTTTTGGTAATAGGTCCCTGTAAAACCTGGTTTTGGTTCTTTACTATAAATAGGTTCTTTTAAAAAAAACTTGGTCATGCTTTATGGTTTATCTTTCTCCTTGTAGTGTAGGGTTTTGGGGTCCCTTCAAAACCTATTTTTACCTTAATCTAAAACTTAATGTGTACTAGAAACTAGGCCAATCTTGGCCAACTCTAGAAGGATGAGATTAAGCTTGTATAAAATCCACTCCAAAACTAGGCAATAGGATTATGTGGATGCCACTTAGAAATGTGGAGGTTAATATTGTATAAAAGACACTCAAAAATTATTATAGCCACCTATAGATGTAATAAGGCATGCAACTACTCAGAATGCCTAGGTAATATACTAAACTTGGAAAGAAAAGAGGTTGATTGTGCCACATATATTAATCCTAATCACTGGTG
Organism: Torreya grandis; assembly: GCA_037957365.1. Classification (NCBI taxonomy): domain Eukaryota; kingdom Viridiplantae; phylum Streptophyta; class Pinopsida; order Cupressales; family Taxaceae; genus Torreya; species Torreya grandis. Next base: position 934,181 of record JARHVA010005410.1, on the reverse strand, counting down.
TTTGTAACATAGATTCTAATCTATATGTTATACCAACTACCCAATCTAAAACTATAAGATAGATCTATCATGCCATGTATGATTCGTCTTATATCTAGATTTTGTGAGAAAAATCATACTAAAACTATTAAATCTAAACTGATCTATATCTGGTAAAACTATAGCTAAGCTAAATTTTCTACCTATTTTTATAAAATTTGGGTTCTTACTAATTGGATAAGAGCACATAAAATAGGACACATTGCTTTTTAGTGATATTTTCCATGTTTGATGCTATTGTCCTTTGCTAAAACTAAAGAATATTTTGTAATCATAACTATTTTTTTCTTCTGTTCTACCTAGTTTGACCTCTAATTGTTATTCTAAGTGTTCTAAAAATTGATTTTGAAGTGATAATGGATACTGGATACTTCAATGGAGTGGAGAATGTGTGTTTTATCTTATATTTTGTATAAAATTTCTTAACAATTTTGTTCTTCAATGATGTCCCATTATCAAAAATGATGGCTTCAGGTAGGCTAAAGCTTGAAATAATATGAGTAATGAGGAAGCTAAAAATGTCTTCCCCTATCATAGATTGGAATGAAATGGCTTATAACCACTTGGTAAAATATTTTATAGCTATGATGAATAAATTATACCCATTGATGGATTGAGGGTTAAGTTTTCCAATAAGATCAAATCCCCATAACATAAATGGCCATGGAAAGACAATAGATTGTAATTGTTGTGATGTTTCATGTTGTAGGTTACTGTGCCATTGACATTTATTACATAGCTTTGTGTATTGTGAACATTCATCTTCCATTGTGGGCTAGTAGTACCATTATTTAAGTGATTTATATGACATGGCCTTTCCATTGAAGTGACCACCACACTCATTATCATGTATCTATGTAAGAGCATTTTTGGCTTCTATTGAAGTGAAGCATCAAAGCAATTGTCTATCAAAGGATTTCTTAAAAATTTCTCCAGTAATGGTTTTATAAAGGAGTTATTATTTTTGTAACTTTAATTTATCATTTCATTAAAAAGTGTCTAGTGTAATAGATTTATTTAGGAATTGTAGATATTAAAGAACCATTATAGAGTTATGGAACTGCATGTAGTAGCTAAGGTGAATAGTTTTTCAAGTGCATTTTGGCTTCTAATAGTCATATTATTTCAAATCCTTATTCTAATTCGTGTAGGTATAACATGAATTAATTTAACCCATGACTATCAAATCCACTATAAAAATCCATTCAAAGTGTATTTAGAAGGGTTGACACACATTTAGAAGAGAGAAGCAAGAATACAAGCAAGACCACTCAATCACTTTTCCCTATTCTCTACATACATCCATAAAATAGTATTTCAAGATTATTCAAACCTTTAAACTAGTCCTTAGTCATTCCAAGTACATCTATTTTTTCATTTACTTATATTTCATCACACTATTCCACCAAGCATTTCAATGGGAGAACGACATATAGCTTGATCCCCCCTCAAAGTATTGGTATGTAGGCACCATGACAACACATGGAATGTGAAGTATGTCCAGTGTATCCTTTTGATCTAATACTTAGAAGCTTTGGTTAAAATATAATTCAAGAAACAAGAACAACACAATAACAATAATGTTATCTCTAAGAAGAGATGTTTTATTCTTCAAAATTTGTAAATCCAAACATATGCTTCTCTGAGAAGAGATGTCTGATTTCCCTTTTGGGTTACATATTCATTTATACAAATTTTTAAGGTATGAAGAGGATGTTTAAGGTCACCAATATCGAGGGAGATCAAGTGGTTCAACTTCCATGACATACAACAATACAAAATTAAGGAATTACTATTTTTAAAACTTACTATCTTTAGATTGCACTACTAAAATTGAAATTTGTGGAACTTCCATTGGGTATTTGGGTGTTAAATTACATCAAGATAATATAAATTCTATCTCACCACATTCTCCTAATTTTTAGCATTCCAACGGTTCAGACGACGAGTCGATTGCAGCTACGGTGCAAAAGTTATGGCTCCCAGAAGTTCCATCATCAATTGGGGTAGAACCATCACCTGAATTATCACCTAAAATGTTACTTGGATCATTAATACCTCCTTGAAAATCAATGGTTCTCATTTCATCAATATTTGTCATCAAGTGTGGTAGTTATCTTTTGATTTGATTTTTTATGCATGCTTTGAATGGACTGTGCTTTATAGAGCTTTGTAGGGCCTGATTATTTACCATTTCTATCTGAACATTAGTCTATGGATGGAAGGCTATGAACTTATTTAGGTTGTTATCAATTTTATTCTATTTTTATGTTGTTTGTGTAATCAAGGTTGCAACATCAGCCCTTTTAGATTCCTAAGGCTTGACCAACATGAAAATGAATTTCATGGCACTAATTAGGGAGACAGATGTAGAAGGTGGTACCTATGGTATCCTATAGTGCCATGATCCAAGAGTGAGGGTGATCCTTAGAGTTATTAATTCATATATGCCATGCCTATCATACATTAATGGCTAACCAAAGAGTACATCACAAATATCCAGATTGACCACATCACATAAGACCTCATCTTGGAAAGGTTTTATTGCATATGAGAGAAGACATTGGTGGGTGACACAGAGGTTTCTCCCTAGACTCAACCATCCAATACTATATGTTCTAGGTGAGGATTCAAGGAAAAATTTAGGATTTTCACAACATTAAGAGAGATTAAATTCTTTTAACTCCCACTATCAATAATGAAATACAAAGGCTTACCTTTCACCCATAATTTAGATTGAAAACACCTTTCCTTGTTTTTTGGCCTCTCCTTATGGGTCTATGATGAAGCAATGATGGCATTAGGATTGGAATCTACAAACTCTTCTTCATCCTCTTCAATTTTAGGTTGTGTATTAGGTATAGTATTAGGTGTTGATGATGTGACTTATAAAGTAGGGACTTGATGGCTCGACATTCTTCTTTGGAGTGCATCCCAGATTTATGGTAATCACACCATTTATTAGTCTTCCATTCCTTTTTCTTCTAATTTTGGACCCATGTTTGACCTCCTTTTTCAAATTTCCATTTTGAAGGCTGACTCTTCATATTCATTCTTCCATGCTTTTTCACAATCTTCACTGTGAACTTGTATGCCTCATCAAGGGTTTCCAAATTGAAGAGTTGCATCTCCCCCTATATATACTATTAAATTACACCATGATATTTGAGAACCTTGTGTTTATCACTTTCTCGGATTCCTAATCTTGCATATAGAGAATCAAAAATGTCAATGTAATCTTGAACAAACTGTTCCTTACCTTAGCAAAGTTGTTTCCACTCTATATATAGATCATCATATGCTCTAATGGGGTATTATTATTCCTTTAAATCTTCTATGAAATCATCCCAAATAGGTTTCACCTCAAGGCTAATATCATCCATATTGAATCTCTTCTTGCACACTTCCCACAAAATTTTTATAGGAAATGATGCTTTCAAAAGAGTAAAAGTGAGCTTCTCTTTATCAGTGAATTTATTTACTAAAAAATATGAAGATAATTGATCCAACCAATTTTATACTACATAAACATTGATTTTTCCTTCAAATATTGGGATATCAAAATTCAAATAAACCTTGAAGGCTTTTGGGGCACTCAAATGATGTGGGGGTATAGATGAGAAGCCAAAATTTCCCATGGATATTTATTGGAGAATTTGGGAAAATTATTATGGTATCTGAACTTGCTATTATTGGAGGGATCCATTCACCATTTCCTCAAAAGTATCAGATGTCTTAGTGTTATCCACCATTTGAGGTTGTTTGGAATGAATAAGAGGATAGTATATTGGTTCTATTTTCCACCCAAGCTTCCTATAATCTAACCTCATCCTCAAGATCATACACTCTAAAGACAAACCACTCTGGTACCACTAATCAAAAACTCATAAGCTTTGGTTAACAAATAATTCAAGAAACAAGAACAACATGATAACAATAATGCTATCTATGAGAAGAGATGTTTTATTTATCAAAATTTATAGATCCAAACATATGCTTATCTCTGAGAAGAGATGTCTCATTTCCCTTATGGGTTAAATATTCATTTATAAAAAAATTTAAGGTAGGAGGAGGATGTTTAATGTCACAAATATCAAGGGAAATTAAGTGGTTTGACTTCCACGATTTACAACAATATAGAATTTGAGGAATTACTATTTTTAGAAACTTACTATTTTTAGACTACACTACTAAAATTGAAATTTGGGGCACTTGTATTAGTATTTTATGGGTAAAAATTCATCTATTATATATCAATTCCATCTCACCATGTTCTCCTCATTCTTAGCATTTCAATGATTTAAATGGTGAGTCGATTGGAACTACGATGCAAATGTTATGGCTCCTAAAAGTTCCATCATCAATTTGGGGTAGAACCGCCACCTAAATTATCACCTAAAATGTTGCTCAAATCATTAAACCCTCCTTGAGAAGCAATTTTCCCCATTGCATCAAGATTTTTCATCAAGTGTGGTAGTTGTTTTTTGATTTGATTTATGATGCATGCTTCAAATGGACTATGCTTTGTGGAGCTGTGTAGAGCCTAATTATTCACCATTTCTATCTAACCATTAGCCTATGGATGGAAGGCTATGAAATTCTTCAACTTTTTATCTATTTGATTCTATTATTGTGTTGTTTGTGTAGTCAAAGCTGCAACATCGACTATTTTGGATTCTTGTGGCTTGACCACCATGAGAATGACTTTTTTGGCACTAATCAAGGAGATAGATGTAGAAGGTGGTACCTATGGTACCCATAGCATCATGTTGCAAGAGTGAGGGTGATCCTTTGAGTTCTTGATTCATATATGCCATGTCGATAATACATGAATGGGTGACCATGGAGTACATCACAAACATCCATATTGACCACATCACATAAGACCTCATCTTGGAAAGGTTTTAATACATATGAGAGAAGACATTAGTGGGTGACATAGAGGTTTCTCCTTGGACTCAACCATCCAATACTATATGGATTTGGGTGAGGCTTCATGGCCAAATTTAGGATTTTTACAAAATTAGCAAAGATTAAATTCTTTTGACTCCTACTATCAAGAATGAAATGCAAAGGCTTACCTTTCACCCATAACTTAGAGTGAAACAAAATTTCCTTATCATCTGGCCTCTCTTCATGGGTCTATGATGAAGCAATGATTACATTGAAATTAGAATCTATAATCTCTTCTTCATCCTCTTTGACTAAAGGTTATGTATTAGGTAGAGTAGTAGATGTTGAGGATTGTGACTCAGAAAGTAGGGACTTGACGGCTCAACATTCTTCTTTGGAGTGAATTATATATTTTTGGTAATCACATCATTTCTCAATCTTCCCTTCCTTTTGCTTCCAATTTTAGCCCTGTGTTTGACCTCCTTTGTCACTTTTCCATTTTGAAGGCTGACTCTTTGTATTCATTATTTTATTCTTCTATGCAATCTTCACCACAAACTTATATGCCTCACCGATGGTTTCCAAATTGAACAGTTCCATCTCCCCCCATATATACCATTATAGTCCACCATAATATTAGAGAACCTTGTGTTTCTCACTTTTTTGAATGCCCAATCTTGCAAATAGAGAATGAAAAATGTCAGTGTAATCTTGAATAGACTGTTCCTTATCTTAGTGAAGTTGTTACCACTCTATATACAAATAATCATATGCTCTAATGGAATAGTATTCTTCCTTTATAGCTTCTATGAAATCATCCTAGGAATGTTTTTCCTCAAGGCTAATATCATCCATAGTAAATCTCTTCTTGTACACTTCCCACCAATTTTTGATAGGCAATGATGCTTTCAAAATATCAAAAGTGATGTTATCTTTAGTGGTGAATTTATTTACCAAAAAATATGAAGATAATTGATCCAACCAATTTTCTACTACATTAGCATTTATTTTGCCTTCAAATGTAGGGATATCAAAATTCCCTTGAACCTTAAATGGTGTTGGGGAACTAAAATGATGTGAGGGTGAAGATGAGGAGCTATAATTTCCCATGGAGATTTATTGGAAAATATTGGTGAATTGTTGTAGCATCTGTGCTTACTACTATTGGAGGGCTTCATTTACCATTTCCTTGAAAGGACCAAATGTCTCAATGTTGTCCACCATTTAAGGTTGTTTGGAATGACTAGGTGGATAGTCTATTGGTTCTATTTTCTACCCAAGCTTCTTGTAATCTAACCTCATCCTCAAGATCATACACTTTAAAGACAGACCACTCTGATACCACTGATCCAAAACTCAGAAGCTTTAGTTGAAAGATAATTCAAGAAATAAGAATGATGTAATAACAATAATTCTATCTCTAAGAAGAGATGTTTTATTCATCAAAATTTATAGATCCAAGCATATGCTTATCTCTGAGAAGAGATGTTTGATTTCCCTTTCAGGTTACATATTAATTTATACAAATTTTAAAGGTATGAGGAGGATGTGTAAGGTCACCAATATCGAGGGAGGTCAATTGGTTTGACTTCCATGATTTATAATAATACAAAATTTAAGGAATTAATATTTTTAAGAACTTACTATTTTTAGAATGCACTATTAAAATTGAAATTTTAAACACTTCCATTAAGTTTTTGGTTGTCAAAATCCATCAAGAAAATATCCATTCCATTTCATCATATTCTCCTCATTATTAGTATTCTAACAATTTAAACGACGAGTCGATTGGAGCTATAGTGCAAAATTTATGGCTCCCAAAATTTCCATCTTCAATTAGGGTAGAACCATCACCTGAATTATCACCTAAAATGTTGCTCAGGTCAATCCTCTCTCCTTGAGAAACAATTGTCCCCATTTCATCAATATTTGTTATCAAGTGTGGTAGCTATGTTTTGATTTGATTTTTGATGCATGCCTAGAATGGACTATGCTTTGTGGAGCTGTGTAGGGCATGATTGTTCACCATTTCTATCTAACCATTAGTCTATGGATGGAAGGTTGTGAAATTATTTAACTTGTTATCTATTTGCTTCTATTGTTGTGTTTTTTGTGTAGACATGGCTACAACATCAACCATTTTGGATTCTTGTGGCTTGACCACCATGAGAATGAATTTCTTGGCACTACTCAAGGAGATAGATGTAAAAAGTGGTACCTCTGGTACCCTATAACACCATATTCCAAGAGTGAGGGTGATCTTTCAAGTTCTTGACTCATATATGCCACGTTGATCATACATGAATGGCTGACCAAAGAGTACATCACAAACATCTAGATTGACCACATCACATAAGACCTCATCTTGGAAAGGTTTTATTGCATATGAGAGAATACATTGGTGGGTGACATAGAGGTTTCTCCCCAGACTCAACTATCCAATACTGTATGGATTTAGGTGAGGATTTATGGACAAATTTAGGCTTTTCATAACATTAGCATAGATTATATTCTTTTAACTCCCACTATCAAGAATGAAATGCAAAGGCTTACCTTTCACCCATAACTTATACTGAAACAACATTTCCTTATCATGTAGCCTCTCCTCATGGGTTTGTGATGAAGAAATGATGGCATCGAGATCAACATCTACAATCTCTTCTTCATCCTCTTTGTCTCTAGGTTGTGTATCAAGTAGAGTATTAGATGTTGATGATTATGACTCAAAAAGTAGGGACTTGATAGCTTGACATTCATATTTGGAGTGCATTCCATATTTGTGGTAATCACACCATTTCTCAATCTTCCCTTCCTTTTTATTCCAATTTTGGCCCTATGTTTGACATCCTTTGTCACTTTTCCATTTTGAAGGATAACTCTTCGTATTCATTCTTCCATGCTTCTACTCAATCTTCACCTTGAGATTATATGCCTCACAGAGGGTTTCCAAATTAAATAATTCCATCTCCCCTCCTATATACCATTGTATTCTACCATGATATTTTAGAACCTTGTGTTCTCACATTCCTAGATGCCCAATCTTGTAGATAGAGAATGGAAAATGTTAGTGTATTCTGAATAGACTATTCCTTACCTTGGTGAAGTTGTTACCACTCTATATACAAACCATCATATGATCCAATGGGGTAGTATTATTCCTTTATAACTTTTATGAAATCATCTGAAGTAGGGTTTGCCTCAAAGCCAATATCATCCATACTGAATCTCTTCTTGTATACTTCTCAATAGTTTTTGATAGGCAATGATGCTTTCAAAAAAGCAAAAGAGATCTTATCTTTATCAATGAATTTATTTACCAAAATATATGAAGACAATTGATCCAAATAATTTTCTACTACATCAGCATTGATTTTTTCTTCAAATATAGGGATATCAAAATTCACCTCAACCTTGAAGGGTGTTGGGGAACTAAAATGATGTGGGGTTGTAAATGAGGAGCTAGAATTTCACATGGAGATTTGTTGGAGAATTTGGGTGAATTATTGTAGTATCTATTCTTACTAATATTAGAGGGCTTCATTTACCATTTTGTTGAAATGATCAGATGTCTTGGTGTTGTTCACCATTTGAGGTTGTTTGGAGAGAATAGGTGGATAGTCTGCTAGTTCTATTTTCCACCCAAGCTTCCTGTAATCTAACCTCATCCTCAAGATCATAAAATCTAAATACAAACTACTCTGATACCACTAATCCAAAACTTAGAATCCTTGGTTGAAATATAATTCAAGAAATAATAACAACACAATAACAATAATTTTATCTCTGAGAAGAGATGTTTTATTCATCAAAATTTGTAGATCCAAACATATGCTTATCTCTAAGAAGAGATGTCTAATTTCCCTTTCAAGTTACATCTTCATTTATACACATTTTGAAGGTAGGAGGAGGATGTGTAAGGTCACTAATATTGAGGGATATCAAGTGGTTTGACTTCCATGATTTACAATAATACAAAATTCAAGGAATTACTATTTTTATAAACTTAATATTTTTAGATTGTACTACTAAAATTGAAATTTGGGGAAATTCTATTGGATTTTTAGTGGTCAAAATCTATCTAGTTGATCTCTATTCTATCTCACCATCTTCTCCTCATTCTTAGCATTCCAATAGTTCAAATGATGAGTCGATTGGAGCTATGGTGCAAAAGTTATGGCTCCTAGAAGTTCTATCATCAATTGGGTTAGAACCGTCACCTAAATTATCATCTAAGATATTGCTCAGATCACCTTTACACACTAACCCCTCCTCTCCTTTCTCCAAATTTTAGATTCAAGTTCAAACACAAATAGTACCTAGGATATTGAAGACTAAATTAGGTACATAATGATCTTCATAGACTTTCAAGATTCAATATTTGATAGGTAGGGTCACATAGACTTGGTGCACAAAACCCAAAAAGCTTAGATCACCTAGATAATAAGATCAAGATAGGACTTCAACACTAGAACCTAGGGTGTTCCACTTTTGGTGATCCTATCCAATCAAGAAATGAACTCTAGATTCCTATTTATGATAGTCTCCCAATCATGTACATAGATTATAGACCTTATCTCAATCAGAATAGTACATAATAAGATAAGTTTGATTTTCTCTCTCTCACTACTATTTTTATAAAAGCCCTAATTAAAGTCAAATTTCACAAATTAGTAGCCTAATTATTGTACATTGTTTAATAATTTTATCTACTCATACCCATTTATTATTTATGAATTTAACATCTAATTTCAAAAATAAAATAAAAATCATTTGGTGAACTTGGCATGAAGACCTTAAAAACTATTAAAATTATTGATATGGATCATGGAATGACTTATTAATTTGGAACCTTCTTATTTTACATCATTTTTCAACACTTTAAAAACTATAGAAGATGCAATTTATTGTGATAGTGAAGACATGCCTTCTCAAATAGTTATTAATCAAAATTTGCCACTATTCATATAAGTTCAAGTCAAAAATAGTGTAATCAAGATAGTTCTTGTTGATAGTGGTTTCATACTAAATATATGTAATATCACATTCTTATAGGCTAGGGGCATAGATTTTTCATCCATGCAAAAATCATTTAAGAAAATTTGAGGGTTTGATGATATACCTTGATAGACATTGGGCATTATTACTTTAGATATCATGGTGGGACCAGAAATCCTCTGTACATAGTTCCAAGTCATGTCAGGTCCTCTCCACTATAATTTTTTAATTAGATGACCCTTAATACATACTATGGCATCCATTCCTTTTAATCTCCATAATTTTATTAAATTTCTCCATGAGGGATATCTATACATATGTCCAACAAACAACTAGACATTCATATATTATTGAATTATAGAGTTATCTTTGACTATTTCACTATATGGGACACCATATATCATAATATAACCACCACCTCATAACATTTATTTTAATTAGATACATACATATGAGGCTAGAAAGACTATCCCTTCTTGTACTCCTCAACATATAGTCATACCTTCAACTCTAGATATTCTACCAGTCATAGCAGCTTCCACCACCCTAACTACTCCATCAATCATAATTCTAACATTTTTTACACATCCACCATCACTGATAGTAGTGCCATTAGTTCCAATTGATTCTATAGTTACTCCACTAGTTATAGATACCTTTATAGTAGTACCATCTTCTATTACTAAAGATGATCAAACTCTTATATCGTAATTACCCCTTGTGGTAAATTTCATGTTACCATATGTACATTATGTTGATATCGATTCACATGCTTCTTTAGATGATGATACGATACCCACACTCATAAATGACTATTTTTTTGGATTTAGCTTTACACTAATTATCCCAATATATTACCATGATGACTCTAGAGCTCTCATACTACATCCTACACCACTTTTAGCATATTTTACTAAACTCTCAAGATATACTCCACACTCATAGCCACAGTCAGACTACTTGGCACATTAAGTTCACATGATTACCTCTATTGATATAGAGCTAGTTATTTAGATTTAGGTAGGTAGCACACAACATCAACCAAAATTTATTTTATAGATATTACTTGATCATGGATTGATTACATTACCTATAATATGACACATATATATCAACATATTATCACATCAAGATGATCACCCATTTTTGAATTTTCATAAGATTATATACCATGATACAAAATCATGTATATATTTATAATAGAGATTGGATAAGCTAAAATATCAAGGTATTATTCAAATTATAGCAACACTAGTACCACTAGCTTCACCACTTCCACTGAAGTCATCTACTAGCAAGACTAAACATCCCAGAGTAGAGTTAGCATCCCCACCACTAGAGTAACCTTTAGTGCACCTTTGACATAATGAAACCATAAACATAACATCTATATCATATGATGATACTTATGATGATGATCTCAAGGAATTTAATGATGACTATGACTCTTTCCTCCATCTCCATCCATAGCAAGCTCCATCTTTGGATCCCTTCCCCCTCCAACCTAGTCTTTTATATTATCATGTACATATTACTTTATTTACATGATTGTACATAATCTCTTTTAGGCATTTCTTGTATATAATTTATTCTACATCAATTGTACATAGTTTAAATAATTCCAAAACTTAAAACTTTTTGATCGTATGCATCATCCATGCCTTACATTGCTACTACTATGCCATACTTACATTTACTATTCCATGTTATTATTTGTCAATTTATCTACATTACCATACTTCACTTGATCTTTTTTGAGTGTTTGTAGTGGCATCCAAATCCTTGATTACTTCACTCTACCCATTGAGGGGGCATCCTAATTCTACATTCGAGACACACATTGATATGCATACCCACTGGGGGCATCTTCTATATGACTACACCATCTAGGTTATGTCATTCCTACACAACAAAATCTAGTTATCATGTTGACATACATTACTTAATAAGCTTACATAGATTACCATATTGATACTCACTAGTATTTCGCACTTGTGTATTTCCTAACATATACCTAGTTTTCTACTAACATGTCTTCCATACTTTCACTTCTTGCTTTGATTAGTTATATATGATTGTACTTTTAGTATATACATGATTTTGTTTCTTTCTTGGTGTATATTGATGTGTTTACATTTTCTTAGTTACTATTCCATGCCTTATATGTGTTTTAGGACATTTTCCATTATCTTTTACCTTTATTCATGTGTGTGCCTTAGGACATTTTCCAATGTCCTTTGTTTGTACTCTTCCATGTGCCTATGGCCCTTGTACCAACTTTTTTTTTAATTATATGTGTATGTGGCATTTGAACATGCCTTGTATGATTTATTTCTAGTTTGAGTGAGATGTGTTGATGTCCCTTGATTTCTTGGCCCCTTGGCCACTCTTATATGCTTCTTGATTTGTATGCTTGTTACTTGATTAATTTTCCTATTTATAATGCCATGATCCATATCATGCATTTATTGGATGTCATGATGGACATCATGCTCAATCCATACTTGCTAATAACTAACAACTAACACTTTTGATTCTAGTTCAGTACATTGCACATGCTATTACATTATTTTAGATTATGGTAAAAGCAAGTTTTGAAGGGGCCCCAGAACCCTAGTACAAGGAAAAAAGATAGAGCAGCAAAAACACAGATGAAGTCTAAAAACTACTACAAGGACGTAGCAAAAATAGGTTTTAAAATGGACCTGAAACCACCAAAAAGACAACCGGTCACAACCCAAAAAAACAGAGATCTGGCACCACCTTAGACATAGGCAGACAACAAGAAAACAAAGAACTAGACCAAATTCTTTACCAGCAAGAGGAACCAGATTATTCATCCAGTTCCAATATCATTTCATAGTTTCTTTTTCTTTCAAAATAGTATCCTGGGTAGTGGTTTCCACCAGCATTGCTCCTTTTTGTGTTACCAATATTGGCAGTAGCAGCACAAATATTGGACATAGCTTCCTCCATTTTCATTCTATTATCCTTAATTAGTTCCCAGAGGTTTTTCTCATAGGCATTGAGCTTGGCTGGGATCTCTCCTATCTGATTATCAATATTGTTGATTTTGTTCCATACCTCTTTCAGGTTATCTTCCATTGTTTCCACTTTCCTTTTGAGTTTCGTAACCTCCCTGCACATCCAAGAATCAAATTGAGAAGATGCCTCTACTTTGCACTTTACCCAGTTCATTGGTGTATGTGTTTCATCATTCAATTTTTTCCCCCTCCATTCCTCAAAATTTTTATTAGGACTATTCTTGTCTTCTTCAGTGATATCTTCTCGATCCTTATGTTCCCACTCTTTAATTCCATTTTGAATTTCCATTTCCATATCTTGATTATCATCCTACCTAGTGGTTTCCTTTTCGTTCTTTGATGATGGGTCCTCAACAGGGTCCTCCTGGACAAAATCAGACTCCACCTCTTTCTGGTTTTCCTCAGTGTCTTCAGTTCTATTTGCAGAATCCTCCTCTGTATTGACATCATCTTTTTCATTCTTCTCAGGACATTCATCATCCTCATTAGATTTTGCAGCCCGACTATTAGTTCCTTCTTCTTCCTCCAAGTTTTCCTCACTGGGTTTATCAATACTCTCCCGCTCCATATCTTCTTCTACAATCTGCTTTTTAGTACTATGGAGCTTGATTTTGCCTTTCTCAGTAACACATTCACTCTTTCTATTCCTTGACTCCTTGTTTTTCCCCTGTTTAGGGTGCTTAACCATAGCATTATTCTTACAGTAGCCTTCGATTAACAGAATAAGGCCTTCATGACGGATAGGGTGCATTTCCTTTTTCCTATGAGCATATAAACTTTGGACCAAGGAGAAACATATATAAAAGGGAAAAGACAAACTAACCTTGTGCCTGAAATGGTTAAGGAAGACAAAGTGGAATTTGTGCACATGCTTACTTCTTCCATCCAGAATGAAGTACTCCCTTATGCAGCTTAAGACATCCCTCCATATCCCTTTAATCTAATCCAATTCAAAGAAATCCCCTTTCCTAACCAGTTTCTGCTCTTCCACTTCCGTTTTGGGGAACCTACAGAAGGCCTCATTCGAAATGCTTGTCTGTTTGGAGAATTTGAGTCCATCGGTAGGCAGCCCAGTAACCTCAGCTATAAAATCCTCTGTTAAGTTCACTGTGACACCATGCAGGGTGACCCTTTCATCCTTCCAATTTTTGAAAAAAGCCATAATGATATGCGGTTTCGATCCATGAAGTCTTTCCAAATATCTCACAACTTTTCCTTTCTGCAAAATTCTCCAGACTTCATGTTTTTCTTTCCATTCATCACAGCTCTTAGTTTCTTGTTTCTGAGGTTCTCCCTTCCTTTCGATTGCCATATTCATTTTCTTAGAACCCCAATTGGTAAGGTCATTGCAATAATCCCATCTGTTGCTGAGTTGATAGGAAAATCGGCTTTGATTGTGCTTTTTTAGGATCCTCTTCTCTCTCTTGAGGGCCTTACTCTTTAATGATTGTTGTCCTTTCCCCACGCTGCCACTCGTCCTACTCATATTATTTCTTATACACTTCGATCTTTCCTTCCTTTACATGGGTTGCATCATGAAGAATGAGCGCCCTCAAATCCACATTCTTTACTAATGATTCATGCCACCTCACTATTTGACTAGTCCAGACTGCACAATTAGCTACCCAATCTGTAACACCATTGGCTTCCCGATAGGTGTGGGTAATGATCACTTCTTCAAATTTTTTAATTTAAGTTTTCATCTCCATTACCTTATTCTCTATGGTCCAAGACACAGTATTAATATTGTTAAGAATATTTATAATATTCAAGGAGTCCCCTTCAAGCCACAATTTGGGATATCCCGAATCCACAACAATTTTGAGAGTCTAAAGGGTAGCAGTAGCTTCGGAAATGTGACAATTCAATTTTCCAATAGGGATGGCTACATCATCAATTACCTTTCCCATATGGTTTCTCAACACTCCACCACAACCTGCACATGCTATTACATTGTTACATCTATCTAGGCATACCCCTATTGATCTAACAATCTCTCAATACAAACCTTGATATATCTCAAGATATATTATCAATTATCATTTCTATATCATATATCTATGTGACATAACATATTTGTAAGGCTCTTTCTTCTAAGTGTAGTCATTGAAACATCTTCATTCCTACCCTTAAAAGAGGGGGAAACAAAGAAGGGTTTTTTCATAGAGATCAAATCTCATAATTGTCAAAAAAATAGTTTTTAGAACACTCAAAATAGAATCCAAACATCATACCAAGTAGAATAGACTAGGTAGAACATACTAGGAAGACAATATAGAATCTAGAATAGTTACTAGATTTGGCATTGGACAATAGTGCCAAATTTGGACTATAACACTAAATAATAGGGTGTCCTATTTTTGTCACTCTTGTCTAGATAATATAAAAATTAGTTTTTTCTAGAAATAGATAAAAAAGTGAGTTCAATCATAGGTTTGTCATCTTAGTATAGTCCAAATTCAATGTGTTTAAGTATAGTTTTTACTCAAAGAATCTATATATAGGGGGAATCATGCATGGTATGATGGATCTCACTTCCAATTTTAAATTAGGTAGTTGATATAACTTCTATGTCAAAAACCATGTTCCAAATACTAGTGATTGGGGGTAATGTCTATGACACATTGATCCTCCCCTTTTTTGAGTTTAGTTTATTTTCTAAGCATTTCTCAATAGTTGTGTGTCATACTCTATCTACAAGTGGTTGGAATCATTTTTCAAGTTTGGCTTTCATATAAGCTTAACTTCTTGAGTACCCAAGTTCCTAAATTAGCTTCCATATAAGCCTATTGTACTAGTTTTATATTGGCTTTCCTACAAGCCTAATATCCATGTTTCAAAATGGCCAAGAGTGACCTAGTTTCCAGCATACATCAGATATACCCACCAACATGATCAGATCATAGTAAATTCATGGGATTTAAGAGCCATCTCATATGACATATATTCCATACCAATATCACCGCATAGCTTTAATTCATAGGGCACTGCTAGAGCCAAAGGGATAGACTTTGTATTCTTAAGCCACCTATTCAAAGGGATTGGACATGTATTCCAAACATAAATTAACACATGCATGATTTATTATGTTTACTTAGTTGCAATGAAGGATCCAAAGGGCCATCCATTGTATTCTTGAGCCACCTATTTAGAGGGATTGGATATATAGTCCAAACATCAATTGATACATGCATGATTCATTATCTTCAATCAACAGGAGATGATGGACCCAAAGGGCCTATCTTTGAATTTTTTAACCAATTTTAGTGAATTGATCACTCAACACCATTTGTGATATTAATTTTGGTACAACACACACCCAACATAGTCTAGCATCATAATAGGTTTTGTATTGGTTCATGTAGCTGATGAGGTGTATTCATTACTTTATCTTCCTCTCTCTCTTACCTATATTTTGTACATTCTTGTTTTAGATATAGTGTATCTAGTAAGGACTGATCAACTTTATGTTTTTCATTGTAGATTCACACTTCATATCATGCTCTCTCTACACACATCTAACATCACATAGCTTCATGAGCTTTACCTTTTCAAGTAAGTTCAGGTACACTTTCTATTTTTCCTTTATCCTAGTATTTGCCTTTGCTACATTACTAGAGTAAAGTGGGGACAAATATATTCATATAAAATGTGAAATTTTGTAACTTGAGTGAGGCTAATGACACCCAATTCATAGGTCCACCTTGCTTTCTCTCATGACCCTCATAGGAATGTTTTCACTAATTCATAGTCATCTGTATCATCTAAGACTAAACTCTTGTAGACCTAAATTTCTCTTTCTATGCTTAATCCATCCACCTAGGTCCCATTATCCATGGATAATAGTGCCCAAACTTGGACTACAATGTTGAAACCTAGGGTGTTTTATTTCTAAAAATGTTGTCAAAGTGCATTTTGGCTTTTAATAGTCATATTCTTCTAAATCCTTATCCTAATTCATGTTAGCCTAACATAAATTCATTTAACTCAAAATCATTAAATCCATTATAAAATTCCATTAAAACTCCATTTAGAAGGGTTGGCACTCATTTACAAAAGAGAAGCAAGAATACAAGCAAGACCACTCAAGCACTTTTCCCTATTCTTTGTATATATCGATCTAATAGTATTTCAAGATTATTAAAATCTTTACACTAGTCCTTAGTCATTCCATGTACACCTAGTTTTTCATTTACTTGCACCAATCACTTCAATGGGATAACTACATATAGCTTGATCCCTCCTCAGAGTAATGGTATGTAGATAGTGTGCCCACACATAGGGTGTAAAGTGCATCGAGTGTATCCTTTACACACTAACCCCTCCTCTCCTTTATCAAAATTTTATCATCAATTTCAAAGATAAAGAATAATTAGGGTATTTAAGACTAAATTATGTACATAGTGAGCTCTAAAATCTTTCAGGCTTTGATATTTCATAAGCAAGGTCACATAGACCTAGTGCACAAAACCCAAAAAGCTTAGTTCACTGGGACAATGACACTAAGATAGGACTAAAACATCAAAACCTATGGTGTCCCACTTTAGGCACTCCTATCCAATCAATAAATGAACTCTATATTCCTATTTTTGATAGTATTCCAAGCCTATACATATATTTCTAGACCTTGTCTCAGTTGGAATAGTACAAAATAAGATAAGTTTGATTTTCTCTCTCTCATTACTATTTTTATAAAATCCCTAATTATAGTCAAATTACACAAATTAGTAGCCTAATTATTATACATTATTTTTTTTTATCTACTTAGACCCATTTATTATTTATGAATTAAACACCTAATTTCAAAAAGAATAATAAATTACTTTGAATTTCATAGGGTCGACCTCTATGGCACATTGATAAATAATGAAACCTAAGAGATTGCTTGATGTAACTCCAAACACACATTTCTTTGGGTTTAATGAGACATTGTATTTCCTAAGTTTTTGAAATATATTTCATAAATCAATAGCATGATGTTATTATTGTTTCAATTTAGCTAATATATCATCAACATAATCCTTGATGGTATGGTGAATCAAGTCATGAAAATTATGCATCATGATATGATGATATGTGGATCCAACATTTTTTAATCTAAAATGCATAATAATGTAACAAAATGTGCCCCAAGGTGTTGTAAAATATTTTTTTCTCTTGATCTTTGATGATTTTGATTTGGTTGTATCATGTAAATCCATCTATAAATAATAACATTTCATACCTGATTTTGGAATCTATGATCATGAAAATGTTAGGTAAAGTAAAATAATCTTTTGGGCATGCTTTATTTAAATATTGAGAATTAGAATAACACCAAATTTATTTATTGGGTTTGACCATGAGGACTATATTGTAAACCCATTTAGGGTTTGTTACTAGTTAGATGAATCCAACATCTAAGAGGTGATGGATCTCATCTTTGACTAAGAGAGCCACCTTAGGATTAATTTTACAAATTTTTTACTTAATTAGTTTAAAATTTAGGTATAAGGGAATCTGATGAAGTTCTATATATGTATTAATTCCTATCATATCTAAGTAAGACCAAGAAAAGAGTTATATATAATCTATTAATGTTTGATGAATATCTGTATCATCTTCCTTTCATAGGGTAGTGGCTCATAATACAATACATGGATCTTAATTAGTTACAAAATTAAAATTAACTATTTTCTCATTAATAAATGTGGAATGATCTAGTATGTATAGGGTTGCAGGAATAGTATCATCAAAATCAACTAGTATGTCTTGGGGAGAATATAGATTTTCTCTAAAGTATGCATGGGCACTTGTGTGACGAGGAAATTTATTTTTTATGATATCAAGATGAAAGGTCCTCATATATTCTAAGAAATTATAAGAGGGATTCATCATTAGTTAATTAATCTAATGTGTACATATCTAGTGAAACTGTATCATCAATAAGATTATGATAGATCAATGATAATGTTGAAGTATGATTAATGGCATGGTATACTAGTGTAATGGATTGACAAAAATTTATATGTTTTAAAGTAATAGAAGAAGTTTATCATGAAGAAGTGTAAGATAATATCATATCCCTTGATTTCCATGTTGTGTGGATGCCTCAATAGGGTCGATGATTTCTTGTTCATGATTTCTAATACCTTTACCATTATATCCCATATTATTAAGACATTTAATTACAAAAGGGGAAGTAAACTAGTGATTTGGTTCGATGCTATTACATAATTTAGAATTATCTGATGTGTTCCATGGTCTGAGGGTACACTATGAGAAATGGTTTGTGTAGGTATATTACTGAGATTAAAGTAAAAAATATAATTTTATGGAGATTTGAAAACTTGGTAGTATTTAAAAGGTTCATTATCTATTGGGAATGTGTATATGTAGCCTTTGTGACTAAATTTTAGGAAAGAATGAAATGTAGAAGGGACTACATGCATGTCATGAATCCAAGGATGACCAAGTAATAAATTATAATTGAGTTCATTTGGCATGAATTAACAAGTAGTTGGAAGTGTCTTAGGTCCCAAATTAATATTGAGTGTTATTTGACCCATGACTTTTTGTGGAATGTTGTCAAAACCTCTAATGTTCATGTTAGAATTGTCTAGATCATGAGGTTGTATATTAAGATGTTTAAAAAAATAAATGTTACAACTGTTGAGTCCTAAACCATTATCAACTAACACTCTTTTTACCCCTACATCATTAATTATTAATTGAATATATAGAGGTAGATGTTTTTCAATGATGTGGCACGAGGTTAAATCCTCCTTCTCAAAGGAAATATGCTCTTCATTCCATTGCATTGTGTTGAGGATAGATGTAACATAAGCTAGTTCGATAGAAATAATAATTATAGTATTATGAAGGGCTACATATAACACATATTTATAAATATCTAATTTCTAAAGGATCTTAAGAACTAAAAATATATCTAGAGGGGTGTTCACCTGAGTGATAAACCTATAGCCATGGGTGTAATCAACCTACCAATATTCATAAACTTGCATGATAACATGTACTACATGATCTAATATAGGCATAGAGTTGGCAGTATATGTGGGATAAGAGCTAGATGTACTAATTTTGAAGGGAGGAAGGATAGATATAACCGTTAGTGTTTGCTTTTATCTAGTAGTGATAGGGAAATACTCAAAATTAGCCAATGAGTTATATGCATCTAGGTATAAATCGTGAATGTGAAATGAAATGCATGAAAGTGGAGTTATAAGTTGTAGAATAACATGTTTATAAAGATCATTCCACATGAGAGATATCAATCAAGGGAGAGAGAGCAGGAATTTGTGCATTAATTTATAAAGAGCTTGGACATGTGATATGATATTTCTAATATGTTTATCAAGATAAACTTGAAAAAATTTCCATATGAGAGATACAAAGCAAGGGATAGGAAGCATGAAACAGTGCATGAATGCATTAAAAAGTTTGACATATGCTATGATATATATAATATTTTGAGAAAGATAAACTTGCAATTTTTTCCATATGAGTGATAGAAAGTAAGTAATGAAACCTTGTATTAAAGACAAGTAAACATTACTTAGAAGGAGAGGGATCTTACTATATTTAGCAATAACTTTCTTAATATCATCCTATATTATTAAAAGTAAGAATGTAATGCAAATAATGAAGCTTTGTACTAACATATGGTAAACTTCATCATTCATGTACATGATAGGACTGAGTATGGTCTCATTATTATTTGCAAGAAATGTAACAAATATGTGTAAATAAGTGAGATCCATTTTTGTTATTATGTGAAATCTAATTTTAAATGTAAGGTGATACCTCAAACAAACAAAGGGACCTAATATATGAAACTAAGGTTTTATAAATAATATTTTAAAAACTTACTATGGAATTTTAAAAATTAAAATGAATATCTCATTTAAATATGAAAGTAAAAAAATCATAAAATATTAGAAAATTCTTGATTTAAAGGGACCTATTATATGCAACTTGAGTTTTAAAGAAAATGTTTTTTTTTAAAAAATTACTATATAATTTTAAAATTTAATGCTAATTTATGATTTTAAATATGTAGGTAAAAAATCATAAAAATATTGGAAATTTTATCAAGGAATTTACCCTATGGTTTCTAAGGTTTTTATGCATAAACAAAGTTGGGTTCACCAAATGATTTAATAGTTTTGGGAATATTGGAGTCCTATTACAAATTTATTTAAGGGTTTGAGTTGATTAAATTATAAATAGAAATCAAAATAAATAGGGTACTCATTTTTATAATTTATTTGACCTTCATAGCTTTCTAAAAATAGTAATAAAATAGGACAAATATAACTTATCTTAAAACTAGGTTGATATGAATAAGATAAAATATGGTACTAGAAATGTAGGACTAGGACACTATCATAAACTAGGATCTGGATTTCATTCATTAAAAGGGTAAGAACACTAAAAATAGGACACTTGAATTTTTGGCACTATAGTATAGGTCCTACTATTGTTATCCAAACTAGTCATAAAGATCTAATTTTTATGGGTTTTATCCACTATCCCTATATTAGTCTTCCTATGAAATTTTAAGTCTTTACTATTAATGAAGCTATTTGTATATCAAATTTAATATCTAACCCTATATCTTCCTTGTGCTTTAACTTGAATGAAAACTTTGAGAAAAAGGAGGGGTTAGTGTGCATAAGATGCATTAAACATGTATCCACCCCCCTGTGTGGGCACAATACTTACATACCAATACTTTGAAGAGGGATCAAGCCATATGTAGTTCTCTCACTTGATGTGCTTTATGAAATAGTGTTGTGTAGATGCAAAAATTCTAAACTAGGTGTGTTTGAGGTTGCTAGGGACTGGTGTGAGGGTTTGAATATGTTGGTAGATGTATTGGATCAATGTACATAGAGAATATGGAAATTTGCCTTAGTGGTTTTACTTGTACTCTATGATTTTATTTTTTATAATTACCTATCCCTTATAATGAACATTGAATAAGATTTTATAGGGATCTATTGGTCATGGGTTATATGCATTCATGCTAGATCGACACAATGAAGAAGAGGAATCGGGGAGAAATAGTCACTTGAGATCATAATGTTATTAGATAAGAACACAAAAAATAGGACACCCTAGGGGTCCAGTTCTATATTCCAAGTTGGGCAATATTGTCCTATAGGTACAAAACCTAGGGGATGGAATAAGCATGGAAAATGAAGCTTGGTTGAGATAGAATGACGTTTTGAAAGTCTACAGATGATTGAGAATTAAAAAAAAGGTGCCTATAAGGGTTAAGAAAGAATACAAAAGGGACCTATGGGTTGGGTGTCACAAGCCACACTCAAGCTACTAATTTTAAAATTTTATACAACTACATAGTCCAAAATAATGCCATTGATTTCCCATGCATGCATCTAATGCCTTTGAATTCATTCTATAATCCCTGAGAATCAATTCAAGTTTATTATATGTCAACCATGGCATGCTTTTAATAACAAAAACATGAAATAATTATTAAAAATCCAAATTCAATGACTTCTGTGATTATTCCCATGGCTAAATTCAAAGGACTTATCACTATCATGCCAAGAGTAAATTTTAACTAACTTTTAGTGTTATTTCATGGTCTAAGTGTTTGTACTTATAGCAAATCACCATTAACCATGGTGATTAAAACATGGTTTATAGGTCCATACGACCTTTAACATCCTCGACTACAATTTATGCCATTATTTTTTCTCATTCTTTCCATATTGACTTAGTGCAATTCATAACCCAATGATATTCTATATCATGGATTATTTCCAAGGATACCCATGTTTAATAACAAAATGTTGTTACTAAATTAACATAGTTATGAATTGATTTTATAAACATGAATCAGATTCATGTTGAATAATAAAGGAACCAAAGGAATAATTGGCCTAGTTCCAATCATGGCCTTATAAAAACAAAGTAACTTGATCAACTTGACAATCACATTGTATCAGCACATGAACATAAGTGGGAATAAAAATTATTATATTTATGACCTTAGTTTATGTCTTAGTAATTTTAAAATTTGAAACATAGTCACTTTATTATACCCTAACAATAATCATGTTAGTTTATTCAAACAAGTTAGCATTAATGAAAAATAAAGAAAACCACTATATTACATATTGCATTATTTTAACTAAGCACCAATAATGTAAGTTATGATCAATAAATTAATGATTATATTGTTTAATTCCACCAAGGTCTAGTAATCTAAAGTGTTCTCATGACGTAATAAAACTCATCTATAATTTCTAAATAGAAAAACTTTTAAAATTAAAATCCAAGTCCAAAACAAGAATTTTAATTCGTTCAACCTGTAATTGGTTACTAAATAATGTGGGTTGTTAAAACTTATTTACCATAGCCAAGTTACTCATAGACTATGAAATATATAATAGATATTTATCTATCATAACACTATCAAAAGTGTACTTAATCAACATGTCCAAGATGCACAACTGACTATAATTCAATGAAGATTGGTTTACTTAAAACAAAAACTCAGTTAAATAAACATGGAGAATATTCATATCTAATGATATTGTTTAAAATAAATCTTATATTTCACTTATAATAATGTGTTTGGATAGGTATATGAAAACAACATCCTATTAGTTTGGAAAGACAAAATTTGAAAAAATTAGGCTCTTATGATATGAAAAGATGGAAAGATTAGATGAGTCCTCATTAACATATGATGGTATTGCATCCTATTTTTTATCATTTAGAGTATCTTAAATAAAATAAAATGTGTGATAACATGAAATATCAAGGAAAGTGATTGGGAATTCATGAATATGGTATTTTTAAACCCATACCAGTCAAGTATCATTGGTTATATCATGACCTGAGATACATACTCTTAATTTTTGGCCCATATGATGTCATTTCTGATACTCCCTTGCTTTTTGAGGAATCATCATCTAGCGATTATGTTGAAATAGGATCCATTAATATAATTTAAAATTATCTTATTTCCACCAACATTTTAATTGACATAGTCATCCTTATCATCAACCTTGACATCTGTTACCCTAATCTTATTAATTGGGACTAGCGAGAGGAACTTTATTTTGATCTATTTTAGAATGATAAAGTAATAGTTTAATTTATGGGCCTCTCAGATCATTTAATAGTGGGTGACAATAAAAATGGTGTTTATATCAACCAAACATATGTGAATAATTTAGGTAATAGTTAGAATTACCCAGTCAAGAAAAAACAAAAAAGATCAAAAGAAAATAAAATTTGAAAAATGGAGTTCTCTAGTGAAAGTATATTTTAGGCATTAATGGACAATAAATAAATAAATATGTGACTATTATTGGAAACCTATATAAGGTTTCAATGGATGGATAATCCTACTTATCCCCTAAAAATGACATTTAACCATATGATAACCCACAGATCGTGAAACTAAATGACTCTCTTAATCATAAAGAATAATAAGAATTTGATGACATACTTAAAAAAAAAATAGACATCATGCAAAATCAAAAATAATATTAGTTTCCTCCTACACCATCATACATGATTATCAATATTCATCATTAGTTACAAAACCCATTGATGTTAATATTACAACAAAATACAAACCAAGGATAATAAAACTTGTGTCTACCCTCACTCCAAAAGAATGAGATATCCTAATAGAGATTTCGAAGGAATTTATCAATATCTTCACTTGGTCATACACATATATAATAGGTATTGATCCTTTTCTAGTTTCTCATCATATTTTCATACATACAAATGAAAAAATTATTAAGTAAAAACTCCAAGAGATGCATCTAAAGTTATTACACTACATGAAGGAAGAAATAAAACAATTCCTGGGCATAGTCTTCAAACTCCACAAGGTCATATTTAGAGTGGATTTCAAACATTGTACCTATCAAAAACCCACATGGTGGTATTTTTATTTTCACTTATTTAAAATAAATCAATAAATCCTACCTAAAATATGAATTACCCATCCCAAACATTAACATGGTCATTGACTCAACTATTGGTTATAAAACGTTGTCACTCATAGAAACATTTTCTAGATATAATCAAATCTTCATCTCACCATAGTATCAACATTGAAAAAATCACCACTCTAGGGGGAACATTTTGATATCAATTAATTCACTTAAAATTCAATAATGCTAGTGTAACCTATCAAATATCAATGATAATAATATTCCATAATATGATGCATGATATTGTTGAGGACTATGTCAATGGCATCTTAGTCAAATCAAGAACATGTAAAAATCATTCTACACTCCTCAGGAGGATATTCAAATGAATGTGAGATTAAAAAGTCTGTCTAAACCCAAAGAAGTGTGCCTTTGGCATCACATTAAATATAATTTTTGGGTTACTAATATCAAGACAAGGCATAGAATTTGACCTTACAAAGGTAAAAAAATCATTGAAATTCCTCCAACTAAAAATATCAAGTAGCGAAGCCTACAAGAAAAAAATACAATAAATCCATTAGTTTGTATCTTAATTAACTGATAAGTGTCAACCATTTAAATATATCTTTAAAAATTATAACAAATATCACTAGAGTCAAGAATGTTATCAAGCCTTTAAAAATGATAAGCAATTCTCTTAAATCCATTAGTTTTAGCTCCACCAACACCAAGAAAACCATTGATTTTATACATATCAACTATTTAATGTGCATTAAACATAAAATATAACAAGATATCTATTATATCATTATAAATTTAGTATCATATGAATTTAAATAATATCCTATCAAAACTTTGTATTTATTACTTGTCTTCACATCTCAAAATTTATGAGATTATATGTTAAACCAAAAAATTAAGATCATCACAATAATTGATCCATTAAAATAGTTTTTCTAAAAATTATCCCTAACATGAAGGATGGTGTAGTGGGTCAAGATTATAATTTAATTTGAAAATAAGTATTTAAACAAAAATTAAATTAAAGAACAAGTGCTAGTAGATTAGTTGACAAAATATCCTTTGTTTGATACTTAGTCATTGACCATAAGTTTTTTGGATGTATCAATCTTAACCATAGATAAGTCACAAATATTTAATCTATACTTTTATGTCTCCTTCACTACTCATGACCTAGGATCTAGAATCCTATATTTTGCACCTCGAGAAGAGCTAATCCCAAAGGCATTATAAATCACTTTTTCTTACACAAAATATATAGTTGGATATAAAACACTCATATCAAGGCTTAATCTCACTCTTTAGTGGATAATAAAACATATTTAAATTTATGTGACTCATAATTAATAATGAAACAAGTCAATGATGATCATCAAACAAATGAAAATAATTTAATTCACTATAAACACATATTTGATAGTTATAAGCAATATTTTAAGCTTATCAAATTTGAACAAGTTCTACATACTAGTATAGACTAGTCAAAACAATTTCAATGATTGGTTATTTTTTTGATATGTCCATATAATCACAAAAATACCAATTTTTGGTTGAAAATCTATCAATATCTACTCATGAGACTCTTGAATTAGATATTATTTATGAAATCACTAGTCCCCATCAACATTGGTATAAAGATATTTATAACTAAATTCATGGTGACATCCTTAATCTAGACTTGAACCTAACATATCATAAATATTTCATCCAAAAATCCTCTCATTTCACCATCCTCAATAACACACTCTATTGTAGAGGATATGATGGTACCCTATTGAGATGTTTTAACTTGAAATAGGATAACTTAGTTATCAAGGAGGTTGATTATGGTATCTATGGGGAACATACTAATGGGATGGTCCTAGACAAGAATATCCTATAAATCAGTTATTTTTCTGATATTATGTATCATGACACATGCTAATACATTATAATTTGTGTAGCATGTAAAAAACATGGAGATATCATTCATACTCTATCTCAAAAATTATAACCTATTAATGCTCCAGGACCTTTTTCTACCTAAGGATTTGATATCACTGGTAATATTTACCCCTCTTCATTCGATGTCCATAATCACATCATAAAAGTCAAATAATATTTTTCTAAATGGGTGAAATCCATGCCTCACACCTATATCACTAGTAAGCAAATGTAAGATTTCACCCTTAATCATATCATCTATTGCTATCGTGTCTCATTATTTATCATCTTTGAGAATGGAAAATAATTTAATAAAAAATATGTCATGACCCTTTGTAATTATTTGAATATATAACATAAGTGGTCCAAACATTATTATCCTCAAATTAATGTACAATATAAGGCAACTAATAAAACTATAATCAAAATTGTCAAAAATATCATCAAAGATACTAGTCATGATTGGCATTGAAACTTTATCCTCCTCTATGGGCTTATCATAAAAATATTGATACTCTAACTTTTTCCATACCATATTTATTGGTAATTAGTGTTCAATATATATTTCCATTTGAGATGTAATTTCCATCATTTCACATAACATTATATGGCATCATTAATTGATAAAAATATAGGTCTACATGATTTTAGGAACTAGAACTCCTAAATGAAAAATAGATTAACTCCCTCAATTAAAAATCAACTATGAAATCAATAAAAAATAAATTCAATCCATGTGAATTTGAATTTGTCTATCTAATCCTCAAATATAATAAAAGGAACACTAATACATACCAAGAAAATAAAGAAAAGTTTGAGGCTAATTGGATTAGAACCTATGTTATCATTGCCAAATATGGTTCTAAGCACGAAAAATAGCTACACATTATGGGAAAGAATTGTATGAAACAATAAATATAATGCATATAAAAATAATTATAATTTAATTGTGTCCATACCATCACATAAATAAAATATAAAAATCCTAAAAATATACATTCTTTCAATGGCGAGAACTAGTTTTTTTGCACCTTGGGAAAGTACGATGATGAAAATTATTCTTAAATCTCACTTAAATAATGTATTGCATACAATAATGTTGTATTTAATACCTTAAAAAATTTGGGTGAATTCCTTCCCTCATCCATGCCATCATGCCTATCCTATACTATCATATCCATCACCTTCAATCACATTTCCTAGATTTGGACCTTAGTCAAGTTGTGCACCAAAATTATGCTAGGAAAACATTCATAAAAGTCTTGTCTTCACAAAAAAATCAATCAAAGCATCATCATGTGTAGTTACAATTAAATTAACCAATAATTAAATAAGTGAAAAGAGCAAAGGGGCATCTAAATCAGTTTCATGGCATGACTCTTGAATAATATATCTGGAGCTTTCTATCCATATATCCTTCATCCCATCCTCTATTCTATACACTATCCCTAGATTCAGTAATAATTCCTATCTTATTTGGTATTTAAAATTGTTTTTACTTGACCAAGTATACTATTTTTACACATTGTAACTATTTTTCACACATCCTAAGCCAAAAATACAAATCATTTTTTATCCAAGAAGTTATTGTGATTTTCATTTAATCCAACCTCATGACATGTATCATTTCTTGGGGGGGAATAAAACAATGTGGTTTAAATTATGGTTTATTCACCTATGATAAGGATTGTAAACAATAAAAATAAGACAATACTTATCATAATTTCATTGTATCTTAGGTATTAAATACTCATGTGATTCTTTTCTATTGTATAATATCATATGTGAATTGTTTGCTTAAACCATTCATACACATATATTAGTCATTTAATAAAATATTTATGTGTTTATAAATAGGTATGACTATGTATATATTTTATAAATTTTTATTATGCATATTTTATCATTTATGCAATATCATACAACAAACATATCATCTTGGTTCATTATATCAATGGTGAAATAATATTTGTATTACTTGTACATTTTGTTTGTAATATTTATTATCTCTTTTTTAGTCCAATACACATTATGTATTAACATCATCATGGTCACAAATATCATGGTGCATATTTATTAGTCCTACATTAAACATAATTTACTATACATATGGATCAAGATCATAAACACCATAACACATCTATCCAATCATATAATCACATCTAATAGAATTTAAATCATCATGCACAACCTACATCATATATATAACATTTAATCATAATATTTTTTCCTTATAAACTCAACATAATAAAATAAAATAATTCATTATAATATTCTAAATCACATCATCAATCATCTATCTAGTCATCTCAAATATCCATAACTAACATCTCTAATCATCAAACATGTCATTACATTAATCACACTAATCTAGCCAATAACATATAACATCATATCATAATAATATATAAGTATTTTGAAATGGAAAATTACAGGGCATGAGCATCATCATAATCATGTAAAAATTATCTAACATTATCATATGCACATCATAACATTCATCATTGTCCATAAACATTATTTGACACATACACGATAATCTATAACCAAATCAAATATATATATATATATAGGAATGATTACATCAAAAATAATATATATAAAAGTAATTATGGTAATATATACATAAAAATCATCTATACATCGTATTGAGGCTTATGACTAAATATATCTTTCTAAAGGTGGATCTCTCCTACGAGGATCCTATATGGATTTGTATGATGTTCGGTTGAGTAAATAACACCCAATGTGTCAATTATCTACATAATTAGGTGTAATTTGACTATTATAATTTCCTAATCATATAAATCCAAGTAATTATAAGCCTCTCTAACATATTTTATCATCATGTTTCCCACCTGATCCTCTTTAACCCTAAAAATTCTAGATTGGGGTTATCTAGGGTTAAAGGGGATATAGATAGTTTAAGGCACATGGGTAATGAACTAGATCTATATTAGGATAATTATATGATAAAATTATATATAAAATATGTTTAATTTATTAAACTAAGATTGGCTAAAAATATTAAGTACATCTATACTAGATATGGAAATGAAAAAAAAAAATATAGTTAGCTTATTATGATGTTTATATAGTTCTAGATCTAGAATAAACAAGAAGTAGACAATGATAATATTCTTGAATATTTCTCAAATTCTTGATTAGGTGTCTCTAGAGATCCAAACACTAGTGTTAGCCTAAGATGGTTATGTTGGCACTACTATCTAAACAAGATCCAAGTGTCCTATATGGAATACCTACTAAAAAAGGATGAAACCACTTGGATGCTTTTGTATTTATCTTAACCTTCACTCTAGTTATTTAAGGTATGGTTCATGGACTATTTATCTTCATGAAATTATAAAACCTTAGTTTTTAATCTTTATATTTACCTTGGGTAAAAATGGTTTAGTGGGCACATGGTGTTGAGCTTACCCCAAAGATCCATCTATCAGTGAACACTTCCTACATATCCAATAATATAAAGAGGACCTCAAACTAATGTATTTATCCCCTATTTATTATCTTGTGTGTGAATCCTGAAATATGTGATAAGTAAATTTGTGACCTATCTTATAAATTGGTAAATATATCTCTTGGGATACTCCTTCAGTAATTCAGACCTATGTATTTGATGTCCCTTTGAGTGATATGGAAATATGATAAAATAAGGAATCTTTGCTCACTTGAGATTTTGATTGAATGCCTTTTTTACTTTTCCTAGTGATTAGGTAAGAAGTTTTTAGATTTTTTAGGTGTGGAATGAATGAGGTTTGATCTTGTATTTATTAATCTCTTTGGAGAAATATTTAACATTAAAACATTAGTATAACCATTAGGATATGTTTCATTTTCAAATTATATGAATTTAGGGCACTTAACACTTGTGTCAGAGTAGGACACTTGCATCAACATAGGTGTCTATCCTAGATACTGGTGTTCAAGAAATAAGAAAGTAAACACACACTAAAAACTTATAGAGGTGGAAGAAAAATAGGTTTTAAGTGTTATGGGTAAGATATAATTTCTAAGTCATAAAAATGAGACTATTTAGACCAAGGGGAATAGGATAGAGTAGATGCAATACTTATGATAGTGGAAAAGGTTCATAACTAAGAGAAAAAGTCAAGGTATGATTTTTCCAAGTGTACAAGATTTAATCTCTAAATAATCCATAAATACCATATACATCCCCCATTTAATGTGGTAATGAAATTGTTGGTTTAAAGGAGAAAAAATTCATACCTAGGTGTGTGTATAACATACCTTACCTTTGCTTGAGTCCAAATTGTGTGATTTTTTGGTGATTGACCTACAACCAAGAGTATGTTATAATAAATAATTAGTGAATATAATTTTAAATTGAAAGTATTGATAATATTTAAATTTAAAGAGCAAGGCTTAGGAGTACACATGTATATTGATGTAATTGCATTTCCTATTGGTAAGATGATTTGAAAAGATATATCGTTATAAGGTTATGAAACTAATATTAAGACAAATATGTATACATATGGAAAGTACACATATCTAAGGAGATATATAGAAATGGATATTAGAAGGTGCATCCTCTCAACCTTGGATAAAATGTGAGTATCAACTAGATAGTGGAGATTAGTGCAACCTTTCAACCAAATCATACTTATAACATGGTGAAAATGAGTGAATAAGGTTAACTCATGCCATAAAATTATCAAGTATAACCTAAAAACTTGGAAATATTGAGTGATTTAATCACCTCAACTATACCAAAAGTGAACCAACTATTATAGTAAATTGGCTCAATACAGTTTGTGAAATTCCATCCTAGTGGGTGATGATGGTCCTTATGAGTGTTTTAGAATATGAAACTAATTTATATTTTTTAATCTTGTGTGTACATTGTATAGATTATGCACCTTGGATATTTTTGATAAATTTTTAAAATAATGGTACCAATGTATATAATTCTACCATAGCTATGAATCTCAATTATATAATTATGTGATTTGGCCAATTCATAAATAGTGTAAGTGTGGAGAATAGTCTTACAAATCATTCCCCCACTATATATAAATAAATATGAAAACTTAAATAAGATCCAATTTGGAGGAAATGTTTCCAAAATAAGCCCCCAGTGAATTTGGGTGTTATGAATACTGAATACATATGTATAACATGATTCTAAAGAATTCTCCCATATAATATAAAAACTCTGAATGTGTGGAAGTTATGCCTATATGAAATTCCCCCAATAAATCTTACAAATATGAATGTGTGGAATCCATTCATCTATGACATGCCCCCACTAAATATAAAAACTATGCCAAATGTGGAGAAAATGCCTCTATGACATGCCACCATTGATATGCTCCCTTTAAGGTGATGGAATAATAAAAAATACTAATTACCTCACCTTAAAGGGATAAGATAATTGAATAATCTGAGAATGTAACCATGTAGCATATAAAATAAAATGTTGAGGTAAATATAACATTAAATCACATAGAACAATGTGATCACATGAAGGCCTAAGATGCATGATAAATATAATGGATACAGATACATAATAAAATTACAAGCTCAAAAATATAATCAATCACACTCACAAGATCACTCAAAAAAATTCAAAAGGAAATGGTCTAAGGAGATTTAAAACAAGGGGAATGTTCAAACATCTCACAATCAAAGGGACATGACTTATTGAATTGTCTAAAAAATCAAGGATGACATATTCAAATGTCTATACAATAAAAAATAACATATTAAAATTTCAAATAAAGCACACATAGGAATACATGCCACAAATAAAGGATTATATTCAAATGCTCTAATAATCAAGATAATAACAAGGAATTTTACTCTAGGAAGTGCATAAATGAAATCATAATAAACTATTATAAACTTGTCATAGTAGCCCATAGACTAATTGTGTTGGTAAATAATGTAAAGTGCATAACATGTGAAGTACCATGTGAATGATATAATCATGGATAAATGCATGTGTAAGTACATATATGAGCTCAAATCATGATAAAGTAAAGTGACAATAAAATGATATAACCTAAAAGTATCATGATCATATAGGTGGATTCCCCCAGTGTCTATACAACATTAGTAAAGGGAATGACCAATGCCATAAATAATAATATATCATGTATCTATGCATATCTATATCACACTTAAGTAGAAGTGTAACACATGGGTATGTATAATTAACAAATATGCCATCCATTAAAATAGAAATAACACATATATTCAAAGGATCCAATAAAATATTTAAGTGCCAAATATGTTTTCATATATTTTTAGTATTTTTGGAATATGTGAAGAGAAAAGATCATCCTATGAGCCCATACAAAGAATGATCATATGTATCTCCACACTCAAAACTTGGTGTAAGGAATTTTTGGTACTACCAAGTAGCATGTGAAGGTACAATATATCTTAATATAGTGTTTATGATACTCTTTGTATGTATAATATGACTTTATGGTTACAAAGGCATAATAGGAGTAATAAGGGTTTATGGGACCCCTTTTTTTTGGGTACTACCAAGCAGCATGTGAAGGTACAATATATCTTAATATAGTTTCTATGATGCTCTTTGTATGTATAATAAGACTTTATGGTTACAAAGGCATAATAGGAGTAATAGTGGTTTATGGGACCCATTTTTGTGTTTTCTATGGTTGCTTTAGAATCACAATAGTAAAAACATGTTTAGGTGCTCTAGATTTCTGAATATGGTGTGTAATAGAAGATGTAGATTCCATGGAATACACTGTATGTATCTAATGTAATGGTCTCTCAAGTACCAGCCACTTAGTAAAGGGGATTGCATGTTGCTTAAACTTTTATGGTAGATTAACCTTAGTAGGTTTTATAATTATCTACCTAGGTATAAGTTTTTTTTTCAAGTGGATGATCATATGGGATTTCATAAACTATAACTACCTAGTTGGCATGAATGTATTTAACACACGCATGCATTATATAAGGTACTAATAGAAGTGTATGGATCTAAATTCTTCCTAATAACATATAAAATATTACCATGGATGGTATAAGTGAAAAGGCATTAACCACATGTGCAAGACTGACCTATAAAGGTATGTTAATCTCATAAACATTATGGGAGGTCCCATCAAATTCTCAAACTAATATAGTATAAGGATGCACATCATGATGAGTAAAACCAAGATGCATGAGTAATATCATGATCCAAACATTTTTTATTGCACCATTAATAATAATAACATTGTGGATAGGCTTTTGATCAAGGAATCATTTAATGAAAAAAGAATCAAGATTAGAGTCATCATAATTGATTTTAGTATCATCAAAAGTGATATAAGGTCTCTAAACCATAGTATATGTGTCATATATAAGTACCAATAATACCATTTAATGGGTACCCAAAATTTTATGGAGGAGGATGTGCATTATATGCCATTTTCACTTACATTTCCTTCTTAGTAGGTCTTGTAAAGTATTGTTATATTTTTTTATTTGTAGTGATCACTAGGTTGTGAACCTTATTCCTTAGGAGGATAATAAATTGTAATATTTTAATCATTAATAAGGTATTGGATATTATTATTCAATTTAAAACAATGTTATTTGAATGTCCCATCCCTAGTGATAATCCAAGTAATAACCTGGATTGTATTATTTAGCTATAAGTCTTCATATCAACCTCTATATGATAAGGGATGGACATAAGATGATTTTATATTAGCTACATGATTAATGAGGTGTGAGACTTAGGTAATCATGTAAATTTTGTCTTTGGTATTGTTTTCACCAAATCTCTCACCCTAAAAGAAGTTGTTCAAGATTTTTATAGATTTGGGCAACATGGAAACATTTTCAAGTATGTGGGTGTACTTATATTGAAAATAAGCCTCTATATTTAAGGACTAGCTCCCTGAATTTATCTTGAAATGATCTTATCTATGCCAGTTGATTACTTATGGGTAAAAGAGTTAGATAATTCATAAATTGAATCTACTCTGAAAGGAGGTGATGCACAAAATGTTCAAATATCCACTCTAAAGATTGAACTCATTAACACACTAATAGAATATGAATAAAAATAAAGAAATGTATAAAATGTTTTGAAAGCAATAGTGTTTCACCTATAAGTCAGTTTTAGGGTAAAGCTTGATTAGAAGCACTTACAGTCAACTATCCACTCTATACTTGAGACATCAACTTTAAGACACATTAGATGACCTGTAAAAAAGTTTATTAGCACTTAGGTTGAACTTGGACCTATAAATTAAATATGAAAACCACTTTTACATATCAAATAAATAAAAAATACTAAGCAAAAATTATTAAACAACATTAAAATTCCCTATTCATTACTCCAAGAGGTGTAGAATATAATTTATGATAGATTCTAGTCATACTAGCCTAAGAGATATTTAACAATAACTCCAATGCTTTATTTATAAAATAAATGGAATTTAGAGAGAGAGATATTAACACCAAAAAAAGGAATCAAATGAGCATAGAATTATTTGAACCATAGTTATAATTGCCTCTACAAATTATGATCAGTCATGTTTTTTTATTGATCTAACTCACTTCACTCCATTACACAATTACATTATTATCTCATTGATACTCCCTGATGGTTGAAAAATTAGGATAAAGTTATTACGAGATGGGTTTCAACATAAATTCAATTATGACCATTAGATAAATCTATTAGAGTTTTGTCATGGTGATAACTACTCTTCATTAGTTCATCTTGGCATGTAAGAGTGGAGAGAAGGGTCTTTTTCTTCATGTTGGTCCTAGAGATGAATACATTGGGGTTTACGTGTATGGATTTGTGGCATCCTTTGAAATGCTAGCTCTTATTGAGATTAGATCATACTTTAACTCATCCTCATGTTTATAATTCCACTATAGATGAAAATCAATCTCAGATTATTAGTTTTCCTATAGTTATCACATTGATGTAAACTTATAGACTATATATCCCCTCTCTTAATTATAATAGGTCCAAATAAACCCACTTTGTCTCTATAAGAATTGATGATTCACCATATGCATAGATCCTTTCTTTAAAAAGGAGAACATAGTCACAGAAATAACCTTACATGATACGAAATGTCAAAAATTAATTAGGCCAATCAAAATGCTCTAACCTATCTTTATTCCCATTTGCCTCATAGATCCTCACTATTAGATTTTGACTCTTTGACCTGACACTTGTGCCATCATATATTCTTTTTATGAATAAACATGGTCCATTTATCTCCTACCATATTAAATGTTCTTATGTCAATTTTCAATCACACATTGATCTCATGATCATATTATAATCCTGCTACTTTATGCATTTATGCCATGTGGTGGCCTCTTGAGATCCTTGAACATTTTACTCATCTTGTACCATTGGATCAATATGTGCACATGAATGAAAATTATAGATCTCATTGGGCCCATTTCCATATCAATTGAGCTTATACCATTAGATCATTAGTATGATTGAATATTGGTCATTGATCTACTTGTATTTGAAAACAAATATCTATTCACTATGGTCTAAATTTGACATCCAAGTGAACATCTCCCATATTTTTACCGACTTTGAAAGCTTGGATATAGAAGCGAAAAGGTCATGGACGCACCAAATTTCTAGGAGATTTTCTTGATGATAAAATGATTGTGCTCACTTGATCCACTAGGTCTAGTAGCTTTCTAAGTGTGTTTACAAAATGTTTAAGTGAGTTAACATGCATGTTTTATATGATGTCTACATGCCTATAATTGATCATTTGAACCTAAATGGATATTTATCAAGGATTGAATTTGACACTTTTGCAAATGTCTCACTCTACATGACCAAATTTGAAACTCCATAACTTGAGCTAGAAATCTTGCATGGACATGAAACTTACATAGCATGTTCCTGCCATGAAAAACTCTATGGTGTTGCATCCTTTTGGATCATGAGGATTTCTAAGGTGAATTTATTAAATTCAAAAACATTCTATTCAATATAGTTCTTCATGACATCCTGATGATGGTCTAGTAATTAAACTTTCCAAAGTCATTTTAATTCATTCTTTCAAGGTATTGATGAGTTTCCAATATTTTGTCAATGTGGGCCATGTCCTTATGAGCTTATGAACATTGTGTGATCCTACTTAGATAAATTTTTAATGCTTGGATAAATAAATTATCTGAAACCATTCAATTCTATATTTTACATCAGGCATATTATTGTGGGCTTTATACTAATATTTTTTCTCTGAAATAATTAGTCTTTGGGACTTTTACATAGATAAAAGGTTTGAAAGAAATTGATTTTCAAGGAAATTATCATGGGACAAGTTTACCAAAAGATTTTGTGCTTAGCCTTTTCATGGACCATTTCCCCAAAATAATTCAAGTCATCAAGATTTTATTTGAAGATAAAATGTTTGAAAGAAAATTAGGTCTTTTAGAATTTCATTTTGGATAAAATATCTAAAATAATTCCCTACACTTAGCCAAAAAAGTTGAAACAATTCTCTTGAAGAAAATATGCCTTGTACCATTTTTCAAAACTTTTTAATGGACATTTTGTCTAAAGGAATTTGCTTTTAACATTATGTTGGAACTTTTCCCTAAAAAATTATTCTTCAAACTTTTTTCAAAGACATAAAACCTGAATACCCTAGAAAAATTCTTGAATTTAGCCAAAAGTCTAAATATTTCTCAAGTGTAAATTAGGGTTTTTTGGAATTGCTCTTTTAACTACTCAGACACCATAAAAATATATCACTTGCATATATGACTCTAAAATGACCTAAATACACCAAATGACACAAAGACGAAGCTAGACTATGACCAAAGTTAGAATGACATATGAAATGGCATAAAATGAGATAAAACATACCCTATGACATTATAAAAATCACATATACAAGATTTTGGATATAGGGGGTTGACCCATTTTGGTCTGAGGTAAAAATAATCAACATCTTTGGTGATTTCCCAAGCGTGGCATGCTTACTATGCCATAATTAGTTGCTTAATCCTATCCATTGGGATATGGATCCATAAGTATATAGTTTTGACATACAAATTACCCTCTTGAAAACACACAAAAATGATAGATAATAATAATAAAAAGACACAAAATACAAACACACATGTGATTATGAGAACTTATTAGAACATGACACAACAAAAAATGAAACACACACCTAATATAATATTTAAAAGACTGACCTTCAGTTCTCAATATTAGTGTTTCAAATGTATCCCATTTATAGGGATAGGTAGATCTTCCCCATTCATCCTTAATAACTAGAAAGAGTTTATTTGATTTTAATTGATGATGACATATGGTCCGCTCTATAGGGATCAAATTTGGTATGTCTCCATAGTTTTATTCTATCTTCATCCCATTTCAATACTATGTCACATTATTGAAATGATCTTGGAGTTGTATTCTTATCAAAATACCTCTTCATCAGTACTTGGTGATGCTCCATAGCTTGATGAAATTTATCTCTAGTATCTTACAACTCCATTAATTATATCAATCTCACCTCCATTGGAGTATTCTCAAGAAACTCTAGTTGATGTGCTAAATCTAAGGTAGGTAACTCTTGAGAGATAGATAACCTAGCTTCCCTTCCATAGACAAACATAAAAGGAGAATTCCTTGTTGATCTCTTGTGAGTTATCTTATTACCCATAAGACTATCTTCAATTTGGTGTGTCAATCTTTTTGGTTATGTTGCAAGGTCTTCTTATTGATTTAAATCATATTCTTATTAGTGGATTCAGCCAACCCATTACCTTAAGGGTAATAATTATATGAAGTGCTAGAGAATATGCTATTACTGTTTTCCCAATCAGTTGTCTTAACACACATAAAAGTAAGATCATTATCTAAAATCATAGTAGGAGTTCCAAACCTTGTTATGATGCTTTCATATAACTCCAAGATAGAATTATCATTAGCTTCTTTCAAAGATATTGCCTCAACCCATCTCATAAAATATTTAGGTGTTGTGAGTATCCATTTATGACCAACACTTGATAAGGGATTTATCATGACAATGAAATAAAGACCCCATTTCATGAAAGGTTGATCAACTTGGATAGGCTTCAAAGGAAGAGTTACAAAATTATATTTCCCTATAAATAAAACACATTTTCCACACCTTCTTATAAAGCATGTTAATATTTGAAGAGGATAGGCTAATAATATGCAACCCTTATGATCTTGGAAGCTATGTTTCTTAGAGAGAAATGACCTCCATTATCCCATTATGAAACTTCTCAAGCAACACCCTAAACTGATCATTATCAATGCATCTCAATAGAACACCATTGATGTCCCATATAAAAATTACACCATCCAAAAGATAAGGGAATAAATTAAAATCTAAAATATCTCCTTTATGATCTACTCATATTAGTAGGATACTCACCATTATAAATAAATCTCATCACATCTTATGTCCAACTTGGTGGAGGTAATGAACTGACTGATTAGGAATAATCATGATTGACTAGAGCCTCTTGCTTTAACTCATGAAGATAGATGTTCATAAAATCATTTACCCTTTATCAATTTTGTCACTTTGATATCAATATCATATTCCATTACTTTAGTGATCCACCTTGTCCTCTTTTTATTATGATCTTTGCTCAGAAGAAACTCTTTGGTGCTAAGATGAGACACCATAACATGAATATTATTATTTGAAACCTTATGTCTAAACTTATTTAGTACCCTTAAAACATCATGGAATTATTTATATAAAAATGTGTACATGACTTCATAATATTCTAAACTTTGATTAAGATTGCAATTGGTTACTCAACACCTCATCATTATTTTGCATCAACATGGATAATATAGTATCAAGGTTAGTAAATGAATACAACATGAAGTATTTAGTAAAATTAGGATTCAAAAGAGTAATAGATTATGCAATTTATTTATATATAGATTAAAAATTGCTCTTATACTCTTTGGTCCAAGAAGAGACTTGGTTTTTCCTAAGCATAGTTGTGATAGGTTTCACTGAAAATGCTAAACCAGGTATGAACCTCCTTACAAAATTTATATTGCCTGATAAATTTTGAAGACATTTCTTATTCAAGGGAAACTATAAGCCTAGAATATCCTCTATTATTTTAGCATCAATAGTCAAACCATCTTTGGAAATGATATGTCCTAAGAGCTTACCTTTATGAAGAACAAAGATGCATTTATTTATATTAAGAGATACTCCATACTACCTACATATTTAAAACACTTTCCTTAAGTGTTACATGTTTTCATTATCATCTTTATAAAACACTATTATATCATCTAGGTAAACCAATAACATCTCATTGATCAAACCTTTGAAGGCCATGTCCATTGCTGTTTGAAATGTGGTAATGGTATTTGACATACCAAAGGGCATCTTTATATAATAAAAATTACCCCATTTAGTAGTGAAGTTTATCTTAAATTGATAATATTCACTGAATAAAATTTGATTATAGCCTGAATATCCATCTATAATAATTTTTTTTGAGAACTTAATACTGTTTATAAAATCTGCTCCATTGAGGGTGGAGGATAGTGATCTTTAAGTGACACTCTATTAAGATGTCTAAATTCCACACAAAGTATTATCTCCCCATTATAATTTATAATAGTTACAAGGTTATCTACCCATGCTGAATTCTTGATGGGAAATATTATCTTAGATTCAAAGAGTTTGGTAAGTTCTAATCTCATAAGTTGCTCAACCTTGGGGTTGATGGGTATTTTCTTATATCTAACTAGTTTAACTCTAGGTTAAAACTAAATGGAATGGTGTTATAGGATAGGATCAAATAATTTGAGGTCCTTATAATTTAAATCAAAGATATCATGAAAATTTATACATATCTCAATGAATGCTTTCTTCTCTAATGTAGAACATACCTTGCCTAGTTCGAGGATTTTGAGCTTGAATATCAAGAATATTTCATAATTATCCTCTTTTGTAGAAATAATTTCAACTTCCTATTTTGATCATTCTAATTTAAGATACTTTATACGGTCACCAAACCCTTATGTATCTGATTGATTCTTAGTTGCACAATTGGATCACCCAATTGTTCATGGAGCCTCCTTTGATTCCTTAAAGAAAACTCAACCTCATTTTGAAATAAACATGCGATGTGTTTATCACTATTAAACACTTGATAAGATGATTCATTATCAAGTACAAAAGGCCAAATCATGATCTTAATATGAGACTATTTTCCCTCCTATTTTATTTTAGTTGGAGTA
Organism: Torreya grandis; assembly: GCA_037957365.1. Taxonomy (NCBI): domain Eukaryota; kingdom Viridiplantae; phylum Streptophyta; class Pinopsida; order Cupressales; family Taxaceae; genus Torreya; species Torreya grandis. Next base: position 893,052 of record JARHVA010005410.1, on the reverse strand, counting down.
TCAAATTAAGCTCTTATTGTAGCTAGTCTGTCAAGATGACTGTTTTCCTCCCTTGGAACTAATTATATATTAAATGCATTGAAGTATTTAAAAAAATACCATAACCTATAATTTTATGAATTAAACAAAGGGTTATTATTAGAAACCACATTAGTCACCTGATCCACAACCAATTAATTATCTCCATATACTTGCAAGTTCTTGATTCATTTCTTCTTTGCCCATTGAAGGCCATGAATTAAATCTTCATACTCAACTGCGTTACAATTACAACTGAAATTAAATATGTATGAAATGTAATACTATTTTTTATATGGGGATACCAACCTAATAATATCCCTTTCACCAAATTTGCTTCTTGAACCATCAAAAAACAACTTCCATATCTAATCATCTTCACCCTCTTCTTTGGCTGTAGAGGTGTTGGTACTCCTTCATGTATACAATATAGTCCTAAATTAGTTTCATATATAAAATCATAAGGATCATGCTTATAATTATTAGTGTTTTATTCATCAATAAATAAATCTAAAACAACCTCAATATTGGATTAAATTCCATCATCTATAATATAGTCCTTTTCTTCATGGGCCACATAATTCAGATTGAAACTTGTCTCAATGTAAGGCTCAATATGAAACCTTGCAAGGGGTTGTGTCCTAATTGTCACCTTGGCCCCATAAATTTTTATAAAGGAAAAAAAAATCCATTAAACTCAGAGGTGGAAATATATCTTGTATTTGAAGTCCCTTGATAGGTAGATTATAAAGTGGGCTAGGAGATCAACCACAACTATGTCTCATAAGATAGGAAAACTAGGACAACTGTGTAAGAAAACCTTTAAGTATTTTATCAATCATAATATATTTTCAGGTGTACCATATAATTTAAGTAAACTTTTTTTATGTTTCTCATATTTTAGGCCTAGCTTGTTAGATACAACTTTGGTCATGACAAAAGTATAAGCTCCACTATCGACTATGCAATTGTGTACCAACTTATCACCTATAATGAGGGTGAGGTAAAATGATGGAGATTTATAAACTTTAGTGGATGGTTGGATAATGGTACTATGATAATTTTAAATAGAAACATGGCCATGAATTTTATTTGAGGGTGAGACACTAGTAAGGATAATAGATAACTATTTTTTAGGAGTTCTTTTTTACCAAGCATATAAAGAACATCCCAAAGAGAAATAGATGTGTTTAGCATTATTTAAAGAATATAAAATGTTTAAACAAGACATACCTACATTATATTTATATTTTTAGGAAAGACATCAATTAAAACTTGAGGACTAGGATCAGACCTTACCATATTTTAACTTGATGGAGATGTAGATGTTTTTAGAACTGTCACACTTGAAGCTATGTCTTATTATCTTATAGGAGGATTTGATGAGACTATAGACATGTTATTACTACCACATAGAGATTTATTCTTGGAAATTATATTTTATATGATAGAGGTTCCTTGATTTATCACAAAATCATCTTCAACTAGAAAATTTGTGATGATCTCTCTTTGAGGTTGCCAATCCTTATCAACTTACATCATCACCTCATCATCAATTGATGGGAGGGGAGTAAATAATCCTTGAAAAACTAAATATTTATCTCCATTATCATTAGTATCCCTAAATTTTTCTTTCTAAAAATCTTCTCCCAACACCAAATTGTTATGAACTTGTACCATCTCCCTTACATTGGTGGTATAGTTAGGATTGTGTACATTGGTAGGCCTATTGGGATTGGGCTACCATTAGCCTTTTATTGTTTTATATTATTGACCATAATATTTTTGATAAGGGTAAGGATTATGATAGGCACCTTATTGAATATTATATTACATATTTTGAGCCTCTAAGGATAGGAACTTTATTTTCCATTGAAGATTATTTTATGTCTACCTAGGATCACCCTTAGTTTTGATAGTGGCTTTAAGAATTTGAGACACTTATGGAGTGATAGCAGAAGTATGAGACAAAGGAGGCATAAAAACCTTAAAAATTAATATTATATATTGGATGATACTATTCTAAAATCTGATATCAAGATCATATGCTTCAAGAAGAGTGGATCCTCCCATAGATCAGAGCATGATTGTAATTTAAGTCCCAATGAATTTCAAGTAAATAGGGAACACAAAGCTAGTAAGTGGTCTCACGGGAGGAGGCAATATACGCCAAGTATTATGAAAACTTTTATTGAAGTCATTTATTGTTTCTTTGGGTCCCCTTTTTATCACATTGAGTTGATGTATGAGATAGGCATGATCATTTTCATTTTAAAATCTAGAAGTCAACAACACTCCAAACTCATCCCATATTTTGATGAATCAACTTTATAGAGTCATATACCATTAAATAGCCTTCCATTTAATGGAAATGGTAAGGATTATAATGGTAATGTTATCTCAAACAATATTTTAGAAACTGTAAAAGTTAGAAAAGTCTCCAATGTACTCACTAGGTGTGACATGAATCTCACCATTGAATGTGAGCACACCTTTTGTGGTGTTAGGAGGAATGACATCATATACTAAAAGCTGAATTGAATTTTTTACATTGAAGGTAGGAAATGCATGGGGTCTAGCCATGTATTCTTCAAGATATTTCATTTATTCAATATCTTCACTCTCTTCCTCTCTATCAAAATCTACTCATTCTTCAAATGGTAGATTAGGCTATGGATACTAACCTTCAAGAGGAATTTCATGTTGAATGGGTGAGTTAATGGGATTAAATTTTATAGTAGAGGATGACCTAGTGATAACCATTAATTATGAGGGAATTTTTATAATATAAAAATGGCCTTGAAATATATTTACCTGTAAGGAGTCACCAAATACTGAGTGGCACACCAATTTGTGGTTGATGTTGTCAAGACTAGCATTCACCTTGAGAAGTTATCTTGAAGATAATGGGTCCTATTGGCCATGATAAAAATGTTATCACCAAATATCTCACCATAGAATAAGTTTTTCAATATTTTTATAGATTTGGGAAACATGGAAACATTTCTAGGTATATGGGTGTACCTATATTGGAAATGAGCCTCTAGATTTAAGCTCTAGCTCCATGAATGTATCTTGAAATGTTCTTATCTATGCCAAATGATTACTTATTTGTAAAAGAGTTATATAATGCATAAATTGAACCTAATCTAAAGGATATGATTCACTAAATGTTTATAGGTCCACTCTCAATATTAAACTCATTAGCAGACTAATAAACTATGAATATAATTGATGTAATGTCTAGAATGATTACAAGCAATTATGTTTCACCTAGAGGTAAATTTGATGAACTTAAGATGGATGAAAATTAGGTTAAATATTGATTGGAATAACTTACAATAAACTATCCACTCTATACCTGATACATGAACCTTAAGACATACTAGATGACCTGCAAGAAAGTTTATTAACACTTAGGTTGAACTTGGACCTAAAAAGGGAAGATGATAACCACTTTTGCATATTTTTTTAAAAAAAAAATACTAAGTGTAGATTAGTAAACAACTAAAAAATGCTTTATTAATTACTCCAAGAGGTGTAGAATATAATTTTTGACAAAGTATAGTCATACAGGCCTGAGGGATAGTTAACAATAGCTTTAAACCTATATTTATAAAAGAAAGGGCCTTTTGAGAGAGAGATATTGATGCCAAAAAATGAATCAAATGAGCATAATTCCATTTGAACCATAGTTACAAATTCCTTTGAAAATTATGCTCATTCAATATTTATAATTGATCTAGGTCACTTGAATCCACTGCACACTTACATTATTCCCTCATTGATGCTCCCTGATAGTTTTGATGGTGGGGTCAAGTTGCTATGAGATAGGTTTTACAATCATTGTAGTTATGACCATCAGATCAATATATTAAGTTTTTTCCTAATTCTAATTACTCTTCATTGGTTCATCTTATCATGTAAGAGTGGAAAAAGGGTCCTTTTCTTCACCTTGGTTCTAGAGATGAAACAATTGGGGTTTACGTGTATGGATTTGTGGCATTTCTTGAAATTTTATCTCTTTTTCAAATTGGATAATGCATGAACTCATCTCCATGTTCATAGGTCCACTATAGATGGAAAAATAATATTAGACTATTGGTTTTCCTATAGTTGTCACATTCATGTGGAAATATAGACTATATAACCCCTCTCTTGATTATAATAGGTCTAAATAGGCCCACCTTTTCTCTATAATAAATGAGTATTCACCATATGCATGGATTATCTTTATAAAAAGGTGAATATAGTTTTATAAATAACCCTGCATGATATAAAATGTCTAAAATTTCTTGAGCTAATCAAAATACTCCAACTTGTCTTTATTCCCATTGGCTTAATAGATCCCCACTTTTATAATTGACTCTTTGACCTTGCACTCTCACTGTTGAATCTTCTTGGTATAAACAAATGTAGTTTATCAATCTCCTACAATATTTAACGTGATTATGTCACTTATCAATCATGTGTTGATCTCAATATCCTATTATTATCTTGATGTTTTATGTGCTTATGCCATGTAGTGGCCTATTGATCTCCTTGTACTTTTGACTCATCTCACACCATTGGATCAAGTTATAAGCATGAATTCCAGCTATATATCTAATTTGTCCCACTTCCATAGTATTTGAGTGCATGCCATTGGATCATCAGTATGATTGAATATTGATCATTGATCTATATGTATTTAAAAACAAACATCTATTTACCATGGTCTAAATTTGACATATGCATTAACATATACCAATTTTTAACCAACTTTAAAATATAGGATTTGGAAGCAAAAGGGTCTTGGAGGCCCCAAATTTATAGGGGATGTTCTTGATGATAAAAGGATTGTGTTCACTTGATCTTCTAGCTCTGGGAGCTTTCTTAATATGTATTAAAAATGTTTAATTGAGCTGACTTATGTGTTTTTCATGATTTCAAAGTGCCTATCACTACTCATTTGAACTTAAATGGCTATTTTCCAAGGCTTGAATTTGATGCTTGCATAAATGTCTTGCTCTATGTGACCAAATTTAAAAATCCATAACTTGAGCTTGAAATCTCATGCAGACATGAAACTTGTAGATCATCTTCTTATCATGAATAATTCTATGGTGTTGTATCCTTTTGTCTCATGAGGATTTTTGAGGTGCATATATTAATTACACAAACACACTATTAAGTTCAGTTATTCATGACATCTCGATGATGGTCTAATCTTTATACTTTCCCATGTCATTTTAATTCAATATTTCAAGGTCTTGACACATTTTTTATATTTTATTAGTCTATACCATGTACCTATGATCTTATGAACTCTATGAGATCTTACTTGGATCAAATTTGAAGGCTTGTACAAATAACTTCTTTGAAACCATTCAATTCCAATTTTTTCTTAGGGTAATTATTGTGGGCTTTGTGCCAAGATATTTTATTACAAAAAATTAGTCTTTGGGACTTTTATGTGGAAAAAATGTCCAAAATAAATTTATCTTTATGGAAATTATCATAGGATAATTTTCCCTAAAGAATTTTTACTTAGCTTTTTCATGGAACATTTTTTGAAAATAATTTAGGTTGTTAGGATTTTTGTTGTGGATAAAATGTCTAAAATAAAATTATGTCTTCAAGAATTTTGTTTCAAATAAAATATCCAAAATAATTCCCTGCACTTATCTAAAAAACCCAAAATAATTCTCCCAAAGGAAATATGCCTTGTACCTTTTGTCAAAAATTTTGTTGTAGACATTTTGTCTGAAGGAAATATGCCTTTAACATTTTGTCATAACTTTTCCCCAAATAATTAGTATTCAAACATTTTTCAAAGAAACCAAACCTGAGTACCTAAGAACAATTCTAGCACTTATTAAGAAGTTGAAATATTTCATAAGTGTAAACTAGGCTTTTTTGGACTTTCTCTTACAATTATTCAGACACCATAAAAATATTCCACTTACATATATGACTCTAAAATGACCCCTAAGATACCAAATGACACAAGGACAAAACTAGACTACGACCAAAGTTAGAATAACATATGAAATGACATCAAATTATTATAAACATACACTATAACATTATAAAAATCATCTATACATGATTATGGATATAAGGGGTTAACACATTTTGGCTTGAGGTAAAAATGGTCAATAGGTACATTAGATAATACAAGCCAATCAAGTTACTATGAAACTATGTTAACTATGTTGGTTGTTTCCTTTTTAGGATTAGTAGGCTTTACCTTATAACTTGGTTTGATTTTAAATTTAGTAATAGATATAGATTTAGTTGGTGTATTTTCTACATACATGATCTTATTCAATGAAATAAGATTCAGTTCATGGTCTTACACAACATGGAATAGTTCATCAAGATATTTAAACCTTTTGAAAACACTTTACTCATTCAAAGGAGCAAGTAAAATTTTCTTGAATATGTGTTTCAAATATTTATCTACCATAGGATTGGTCATTTTAGCCAACATTGTCTTGTACCTCAAGACATATTCATTAATAGTTCTAGTTTTTCCTTATTTGATTTTGGAAATTTAAGCATAGGAAACCTTTCTAAAAATATTAATGGAAAAGTGTGCTGAAAATTGATCTACAAGATGTTTGAATGCTTTCCTTGATTGGAGAGGTAAATCATAAAACCACCTCAAAGAATAGTCCTTGAGGCTTCTTGGGAATAATTTGGTCAAAATTTCATCATTGGAGGCATAATTAAGGCATGCCACATAAAATGTTTGAAGATGTTTCTCATGATCACCCTTTCCATTATAAAATTTAAACTTAGGTGCAAAAAAAGTAGTTTGAAAAGGGTAAAAATATATCTCAAGTGAAATAGGGTTATGTAACACATCTATGGAATCAGTATCATGAGGAGAACTAAAAGTGTTTTGTTTAATGTTTATAACCTTTTCCTTTAAGGTATTTATAAATTGAAGGAGTTTTTGAATTGTCAACCCATTAGGATTTAGATTAGCATGATGAATAGTTACTAAAGATGATGTAATCATGTCTTGAATAGGCTTTAAAACTAGTATTTGAGACAAAACTTTTATTATCCTTATGGTAAATATAGTAATATTAGTTCTAAGAAACAATGGTTGAAATACATATCCCGTTCCACTATTAGAAGTATTAGGATGAAATGTGTTTAGGGAGATGGTTTTTGGTATATATGGATGACCCATAGTTCTAATAAAATGATAAATAGATGGACCCATTTGGTAATCTATGCTTTTTGTGTTCTAAGTTTCTAATTTTTTTTTAGGATTTCATCAATGTATTTAGGGATTTGATGGTTATTCTCATGAAATAATGTAATTTATTTCACTTGATCATGATTTAGTTGTTTGTGTGCTTTGGTTTCATTAGACTCATGATTTTCATTTTCATAATTTTCTTCTATGATAACCTCATCAATATGTTTTCCATTCTCAACATTGGTATCAACATGATCCATAAGATTAGATCTATCATTATATTATGACATCTTAAGTGGTGGAGGGGGGAATCTAAATATTTCTAATAGTCACACCTCCTAATATAGGATTATGCCTAGGTTGTATGTAAAATAACATAGGCATTAAATAAAAAAGTGAATCAATTTAAAACACTAGATAAATAAAAACCCTAGTAATAAAAAATGTTTGCATTCATATGAATCAAGTTAACCAAATGTTGAACACCAAAAATTATAAGCTGTGGTTATCTAGGGTTAAATGGGATAGAGATATTATAAGGTATAAGGGTGATAAATTATTTCTTTAGTAAGACAATTAGATGTTAAACTCAGATATAACATATGTTGAATTCATTAAATAGAGATATGATAAAAATAGTAAAGAAAACCATGTTATATATGGAAATGACCCAAAAATAATATGTTTATCTTGTTTTTATTTTATTACAATTCTAGATATGGAATAGGTAGGAAGTAGGCTGGAAAAATATTTTGGAATAGTCATCAGATTCTAGATTCAGTGCCTTGAGAGGTACAAACACTAGCCTAACATAGTTTTAGTATATGTAATACCTACTTGAAAAGTATGTGACCACTTTGATGCTTTTGTATTTATCTCCATTTTTTTTATGCCACATTTAGATTTGGTTCATAGAATATCACTCATAAAATTTCAAAACCCTATTTCTTCATCTTCATAATGATCTTGGGAAAAAATGGGTTAGTTGGAACAAGGTGTCGAGTTGACCCGAAATACCCATCTATAAATGAGTGATACCTAAATATAAATAACTATGAAGAGGACCTCAAACTTATTTAGTTGTCCTCTACGTGTTGGCTTGTGTGTGACTCATGCAATATGTGGAAAGAAAGTAAAATAATGACCTAGATTGTAACTTGGAAAAATATCTCTTGGGATACTAATTCAATACTTTATATATATATATATATTTGTTCCCTATTAATGATATGTAAATATGATAAAATACAGAATATTTTCTTGCTTGTGTTTTTTATTCAATTCCTTTTGTAAGATGACTGGTGATTAGGTAAGAAGTTTCTAGGTTTTATATATGTAGAATGAATGAAAGTTGATCTTATATTATATCAATACCTTTATAGAATTAAATCACATTAAATTGTTTAAGATGACCATTTTGATGCATTTAATTTTCAAATTATATGACTTTACATGACTAGACACTTGTGTCTATGTAGGACACCTGCATTGACACAGGTGTCTATCTTAGATGCTAGTGTCCAAAGATAAATAATATAGGTACATACATATAAATTATAAAGGTGGAAGATAAGTAGGTTTTATGCATTATATAAAATCAATAAGGTATAGGTCATCAACATAGGATTACTTATAACAAGATATAGGCTAAGGGGTATAGGATAAAATAGATGCAAAACTTCCAAAAGTGGAAAAGGTCCAAAACTAAGAGAAAAAATCAAGGTTAGAGTTCACCAAGTGTACAAGATAGAGGTCCTATATAATCCATTAATATAATCTATATATCCATCCCCTACACTATCAATACATTTATTTTACTATCTCTCTTAACCCATAAGGTATGTGCCTCCAAATATCTAATATCCAATGTTACCATCAACAACATCACCTTTACATCACTCATAAATAGTTTTGTTGGTAACTAAGTAACCTCTCCATCTATAGAAAATAGTGTTGTTATCAATAATGTAAAATCTTAATCTATAGACACCATTGTTTTTTTCAATCATATAACCTCTCCATCACCCATAAATAATGCTGTTGTCATCAAATCAACTTATATAGTCAATGAGTAAATATGTATCTCCCTCTCTAATTGATTTAAAAACATTTGTGGTTGATGAAAACCAACCTAATCATATGTACCATTACCTATCTCACCCATTTACATTGATTTATCTAGCAATAAATGATACTAGATAGTCACTCTAGATGTCTTCATAGTCACTAGCCCTAGCCTAAGGGGATTCTGATAGAAAAAATAGTTTCAAACCTCCTCCTCCACTTTGCCCTCTTTCACCATCCCTTTCTCCATCCAATATCATGGAACCCGAAACCCATCTTAATAATCCCCTATATTATTTATTTCCCATAAAAATTAAACAATAATTGCATCCTCTACTAAGGTATGAGATATAAATATAAGTTGTTTCAATCATATTACACATTTATGTGCCCACCATGCATCATAGTTAGTTTTCACCCCTATTTTTTCTATAATTTTTTGATAATCCTACTACACATAATCCAATACATCAAAATAAACTATATAAATTACATGATCAACCCAATACCCCACTATCTTTATTCCCTCATCACTCTTGTAAAAATATGTGGCCCATGTGGAATGGCCTAATTTCAACTAAACTGCCTCTACACTCTATCTAGTCTATAGCTCTTAATAATAGCATCCTCTCACCTAGTTATATTAAACTCAACTAATTCATATCCCATGTAATATACATACTCCACATAATGAAACTATACATATATATGGCATCTATGTCATGACATTAGGTGTTATCTCATCTAAGGCATGCCTGTAATAACTTAGGTAGCCCAAATAAACTTTTCAAGCAATGATAATAATATTATATATGTATACCATCATCTCATCTAGACCCCTTTATTGATGCATACCCATAATCCTCTCAAAATATAAGTTCCCATGAACAAATATATAGTAGGGTAGATGCACCAATGTTCTTTCTAATCTGATGTGAGGCTAGATGAAGATCTCTATATAGTTGGGACAATATAATAAACCCCCAAGAAAATACAACATTTTCTCCATAACATGTGCTACCATGGCTTACATCCCAATCTATAATAATAAACCTCCCTTTTTAGGCATAAAAATTCTAATGATAATCACCATCAAAGTAAAGGGGTAATTTATCCATGTTCTTATAATGTAGAGACTCATACAAAACAATCATGACTAATTTAATCCAATCATGATATGACTAGGTAGAAATTTTAAGGTCTCCAACCTATGTGTATACCTATATTATAATATACAACCTTGGATATGGATCCTCATAATATGATATAAATCTTCCAAGGTCATTATCATCTTATCAATATGTAGATGGAAAGTATTCATCTCTAGGTGACACCTATCTACAAGTGTAGTCAGTAATTCTTAATCTACATTTATCACTATAATTTGATCAAAATGATACAAAATCACCAAATATAACAATCTAAAATACTCTACCATTAGCCCATAAATCCTCTCCATCACCTTAGAGCATTTCTGTCAAGAAGAAATAATCAATAAGAACTCCTACATCCATAAAATGTCAAGCATACATACATAATTTTGTCAAATCCTAACAAGAATAATTATCATCATAAATAACATAATTTTCTCATCCCAATTAATTATATTACATATCAACCATTTATTTCCCTCATATAAATTTTTTACATTAAAGTCGTTATCCAAGTAATGAAATCCCCATTATTGAGCATAAGCCATTACTAGCTTAATAATGACTTTGAAATAAACTTTGATCATTGAAAGCAATAATTTTGGGTGAAAATATGATATAATATTATTTGAATCCTCTATATTATATTGGAAGATTCAATTTTATCACCTTTTGTGAATTCATTATGTGTTTTTGTGAAGCTACTATTGTAGACTTCAAAGCCATTATTTTCAATTTTGTAGTGGTGGCTTCAATATTAGCATTTTCATGAAGTTGTTAAGATTTTTTGAAGCTACTACTTATTGATTAAATGCCACCAAGACATTTTTTATGTCACTACAACATTTTAAATTTATAAAAACCTTATTTTTTTGAAACAACTACAACTTCATCATAAATTAGCTACTAACTTGAAAGAAACTACGATTTATGATGGAAAAATCATTATAAATAAATTTATTATTTGTGATCAATTTGATCTTCATGAACATTGAACCTTAATTAATTATACTAAAGAATAAAATTTTCAAATTTTAAATTACTCACAAGCTCCCCATGCTCTACTACTCTCTAGTGCTCCCAAACTAACCCTCCTTAGTGGAGGTGGTGTGGCACATGATCCATATCCATTAGATAAGTAGCCTTAAATTGCATAAATTTTTTGATAAGGGGTAGGGTTAAAATAATATATTTTTCCTCATGAAACTACTATTTAAAACTAATTTTTAGAAAAATTAACCCCTAAGACCTATTTTTGGCTTGTGAGTCTTTTATTCATCCCATTTTCACCCATCATCCTTATTTTCCATCATAATTCTAATCGAATCACCTATCTAGTCAAATTCAATTATCAAAATCCATCATATTAGGCTGATCAATCACTACTATAACTAACTATCATTCCTAACATAAGTCACCCTCATTAGTCCTAATGAGTCTCCTTGGGATATCACTAATTAATTATCATCATAATATTGATAGCTACCATTTTATGTCTCCCTATAGAGAGATATAATAATCATAAGATCCATATGGACTATGTAGGTACCATTCAATCACATGGGATATCTAAGGTTAGATCAACCATAGTCATCTATAAAATTTCAGTCTTAAACCTTATAATTAGTTTAATCCTTGGCTAAAATTAATTGGTTCATCTTAAATAATAAGGAGACATTTCTCCCACATCTATTTTTTTCATTTTTTATCCCTTTCATACATCATTACTTGGGGTAAATAAAGTGTTCCACTAATCACCTTGGGATATGTCATTCCCACTCAATAAAGCAACCAATCATTCCCATTCAATAAATTATTCAATCTATTAAACAATATAAAAATTAATCCATTAATCAGTTGATAACTTTATCTATCATCGAATCCAAGGTCATAACTCTCCCCAAATGTGTCCTTGCCTAAGATATGTCTAAATATTATAGATTCAATCATTATCCAAACTTTAATGTTTCCCCCTTTCATATGTAATTGACTGGGGTAGGTCTTCTATGTATGTGAATAACACATGATAAACTATGCACTCAACCCCCTGAGTTCTAACTAAGGTACTAGATGCAATGGATGGCTTATGAGTTTGATTGGTCATTCAATTGAATGGGATTTAGGATAGGTGGCAGTAATGGTTTTTTGTAATAGAACCAAAAGACCCAAATAGTTTCTCAATAATTATTGATAGCATCAAGTTATGTTGATGTAGACCTTTAAGGTCCTTTAGTCTCTAATATCACAAGAATATGAAGTTCCTAGTCAATACTAGGATTAGGGAAGTGAGGGAGACTTAGTTGGATGAATCATGTAAAAAGGTATAATATATTATTTTGAATCTACTTGGTCATTGTCATACACCAGGTGTGAATGATATAGGATGAGGCTCGACCTAAGGAGAAAAAAGGGAGATATGAATGGGAAGCTAGGCCTAAATGACGTTGTACTAATGTACTTTGTTATTAGGGAGGACAATGATGGGTGGATAAAGAATCCATTCTTATTATTATAATGAACTCAAAGAATCTAAAATGATATTAGGAATGGGAGTGGAGTGAAAGACCCCACTTATTAAATTGGTGTTGATATCAGATTAAGCAACATGGTGGCACCAAGAGCTTTAACCCTAGGGAATAAAACGTGATGGACAAGTCCTAGTGTCTTAATAAGGGTCATCCAAAGGATGATATGTATAATTGAAGGAAAACTATATGATATTATTCAATTAATTGTTTGTACTATGTTCTTTATAGAATTTTAAATCAAAGCTTTCTATAAGATGCTTGCATGGATGGGCATTTCTTAGATGGAATGTCTTTTGCTTGCACTTATTGGAAATGATTTTGTGTAATCTGTTTGCTTTCATGTTTTGGTAAGGATTTTGTGGAATGTGTTTGCTTTCATGTGTTGGAAAGTATTTTTGACACTATTTTTGTTGAGTTTTTATTTCTTTTAGATTTTGATTGGTTTTATGCAAATAAATGCTTGTTTTCTCAAAATAAAATGTTGAAAGTAAAATAATGAAAAATATGATATTAAATGAATACAAAAATATATTTTTAATAGTTCTTCGATGTTTATAATTCATGCAAATAAGAAGAGAAGGAACTTACACTATGGTGCAAGATGTTGATATTTCCTAGTTTTGTTTGTATGCAAACTAAATGATGATGTTTTTATTTTTTTAAATTTTTTTTGTATGATATGGACTAATTATTTATACTAAATACATATATACAAATGATGTAACAAGAAATATAATTGATTTTCCATGTTCACAAACAAACTAGACTATATTTTTAACTTCGTTGATTTATTATAAACAAGTATTTTGAATGAAATGCTAAAATGGAAACAAGAAAAAAAAGTTCTTATTATTATTTTTAAATAAGAAGATGAAAATAATTACAACTCATCAAAGTAAATATGTTCATAAATATGTTATACTTTTATATGCACCTATGATTTTCTAAGCTTTTATGATTTCCTAGATGATCATATGTAATGCAATAAACTTGTTTATATATTAAAAATAAAGTGTTATATTGGATGGAAGTGACTTGATATTTTTATAAAATCTTTCCTAAAATGATTATTTAAATACTTTATTAATTGAAATAAATCTAATCTACTAGAATGCAAACACACATCAAAACTAACTATATTTTTATGGCAAAGAGAATGAAAAGAAACAAATATATTTTCCTATAAAATTGTATCTTTTCTAAATATTGAAACCAATCTATTGTAAATACACTAAATATATTCTAATAAAGAAATAAATGTTGTAAATCAAAGAAAATTCCAGCCTAACCAAGTCATAGATAAATTAAATTTAAAATGATTTATTTGATAATAAAAACCTTAATATGCTATATCTTTATGTGCTTGTATAAATTATTTAAAATATCTAGATGGAGGATGTGCATGTTTTAGAATAATATGGGGAAAAGAGGACACACAACCAAAAGTGGAAAGAAGTTAAACTGAGGTTGGCTGCTATCATAGCTTGCAAAGTTTGAGATACTTACACTGAAAATACTTATTCACTTATATCAATTTAGTTGACCCAAAAAAAAATAGAGGCTAAATTTTAGGAAATTGTAGAAAGTTTGTGGCTATAAAATATTCATAATAGAAACTTCTAAAGGAAACTTCTAGATATAAAATTAAGCCAAATTCAACCTTCTTATAGAAAGATTTAGAAGCTTCCATGGGGGAGTTTAACTAAGTTCAACATAGAGTTCAAATTGAGAGTAATTAAAGAGGATTAAAATATATAGAGGGAGTGAGCTAGGCTTGATTGGAGGGAAACACAATGTGATAAAAATAAGAAATGTGAAACTAGTCATGCAAAATGCATTAAAAATGGAGTTATAGGAGCTAAATTTGGAAGACACTTCAAAGGTGATATAACTGCTACCTTATGCAGGGGTAGCTATGAAATTACCTCTCTGGGTGAAAATATTGTTTCTATAAAATACAAAAACACATACTTTAATACGCAACTATTATTTTATTCACATAATCACCTTCTAAGTTATGAAACTATTGCAATAATTATGCAAAAAAAGGGGTGGTTCCATAGTAGAGATGGGCAGTTGTGTCACCTAGGGTGGAAATTTTGTCACACAACCAATTTTTAAAACAAGTTGAAATAAGTTGTGAAAGTCAAAGTAAAGTGGACCAAATGGGGTAAAGTGAGGAGTAGGAAGGTAGAGGGTGAGGAAATAGCTAGAGAGTTCCATATAGAGCATAAAATTAGATATCACTACATCATCATCATCATCATCATCATCTTTTTATCAATAATGTCACACCACATAAATTTTGGGTACATATAGGTCTAGGGTTATAAATGTATCCATATTGATCCTTCACATATCTATTTTATAGGGGCATCAAAAATCCAAATCATGATAAATTATTTCATTAATTATAAGCATTTTATCACATATATCACTTCAAATCATACCCAAAAATATGGTACACCTATCACATTCATCCCAACCCTTATTTCTTCTATATACACATCACACCCCTCACTTTATTTTTAGAACCAATTGTCTAGTTCTTCCCCACATGACCCCTTAATGGGGAATCAATCTTTCTAACATTAATAAGTTTACTAACCCACATAACCTTTTAATTACTTTAAAATACATTACTCCATTTAGTTAGAATACACTTTGAAGAGGGGGAAAGTGTATACATATAAAATTCACCACTCCATCACTCTATACTAATTTGATCTCCATTCCATACTAATTTTTATTTTTAATCAATTTTTATATAATGATCTACAATTATCCATATATATCAATTATATCCCCTTTTCATTTTACTCACCATAAAAACCTTTTTCTTCTTACATTACCCCTAACATTAATTAATCCTTCCATTATCACCCTCTTAACATCTCATTTAACCACAAATAAAAACCTCACAATTATTAAGGAATTTTAAATGCCTAACCACCACCATCATTTACCACCACTAAAATCCCTAGAAATCACATCACTAATCTAAGTTTAATCTTCATTTATTATCTTAACCTCCATTTATATTCCCTTAACACATATCTAAAATATTCTAATTCTACTAGGTCCACACACACCCATCTCTAAATATTTATTGGAATTTTTAATTCCTAATCTCAAATACCAAATATTCTCCTCCATTTTTATCCATTTATTTTCATCTCACATGAATAAATCCTAGCCCTCACATCCATTCATCGACCTCTATAAATTGAGAAGACACATCCCATGCAAGCTAATTTGTGAAAATCTATTTACTATTTTTATCTTTTTTCATCATAATAATGTCAAAATATTTATCAATCCATAAAAATAAAACAATCAAGAATAAAAAATATATCAATAATGTGGGGTAAATCTTCTCCAACAAGGAAGGGATCATTCAAAATCTAATCAAGGTATAATTAATTTTATTTATCATGTATTTAATTATTATTTTCCTTGGCCCAATTTTAAGTGTTTTGGCATTGAATTAGATTATTAACTTTGATTAATTTTTTTCATGTTTTATCACATATAACTCTAATTGTTATTTCACATATTATGAATAGATGCTTCAAATTGAGAAATTAGATACAATATCTTATTGATGATAAAATTGTTGACTTGGGCACTCTTGAAGAGGAATATATACCAAAACAAAATAGAAATTATAATAATATTTAATTATCTATTTCCTAAGAATTAGATGATAAATACTAAGGATAAATTATAAGTACATCATGCATACAACATACATCTTCCACATGTGACGTATGATCACCCAATAGATGAAATTATTGTCTCATTTATTAACATGTTACCACAGCATCTTCGATCATATTTGATGATGATGAGATTTTTTATGGTGATTCATATTTTTATTTACTCTTCATATGATCTTATATAGATGTAAAAACCATACAAATTGTCATGAACAATAATTGTTTAATTAAAAATGTTTAGATGAAGACACTTCTTCACTCCCTTAAGTACACATAACAAGAATTACAAGATACATCAATAGAAGTTAATAAATTCCATGGAAAGCATAGAACACATTGGGAAACATAGTAATACCGCTCTAGGCACACTCTACCATAATACCAATCTCATTCTTCATTATAAATATTAATCAAATCTTTCACTTGTTTTTATGATAACCTTGGATGAAAAATCTTTATGCGGTACCATCTAGATTACATTGATGCCTAAATTTAATACATTTAAACAAAGTATTCACAATTACATGTGTAAAATATGAGTACCCTCTAAATTAAGAGATATATCCTCCACCATCACAACCACCACCACATTTTTTTATTACAACTATTTAGGATCATTATACATAAATGGTTGATATATCTATTTAGGATCTATATAAAGCCCATTGTTACACATATGTAGAATATTTATATATATCCAATTTATAAGAAACTAAGTGGACCTACCAGACAAAAAAATATTTAGTGTGGATCATATCAAAGAGTTTTTCAATGATCATAGATGCCATCATATCTTATATCACATATTTAGTTATCATCACAAATAGTTTATCATGTTCCAAAGTGAAAAAAATAAATGAGACATTACTCAATTATATGGTATAATCCATAGAGTCCTCAACCAATAATACACTAAATTATATGAGCAGTGATAATGAAAACTATGGACTAACATATGATTTCTTATCTGATTATGACATACCCACAATTAGTACCTCTCATTTATGATAAAATATACTTACACTAATAGATTCAAAAACCTCCAATGATCCTCCAATTTATTTTATCATTTTTTTTAGATTTTGAAAAATATAAATATATTTCAATAATATATAAAAATATAAAAACAATCAAAATATTTAAAATTTTGATAATAAAGATATTACCATGACATGATTACTAGATTACACTATTTACATGTGTTATTTATCACATGTTTGGTATATGTAATATTATTTTCATACACATTAATTTCACATTATATTAGTGTGATGTAGGACATACAAGTTACACATGGACATACATATTTGGTACTTTCCTCACCTAGTAGCCATTTTAATACTAGGGGCATACTATTCTACTAGTTTCATTATTATAGGCTATATCTTTCTATGACCTCTCTATCTTATTGAGATACCCATATTTATTACTCTCATATTATTATTTTCTTATATATTACATTTTACTACATAGATATGTTATTGTACTATGATGTGAAAATGATACATATGAATGGTGTATACTAATTCCTTGTTCTATGTATCATGGATGGTTTCACTCTCTTACATAATATTATATTTTGATCTTGTTAATTATGTGATTCCCTTTGGCTTTGATTATGACATTTTTATGTCCCTTAAGTGCATAACTTTTCCTTGTTTGATGTGATATATTTATATCCATTATTTGTGACATATTTATGTCCCTTATTTCTAATATTTTTGTGTCCCTTGATTTGGTCTTGTTCATTTCTACATATTCATATACATTTTATTCATCCCTTGGAATTATGTGTGATACTAACACTTGATCTTGTTTCAATCATTGAGTTTACTAAGAGTGATTGGTTACATGACCTATAATTTTCACTTTTATTAAATAGTCCTATTTAGTGATCTTATAACTACATGTTTCATTGATACATCTACGTACACATAAAAACTATATAACCTACGTTACATATTTTATGTACATGTCTTTATTAACATATACATCACCATGATGACAAAATCTTCACATGTTCACATGATATTACATGGAGCTATCTTTATAAATGACATGTTAAATTATTCTTTTTAGATGATTGAATTATAGGACACATCCATCATCTCAAAATGATGGAATTACAATGGGATTGTCATAGATATATAGGACTCTATTAATATAACAAAATCAAATAAAATTATAGATTTTAGATATTCATAATGGTTCAAATATTATATGGTTTATTTTCATGATAGATATGGGAATATTAATATAGATTTTGAGGGCATATTCCATGCATATTCACTCATGTTACATAGAATTCAATATATATTAATATACATTTAGGTTCATATGCATGGGCATATGTACACAACTTACAAGAAAATGAATTAGAAGCTTCTACATACACATATGTCTGAGATACATGTACTAAAATTAATCATAGAGATGTATAACCTTATATATTAGTTGGTAAAAATTAAGTGGGCATGATAGTATTTCATGCACATATACATGTTTTTGGATTTATGAGGCATGATATTGGTTCATTCACATACAAAACAACGTAATTTAAAACTAAATGTAAAATAGTTTCCATTCCACTTAACACTTATTAGATATGTTTTAAGGATGGTGATACAAACATTATCCATTCCCTTTCAATCATGCATTTATTTTTCATTGAGATAACATGATTAAAACTATACAATAAAACTTATACTCATGATGGGGGCATCAACATCATTTAATCCCTTTTGATAATGAATTTTATTTTACATGGAGAAAACTTGGCCAAAAATATACAATTAAATATATAATACATTTGTAGTGGTTGATTTAGTTTCTTTAAGTAAACCCATCATGTGGTTCCCTCTTTACTTGTATAGTTGTTTAGGTTATTAAATTGTGTACTTATCCCCACATTCATGAGGGTTTGGATGTGTTATATTCCAAATCCAAGATCCTTCATATTTACATAAATTTGGGGCACATTCATCCTAAATCTACATGAAATTTAACAATTAAGCACAAGTTTATTGAAAACATTAAGAAGGAATCATCATCTCCAAAAAGTTTCAACGGAAACATGGTTTTTAACAAAACACAATTATACACTTTTCTTTCTCTTTAATTTTCAAAAATTTAATTGTAGGTTAAAATTTTCAATGTTTGGACAATAAATACAATTTTTTTCAAGTTTTCCTATTGATTAAACTACATAATCATATATTAATACCAAATAAAAAGCTTGTTTTACACACTTAGGTATATCTGATCCATTTAATATATAAACTCCATTACTAGAATAAAATGGGTTATTTTGTACATACTAAAATATGGTATTCATTACTTGAAAATGACATGTTTGACACACATTCACCATGTAAGATTTGAGTGCACAAACATGGTTCTAATCCTTCATTATCTCACACCTAAATGATAAATTATGAGTGTTAAAATTCCATTATATTGTTACATACCTATAATAACCTCATTATCTAGTTCAGACTTGATAAATATCATGCATAAACATAACCACACCCTCAATTAAATTCACCTATACATGGGTTAGTTTCATCAATTTTAGCTAGTATCACCAGTTAATACTAACATAATATGGTTAGAACTATCCATCTCTAAACAATAGTGAATTTTTAAAATAGTATATTTATTTATGGTCATTCCATTTTTCTAGCTTATTGGTGGCATGGGGAATTACCCAATTTTATTCATCTATAAACAAATCAAAGTCTCATTTAAAAGGGACTTGGATCTTTTCTAGTAGACATCTATACACTATTAGACATTGAAAAAATGTGTCCTACTCTTCCAAAATTATAAATATATTATTAATATTAGTCATAATCCAATTTTTAATCATACCAAATCTAAATAATAATAATAATAATTTTCAATTATTAAATCCAAATCATCATCTATGTGCATATAGTGAATGAGTATATTTAACTATCACACAAGGTAAGATAAATATGTGTGGCTTTATTTCCCTCCTCAAGGTATGAAATACATATGGAGTGGTTAATTATTGAATGTGGGTGATAGGGGTCATCTCACCCCATTACACTTTACAATTTTTTTAGGTTTCTAGCCCTAGCAAGCACACCTAGGGTTTTAAAGTCAAGGAGACTTATTTATAGAGTTTCTTACATCATTTGGGTTTTCCATCATACACATAGAACATTTAAAGATAGGATAAGGTGATAATAGAGTCATAATCCCTAATTTACATATAGGTTTGTACCAACCAATATAGGTTAATATCAACATTTTATAGTAACCCAAATCTATGAAATTGACCCTACATAGACAAAAGTAAAATTTTGAAATGGGAAGAATAATAATATTGCTTTGGTTTGATTTCTAATTCTAGAATATACTCATAGTTATATAGTCAACAAAAATAATAATTACTCATCCATTTTTTTTACTTACTAAATTTAACATATTGAACTTATCAAATAATTACAATCAGTTTTAGTATTTTAAATTTAAATGTATATTTGAGTGCCATATATTAGTATTTGAATTAAATTTCAACTTTTTATCATTTTAGGGTTGGTATTGATTGTATTAATATAAATTAGGATAAAAATTTACCTCTTAAGGAATATTTTATATTCAAGACATTAATAAAAGGAAAGAATCAAATGACATGGGTTGCAAGGCTTATGTTACCATGAAGCGACCTATTTCAAACAAGAATAAAAAAATTAAGTGTGATAGTTTCATAGATTGATTAAATTATATTATATATAAAATAATTGATAAGGTTATAATAAATTTAAATCCTAATTATCACCACCATACTAATCACCTTTAATGAGTGGGCTTAAAATCACTTGACAACTATCATCATATTAGCAAACATCATGATAACCATTATTATGCATTATGACAAAAGATTACATAGCTTGTTTATATAGGGGTTATTAAATTTGGAAAATTTAACACTAGGTCAATTAGGTCCCCTTATACACCTTATTTTACTACTCCTTTAATGAACACTAATATATCCTAGGATTTTCTTGTAAAGGAACCAATGGTCCATGCTGATTATAAGGAATATTTTACTAGAAGAAGCTATTCTAGTTTAAATTATATAAAGATCAAGGTTTCGTATTATGTTACTATTAACAATAAAATGGTCATTTAATCCCTTATCAAAGGTTAACATAGATAATCCACTATTATACATGATAGTAAAAACTTCAACACATGTACAATGGGATTTATTAATAATTTGGGTGTTTTACCCTAATTCTTACTTAATGGTGTTTAATAATTATAAAACATTAAAAAAACATGCATATTGTAATGTTTACCATTTAAGCATAAATTTTAATGTAAAATTTTGAATTGATTGACATTTATTTGACAAATGTCACATGATAAATATAATAAATACAACAAAATCTAATATACATAGATTTTATAATTGCTAATTGACTATAATAGATGTTTGATATTGGAAAATAATATGAAACAAATATGTGAAAACTTAGGTCTTATAATAGAATCTATAATAGTGTCTATACAAGTCCATGATCCCTATATAGTTACATAATGTGGTTGCATTTTTAGATCTGAATTTATCCATTGTGAAAGTAATGAAATTATGATTGTTCTGGTGTCTACACCTATGTATAATCAAAGGAATGAGATATTTTTCCTGTCTTAACACTTCATAAAAAATTATATTTTTCTTCTCCCTACCATGGAAACCCTAGGTTTACTTGTGGGAACTATAAACCTATAAAAATTAAGGGGAAGTGTGATGAGATGACTCAAATAAATAACCTCTACATATGTATCCAAATAGTCCGAGGATGGAATCAATCCTTATATAGTTCTCACACCTAGTGTGATTATGTGATTATGTTCCTTCACTATATGCATGCATCTAGTAATTTAGATTTAACACTTGAAAATGCTAACTCTTGACTTGAATTTGAATGTTTCATACTTGATTTTTGACTACTTATAGTGATTGATATTGAAGTTTAGAATATTAGAGAATATATTTTGAATGTGAAATAGTGTAATAAATAAATTTTAGATGGATAAAAAGTCCCTTAATGAATGATCTTTGATATATATCTATAGGAGTCTAATTTAATAATTTCCTTTTACCCATTTTTGAAATGTGTGAGATGACCCAGATCAATATTTTGAATTTTGGAATCTAGTTGTTAAATGGTATGAGGACAAGGTTGAAATAATATAATAAGTCTATAGTAATAGACTTGTCTAGATAGTGTGAACCTATCCCAAAAGAGAGAATAGTTAACCTAGAACTACAAGAAATTTTAGAGTAATATGAGGTAGTTTAAGAAATTATTGTAAATTATTATGTACTAGTGATAGAAAATAGAGGTTTAAAAACTAAATATAGATGAATAGATAGAGGAACAAAAAATAACATTATTATATTTGAATTAAGTCAAGTGGTTAAATATATGTCAATAATTAACATTGTTAAGTACTAGTAACCACATTTAGGTATCTAAAATTTCCCTCACCCTTTATTCTAGAAATGAAATTTGTAGAGAAAGGAGAAATATATATTGTTTGTGTATAACACACTTTGTATTTTGATAGGAAACTCCAATTAAATATGTAACTCCATTTAACAAACCTTGAAACAACATGTTAAGTAGTCAATATCCATATTTGAAAATCAAATAATTTAAACATTGAAATTTGAACTTGAAAGGAGAGAAAGGAATGGGTAAAAATATAGGGAGATGAAACTATGTTTCCATGTAAATTTTAAGATATGAAATTTTATCTATTGAATAATTGGTTAATCATTCCCCCTTATGGAATAACTTTGTTGAATGGTTCTTCATATTGAACCATTGGTGAATTGAGAGTGATCAAGTCCCAATTTTTAATAACTAATAAATGTGTTGATTTTTAAATATGCATTACTCAACTCTCACGAATGGGGATAATTAACCAATGAACTAGCCCCAAAAAATTTTAAACCATGATGGGTTTTATAGAAGTGATTCCAAAGTCATTGAGTGTCACTAGACTTAAATGAACATCACCCATAATATAAGGTGGAACTACAAATGGGTTAACTAGAATTAAGGCCAAGGTCATTAAGTGCCTCTAGATTTGAATGTACATTATATAATGTAATGAATCATACCATTGTAAATGGATATATATTATATTTTCATGATCAAAGGATAATGAATAATATTCATGTACACGTCATAATTGTAGTGATAATATATTTGATTTTATATAACAACCATTTTCCATTGAATACATAAATTTTATTATAATGAATATGTGCACAAATAGTATCATGCCTCTTGAATTTAAAAAATGTATCTATGTATATGAACTATAATCATGCCTTTTGAATGAAAAAATACATGTATGTGCATGAACCAGAATCATGATTTTTTAATTTTAAAAATATGTGTGCATTAAGGAGCATCATGCCCCCTGAATTTATGCCAAATAATATATAATACCATGCATCTATATGCTTAAATCTAATTGTATGTGAAAACCTATAATTCTTGTTCCTATAATTATGTTACATATGATCATGCATATGTATGTTTTTGTATTGGTCTCTTTAAATTGAGTGCATACACATGCAATATGCCCCTATAATTTGTATTAATGATCCAATATATATATATATATATATATATATATATATATTGTTTTTTATTTATAAATTAATTTAAATATTTGAAACTTATATTCTATCATATAATCTATTTTTTTTCTCATTAAGCCTTGAATCTATAAAAAAGATCAATGTAATTCACCCATTTTGAGATGAGGGATGTAGAATAAAAATCACTCACCTCAAAAGAAGATAAGGAAATTTAAATGGGATTTTATTAAATATTAAATCCTCTATGAGTATAAGAATCATATTTTATGATATAATACAAGTTTAAAAGATTCAAATTAATTCAAAAATAAAATACATGATAGATATTTGCACATTAACATAGGTTATGGGGGCATATGACATGAATATGCATTAAATTTATAAAAAAATGAGTCCATAATCTTACATAATTTGATTCATATGTGATATATTTACATGAATAGGATTTATAGGTTTTCATATACATTTAAAATTGAGAATATACATGACATTCTATACCATTTGGCAAAAGTTTAGGTGGAATGATACTGGTTCATGCACATATATTTTTAAAACTCAAAAGGCATGATGATGTTTCATGCACATATATGTATTTTTTAAATTAATAATGCATGATTTTTTTCATTAAAATATATATTTAATTCACATATGTTGATTCAATTCCTTAATAGAGAAAACATGAATGCATGGTGTATCTATGAATTATCCTTAGTTTATGTTAATATATGGTTTGTAAATGGATTATTATATATTTTAAAATCTTAATTTAAATTTTTTGTGGCATATCCTACTCTATGGGTGTCATTAACTCAATATTATTTTCATCAATAATATCTTGTATATTATGACTTAGCCCATAATAATTTTGTAGAAAATTCAATACATCTATGATAATTACATGCATTATTTTCATATACCTTATGTTAAGGATTAGTCATATTAACATAATTATGGAGGGATAGATATTATATTTCACTCAAGTTACTTATATAAAAATATATGAGAAGGTAATGGTAACCACAAAGATTAATTCCTTGGTAGAGCTGTTAATTGAAGCTTATTTGTTGGTTGTGATACTGTATTGACTATTAATTTTACTTCATTAAAAAAATCATTATAATTGACCTTATATAATTTTTTTATTTTAAAATTATTATTTTAATTATATGGATCATTTTTTTCATACTTAAATTTTTTCAAAACTATCTTGATTTCTCATTAATTCACTATCTAACATAATTCATTGAAAGATTTTAAGTTGTCAAACATGATAGACCCATAGAGTGGTGCTAAAAAAATTTGTGTGAATAAATTTTGCAAATAATTATCTACAATATATTTTTTCATATTATATATCATAGTTTTTTTCTAATAATATGTTAAATTATTTTCTCATTGGAACCATGCTTGAGTTTAATAATTTATGCATGAGATAGTTTTGCATTAATGTTATATGGAAGTGTTCTATAAATTGACTTGTAGAAGGGTTGAATTATTTTAAAATTTGGATTGGAATATCATATAACCCTATCAAATCATATTATTAAATGGTTTGTGGAAATAACTTTGTTAAAAATTTGTCATTTTATGCATAATCCAAGCATGTTACATGAAATGATCTAAGATGTTGCTCGAGATCATCTTTACCTTCATAGTGTGGAAGATTAGGAGATAAAATATTTTTGTAACATGTTTTATGGTATATAAAGTGTTAAATTAATATGGATAAAATAATGGGATTTCATTTAATGACTACTTCTAAAGCACCTTGCTCTAATTATAACACTTTGGCATGTAGGGTTGTAATAATATACTCAATATAATCTGCATTAGGAAATGTCAGTGGTGGACCATGTGTAGTAATCAAATTATGTGTTTATTCTTCTTGTATAAAAATAATAAAATTAATCTATTTAAAGATTTATTATACCCCATACCTAGGGATGATATCACAAATGTAGTAAGAGGTGTTGATAGAAGACTAGAATCAATAGTAGAAACTATGATACCTTAAATTAAAAATATTATTTTGATTAATATCATATATGGGATCATATTTTTCTCCTAATTTATAAGTTTTATAAAATTTAGTATTTCATCTCTTTCAATGTATAGTAATGCATCAATGTTATGTAGATTGGTGTTAAGATATTCAGTGAAAGTTTTTCCATTAAGTTCATAAAATTACTCTATATTCTATTTATAGAAATTATAAGGTCATGATAAATACATAAATATGGTACATGTTATTCATTTTAAAACCCATAGAAAGTATATGAAAAACAAAGTCGTCCATGACCTTTGGCATCTAGCGATGATAGGTAGTAGCTTGGATTGGATATTGCAACAATATGAATTGAGTAAGGATTTTGACTATAAATTATTCATTTTGGTCATGATTTTATTTTTAAAATTTAAATTTTTAAATGAAACTAGGGGTATAACTATACAAGGTGTGTTTGAATTATATCCTCTAAGACATATTGATCCCATTAATATAAACAATGCTGATTTGGGAATTTATTACATAGGATTCCACCATCCTGTAGCCACACTATCTTATTTTTGAGTTACATTGAGAGTAAATTTTAGGATTTAACCACTTATTATTGCACTATAGAAATAAATTAATGAAAGGATTCCTATGGTTATAAAAAAAAAACTATACACTTTTGATATAGTTGTTAGGTACCTGAAAGCTAAATCCCATACATAATGTTGTTTGATGGATTTAATATTGGAGTAGTACCCCTCCCACCATAGATTTAGTAAAATTTATGATGTATTTTACCAAAATTATAGGTCATATGAGTTTTAAAACTATCAAAACACCATTCAAGGAAGAAATAAAATATTTTTGTAAATGTAAATCATGAATTCAATTTAAAATTCCAAGGTCAAAGATAAATATTATAATAGTGATAAATCAAACCCTATATGTGAGGATTAAATGTCACTTTAGTATATGGGATACATGACTTCAACTAAAACCTTAGGACAAAAATATGAAAATCAATGTTCAAGAAAGAAATGGGTTAACCAATATGTTATATGCTATTTTTGATTTAATGGTGTTTAATAGGTATAAAATATTGAAAGATAATTTATACTGAATTGATTGAAATTCATTTTACAAGTACCATATGATAAATATAGTAAGTATATCCAAATATAAAATAGCTAGATTTATAGTTTTTAGTTGATTGTACAAGTCAACACTCCTTGGATAGCAATATATTTTAACCATTTATGTTGACTATCAAGCTGTCCATTGTTAAAGTGATAAATTATGATTGATTTAACACATATTCATGTGTTTTATGATGGATATTGGATATAATAATTCTATTAATGCTACATAAAAACCTTTATTTTTCATCTCCTTGCCATGGAAACCCTAGGTTTATTTTTTGGAGATAGAAACCTAAAAACAAATGAAGGGAGTCATAATGGATTTAATTAATCCAAATCACATCCATTAATGATTTACCACCACCTATTTATCCATATGCCCCATAAGGGAATAAATCCATATGTAGTCACGCCTAGGGTGATTTTATGATTATGTTCCTTTAATATATGAATGAAGCTAATAGTTTATATTTGATACTTAACAATGTTAGATACTGACTTGATTTTCAATGCTTTTGACTTAATTTGTGACTAATTCTAATGATTGATATTGAATTTGGGAACAATAGGTAAAATTTTATCAATGTATAGTATTTTAATATATATATATATATATATATATATATATATATATATATATATAGACACACACACACACACACAAGATATATATCATGTCCCTTAATGAATGACCTTTTATTTGTCTTTATATGAGTCTAATTCAATAATTCCCTATATCCAACTTGTGAAATATATGGGATGACCCAAATAGATATTTGGAATTTTGTAAGCTAGGAATTAGATGGAGTGGGAATAGTGTCACAATAAGTGGAAAATTCTATATAAGTATGCCTATCTACATAACACCAACCTATAAATAAGATTGAGAATAGTTAAACTAACATTAGGAGAAGTATGAGAGAGACACTAGGTAATTTGAGAAATTATTTATAAATTGTTATGTACTAGTGGCATTGAATATAGGTATCAAGCCTACATATAGATAAATGTCTATAAGAATGGTGAATAAGAGTAATATATTTTAGTGTAAGTCAATTGGTTCAATATATGTCAATAATTAACATTATGAAGTTCCTGTGATCATATTTAGGTATCTACATTTGGATACACATATTAAAATTTACAGCATACATAAGATAATTTCATGGGGCATGTTACCATTTCAATTTATATAGGGCCTAATATAGTGGATACACTATTATATGTACACAAGAATATTCAAAAAGGAAATGTCACATTGGGATGGTCATTATTAAAATAAATGGGAGAAAGTTTTAATTATAATAATATGAATATATCTTTTAGTTTTCAAAAATATTTAATTATATATAATAATTATAGTACAAGCACTATGAAATATATGGTTATTTCATCTACAATGCAATTATGTGCACCAAAATTATAAGTAGTTAAATATCAGTGATTGCAACATGTAAACATCACATAAAATAAAGGAAATATCACCATTTGATTTTGTTCTATTAAATTTATATTAACTAGATACATATGATTACAATACATTCCTATTCCTGAGTAAATGGTCAAATAATTTATGTTCACCACATATGTTTAACTTTCACATATTCATGGGTTACTCTCACACATACATGTGATGCACTTAAATACCATACCATTATACACATTTCAATACAACTATAGGAATAGGAATATCCTCCAAGACCCCCACCACCACCACCATAATTGATTGTTACACCTATCTAAGACCATTAAATAATGATTATTGGTAGATATATTCAAAAATATATATACACTCACTTCAAGAGAGAATAGTGGACTCTCCTATGAGCCTAGTTATATATCACCCACCACATCAGAGAGTTATTTATAAGTCACATAGGAGTTTATCTATAATATCATGTACTAATCTAATTCCATGGATATTTAAGCATGTTACACCATGAATATGGGAACAAATAAATTCCCCATGACTATCCATTTGATAGGATAATTGATTAGCATATTTTACATTTTAAAATAAATATAAAAACATTCAAAATATTCAAAAATAAAATCATAACCTAATCATGAAATGATTTCTAGATTACAGTACATATATTATATATCACATGTTTTATGTACAGCATATTATATATCATACACACATGGATTTCATGATATATAACTCCTATGCATAGCATATATATTATACATGGATGAATAGATTTTGAAATTTCATAGACCTAGTGGACATACCAATACTAGGGGAATACTATTCCATAAGTAACATTATCATAGGTTATATCTTTATATGAAATTTTACCATGTTGAGCTACATATATTGCTTACATGTGTCTTACTAGTTACTCATATCTTACACATTGTTACATTCATATTTTACTTTAATATGAGGTGGAATTCATATACATGGATAGTATAGACTATTTTTCACTTTGTGTATGTTTAATTAATGTTTTTACTTTTGCATGATAGGATAGTTATTGTGTATATATTATGTGTATCTCTTGGCCTTATTTCTTGTGACTTTTTATGTCCCTTGACTATGGACCTTTGGCCTTTTGTGACATCTTTATCTCCTTAAGTGTCACCCCTTGGACTTGGGATTGTGACATCGTTATGTCTCTTTCATGTCACCCTTAGCATTTTGTGTGTGTGTGAAATATTTATGTCCATTTTATGGGGATATTGGCATTTTTTTATGTGACATGTTTATGTACCTTGTCTATGTCAATTGGTCTTACATATGACATTGTGTGCTTATGAATGGATTAATATAGGATCGTATATTGAGTTTGTTGCTATTGTTGATATTTCTATTCTTTTGTGACATGATCCATATCACACACCTCCTCATTTATGTGTGGTTCCATGATTTATATCATGCACCTATTTACTATGTAGCCTTATTTAGTTATTATGTCAGTGATAGTTAATTTTGCACACCTAGTTGATAAATTTATCTTGACATGACACTTATATTATATGCATTGCATATGATACATACACAATTTGATGACATATACATTTACTATCATGACATATTCTCCACAAATTAAGATTAAAATCTACATGATTACATACCTATACATGGCATGATAAAATTACCTTTTATTTTAAGATGATTGATCCTATAGAATAAGTCTATCACCTCAAAATCGGAGCATAATAGTTGGTTTCTAATAAAGATATAATCCTCCATGAACAATAAATTCATATTTTTTGGAAAATTTATAGATTTTAGATATGTAGAGTGGTTTAGATATTATATTAGTTCATATATGAGATAAATATTTTATACATTGAAATATATTACTATGGTATATTCCATGCATATGCACTCACTTTATAGATAAATGAGTTAAAAATATATATATTCATATATACTTGAGTGCATATACAATGAAATTTTACATGTTTTATAGGAACACAAATTATAGGTTTTCACATACAAATATATTTGAGATACAGGTTCTCAGATTTATCATATATCTGATAAATATATATCATTTAACATAAATACAATGGGGCATTATAATTATTCATGAACATATATTATTTTTTTAGTGAGCACTATTATAGATGTTTATTTATAAAAACAATTTAATGGCATTAGGAAGTGAATAACCTTGAATATATAACTCTATCTTCAATGATTAATATTTTTTTTGAATTAATAATTTTTAGGTTTGGTGATACTAAATTTCCATAGTATCACTCATACAGAACAAATTATGTGGTTCCCCCTACCTTATTTGGGTAAAAAATCAAAGATAGATTAGTCACTTGAGATAGTGTGGTTGAGGTTTTTAGACACTCAATGACACTATTCCATACATTCATTAGGGTTAGAGATTTTATCCTAAAAACCCAAGGGATTCCATAATTAGCAAAACATAAGGATTTATTACGCTCAACTCTCTAATCATTAAACAAGATAAACCATTCTCCAATTCTTGAAAAAGGAAGCACCATCTCTAAAAAATTATACAGAAACATGGTTTCACCCACATATAGGTTTACTACTTCCTTGATCTTAAGTTTCAAATTTTAGATGATAGTTTAGATTTTAGATTTCTCATATGGACATTGTCTACTACATATTCATTATAGTTTTATGTGGAGAAAACTTGCACATTTGGATTCATCTTCTATAGATAAAGTATGTTGTTCATATTCACGTCTAATTTATAATTTTACTATAGTTTATGTTATGTATTTAAATAATATAATAAATGGGTGGAATTTTCAGATACCAAAATCTAGTATTAGACACTTCAAGATGTCAATTTTGACTTACCTTCACCATACATGAATTGTGTGTGCATATATGCATCTTATTCACCATTATCTCATATACATATGTTTTATATGAGTGTGACCCTCTTTTTTACTATAATTAACATACAAGAACCTCTCTTTATTCATTAAACTAGTTAAATATCTTATACGTATGTCTTCAGTTCATTAAATTTGCATTCATTTTTCCTACACATAAAATTTAGGCTTAGAATTTTTCGATGAAAAAACTATCTTGGTGATGGAATTATTATCTCTCATATATAAATTAATATATTTAAAATTTAATCAATCACTATTGGTCTACCCATTCACCTAGTGTGTTAGTGGCATGATAAATTACCCAAATGGGATGGTATAAATACAAATCAAGGTCAATATTATTAAACCAAGTAGTAACATATAACACTCATTTGGTACACATTTATACACAACTTCACATTGATTAAAGCTTCCTTATTATTCCAAATTATAAAATTAGTTACCAAGAGTAGTCATCAACCAAGTCTACAGCATGCCAAGCCAAGAAAAGAGTGAACATCATCAAGAGTAGAAAGCTAGATCACTAGGTGAACTCATATAGAATAGGAACATAATTATGCATTCAAACTAAGGGTAATAAATACATGTGTATTGACTTCACTTTTTATAATATTTAATGTGTAGGTAGATTTCAATCATCAACTTGGGTTATTCACATCAATTCGACCATTACACTTCTTAAATTTTTAAATGTTTTATCACTTCACAAGTGGACCTAGAGTTTCATGGACAAGGAGACTATTTATGTCATTTTAGAAAATCAAGAATCGGGACCATACATATAGATCTATTTTAGGTAGGTGTAGTATATTGTAAATTCATAGAGCCTTAATATAATTGATAATAGTAATGTTAGCCTATGGTCCATTTCATTGATGTTTTAACTCTAACGTATTATTGATGATCTTATGTGAATATATAATCAATGCTAGTTTTTAGTGACTCATAGGTGCACTTCCATCCCCGTTACACTATCAATATCCAATCATGGTTAATAATTAAACTATAAAATATAAGTACCTTGATCTCTTTATTATTTTATATATTTAACACAAACCACTAGTAAAATCAATTTTAGTACTTTACCTTTAGATTCATGTTTAATTAGAATATTATAAAATATGAATTGAATTTAATTTTATTTCTTAGTTATGGTTGTAAAATCAAAATTAGGTTAAAATAATATATTTTTCCTCATTTTATAAAATCTCAGTTGATCATGGGAGCAAGGGAACCATTTTTCTATGATTTTAATAGGTAAGAGATATGTACAAGAGTACTATTGACATCCTAGGTTGTACCCTATTTGAGAAGGGTATTATTCATGTCCTCTTGCTCAAATCTAGTCCAACATGGTAATGACCCTAGGCTATGGGTCATATAATCTTGGGTGAAAAATCTAGAGAACTTTGGCTTCCTTTTGGGTCTATCACCTATACTAAATCTAAACTAGCTTCTTGCTATGAAAAAGGGATAGAGATTGATAATAAACTATGAAAGTATGTAAAATGGTATGATGCACCAAATATTTTGATCCTTATAATTTCACAAGACACACTATAGGAAACATTCAATATTTCTAAATGTCACTTCATTCACTCTTTTATCATCTTCCACATAATTATTTCACAATAAGGCATTGACTAACTATCAACCTAGCATGTGAGGGCAGTTGTCCACTTCCACATTGACCAACAAAATATATATACACTTAGAATGACCTATGAGAACTAAAAAAACACTATATAAAGGTGAGAAAACCTAGATAAAGGCACGGAATACATACATTCACTTAACCACATCAGTGAATTCATAAGACACACTTCAACATATCTTTAAAAATGAAGGAATTCAATTTTTAATTTCATCAAATAGGTGTTATAATATAAATATTAGTAGAGTCTAGTCATGCCAAAGAGAGATCATTTTCAAGGCTTATATATATATATATATATATATATATATATATATATATATATATATATATATATATATACATACATGTATATATATGTATATATATATATATCTGTATATATATATATATATATACATATAAATATGTATATTGACAAAACCTAGATAAAGGCAAGGAATACATACATTCACTTAACCACATCAGTGAATTCATAAGACACACTTCAACATAGCTTTAAAAATGAAGGAATTCAATTTTTAATTGCATCAAATAGGTGTTATAATATAAATATTAGTAGAGTCTAGTCATGCCAAAGAGAGAGATCATTTTCAAGGCTTATAATCCTATATATATATATATATACACACACACACACACATATATATATATATACACACATATATATATATATATATATGTATGTATATATATATAAATATGTATATATATATATATGTATATATATATATGTGTATATATATATATATATGTATATATATGCATATAAATATGTATATATATATATGTATATATATATATATGCATATATATATATATATCTATATATATATATATATATATATGTATATATATATGTATATGTATATATATATGTATATATATATATATATATGTATATATATATGTATATGTATATATATATATATATGTATATATATATATATATATGTATATATATATATATGTATATATATATGTATGTATATATATATATATATATATATATATATATATATATATATATATATATATATATATATATATATATATATATATATATATATATATATATATATATATATATAACATAAAGGGATGAGAAAGACAAGGATCAATGTGTAGAAGGATGGAGAAGGGAGTATAATGACCAAGATTTTCAATTATTCTAACATTGATGCCATTTGAAAATATCATAATGCCTAAAATAAATTCTGTAAGGAATCCATAATGAATTTATCAATATATTTCAATATTTTTATCGTACATTGATGCTCATTATGGTTACAACAATAAGATAAAGTCACTTGAAAGCTAAATTATAGCATCAAAATAGTTATAACAACTAGATCAATCTATTGTGATATTGTTTTGGCATGGATTACTCCCTACTAATTCATATTTTATGTGTAAGAGTGGAGAAAAGGGTTGTAATCATGATAATATATTTCAAAATTAACCCATTAAAACTAATGTGTCTGCCTTCATGGCATCCCCTTGACATATTTTCTCTGGTTTGACCTTGACTATATTTGACCTTTACTTGGAAACTCCTAGTTTTGACTTTTAATCTTAACCATTCATCTTGATATTCTTGGTGAACACATGTCATTGATATTTTTTATACTTAATCAAACATGCATCATTGATCTTATATAATAGATACCATGGTTATGATACTTGGTTACTGTGCATTTATTCCTAGGATCCACTAACTAGTTGACCTTTCACTCACTGTTGATCTGCTTTGGTATAATGGATCATGTAATATTGATCTATTTTAGTCCAATAACCTTATTAGTTACCATTAATTATTAGATATTCATATGGGTACCCAAGATATTTCCACTTTTTTATCATGTGTTCAACCTAAAGAACCATTGAATTTTAGACTTGATACTCATCATTGATTTTTGATGCATGATTTAACATGCATCATTAGATCTTTGAGACCCACTAATTTGTTATATCACCACTCAACATTATATCTTGACTTGATCTTACATAAATTAGACACTTATCAAATACATGTACATTCTTGAAACATTTGAATTCAAATAGATATTTACCATAACTTTAATTTGACATCCCAATGTATGTCCCACTCTACTAGTTTAACTTTAAAGCTTTATATATTGAGATATCAAGCTCATCAAGATATAAAATTTGTAGAGCTTGAGTTAGGTGTGGAGAGATTCATGCCCATGTGATATTTTATCTTGAGAGGCTTTCTAAACATACTTATAAAATGCAAAAATGAGCTGACTAGTCCATTTATTCATGATGTGCCATGATGGTCTAGCTCTTCAAAGCTTGTTTTTGCCATCTTTTGCTCATTTATGGGTTAAGAAATATATTAAGATTCTCTATCTAGGTATAATATTAGTATGTGAGAAAAAATTATCCAACATCTTTGGTGACTCAGTTGAGTAGCATGCATGCTATGCTTGAGAACCAAGACTAGTTGCCTTGTCTAGTCTACTAGGCATGAAGTCTCTACTATGGTTCAACATATTGATCTAAAGCTAAAACTAGTTGCCAAACCTTGGATAACTCCTTTTTAAACAAAAACATACCAAAAATAATATAATAAAACAAATATCCCAAGGTAATTTTTGAAGGGAAGTATAGAATAGAATGGAAACTACCCTAAACAAAGGAAGGACCACTAACCTAAGGAAATATGGAAAATAAGACAAAAGGGAAGCAAACTACTACTTATGTTAATCACTTATTGAAATAAAACAAACCTAAAACAACTAAGTTATAGTGATAAAATTCTCCAAGATCAAATGGAAAGCTATTTGGTACACCTTGGAACTTTGAAATATGCTTGGTTTTTTGTAACCCTCTTCTACAGCTAAGAGCATTTTCATGTGCATGCCTTCTTGGGGAAGCAACTAGTTCCTCTACTTCTAATTTGAGGTCCTTGAGTTTAAGACTCAATCATACTCCTCCCAAATTCTTATATTTTTCAAGAATAACTTTAATTCTTATTTTTACAATTATAATGTGATAGGAAAAGTAACATAAGACAAAACACTAGAGACTGAAATTTTGAATTCAATATGAGCGGGAAAAGAATTGGGGAAAATTTGGCAGGAGGAACAGATCCTGGTGGAACAGCAGAGGAAGGAGGAAAATGTGGAGGGTCAGGTTGCCAAACTGACACAGACACAAAAAGGCCTTCAGCAGTTTCTGAGCTCTATAGTGGGGCCGGAGATTCTCCTTCAAAAAAAGCATTAGAACAATCCATAGAGACAGCGAAAGACAAAATTGATTATAAAATAGAAAAGAACTTTGAAAGGCAGAAAGGGGCCCTTGAACAAAGGACCTGGTTGTTGTTGTTTGGGAAAAAACTGACAGGGAAATCCCTCTTTCCCCCGGTGACATCTAAATCTTGCTAGGAGAAAGGTGAGTTTCAAATTTTTATCCCAGATCCCTTACTTGATTTCTCTATTTCTTCAATGGATCTCACCCTAGTAGGAAAGTTTCAAGGAGCAAGACCAAATATAGACTCACTCAGGTCTATGATCAAAAAGAGATGGGCTATATGCGGAGAAGTTGACATTGCACCTATGGTGAATGGTTTTTTCTCTTTTATCTTTAATTGTAAAGAAGATCTGAATAAGATCCTGAGTGAAGGACCTTGGTCATTTGGAAGAAGCACCCTTACTATCAAGAAATGGGAACCAGATATGGATTTATCTGATTCATTTTTCTTAACAACCCCTATTTGGGCTAGACTACCTGGGCTCCCATTAGAATTCTGGCATGAGGACATCTTCAATGGAATAGCTAGTTCATTTGGTGAGTTAGTGGCTATGGATAATGCCATGGCTTCAATAACTAAACTCCAAAGTGCCAGAATCTATGTTAAAGTGGCGGACCTAAACCACCTTCCCAAAAAAGTGGATCTTATCTCCAAGCTTGGCAAGAAAACCCAAGTGATTGTCTTCGAAGATCTACCAAACTCTTGTTATGTGTGCAAGAAGTAGGGGCATTGGGCTAAGAACTGCCCCAATAGGGGAAGATCCATTTCAAGAAATTTACAGGAAGGAACAAATATTAAGATCCAACAAAAGAAAATATGGAAGGTAAAAGAAGACTCTCGAAAGATAAGGAAGCCTCAAGATGCCTTAGTTGACCAACACACAGATAAGGTTATTTTCACTACTACAGTAGAAGCGGGCGACCCTAATGTAACAGGAATAAAAGATCCCCTTTTAAAGATTTATAATGTCCTAATGGAAGAGAAGGGGAAGGGAACAGAGGACAAAGAATCAGATCTTCTATCTGAAGAAGAGGTTAATGTCCCTATTCAGAACACCCAAAGTATAGAAATTCAAGTTTCAAAGGTATAGAATAATGAAGAATTAGAGGAAGGAGAAGTAAAACCTGAAGGAGGAAATAATATAAAATAAGAAGAGGATGATCTGTGTGAAGATCAGTTTGGGGAAAAGCAGGAGGAACTAATGGTTGAAATTATTACTCCAGCTAAAGAGGCCCTCAAGACAGAAGAAATGGTAGAGGGTGGAAAAAACTCTAAAAACCAAAAGACCAAAGGAGAGATAAAGAAAAATTCTAACCACATTACAACAAGAAATGGCGGTGCGAAAGCTAATAGTTCTCTAAGGAGTAAAGGAGGAAAAGGATCTGAAAAACAAGCCAAATTTAAACCGGATGTAGGATTTTTAGATAAACCTGGGAAAAAATCTGCAAAGAAGAATAGAGAATTGGAAAGTAAGCTCAATATAGCAGATGGAAAGCAGAAAACTATGGGGAAATATATCCACAACAATAAAAATAAATGAGGATTCTTAGTTGGAATATTAGGGGGCTAAATAGTCTTCTTAAAGTAGATCTAGTTAGGAATTTTGTAAGAGAGCAAAAGCCAGACCTCCTTCTGCTTCAAGAAACTAAAATGAGTAAGGAGAAAGCTGAACAGATCAAAGACTTTAAAAATTACACCTTTAAAGCTAGTAGCTCTGAAGGTGCCTCGGGAGGTACAACAATATTATGGAAAAAAATCTATTTGCTGGTTCTATTTTGATGGAAAGTAAAAAAAAATTGGCGGTCAAATTAACTAGTGCTGACCAAAAGGAAAGTTGGTATGTTGTAAATATTTACGCTCCAAATATCAGGAATGAAAGGAAAAAGGTATGGGAAATTCTCTCAAAACTCAAAATCAAAGATCATTGTGGGCGATGGATTATAATGGGAGACTTTAATGTCCCTCTCTATGACTATGAGAAAATGGGTGGTAATACTATTCAAATGGAAGGGAGAATTGATCTCATGGAGTTTATAAGCAAAGAAGGTTTAATGGATGTGGAGTTGTAAGGAATTCAGTATACCTGGAGCAACAAGAGACTGAACAAGGAATGTATACAGGCCAAGCTTGATAGGGCTCTCATCTCCTCAGACTGGATAAAAGACTATACCTGTAAGCTGGAAGCACGCCATAGAATAGGCTTAGATCATTTCCCTCTTATATTCATAGTGGACAAATTGAACCAAAAAAAGAATCATCCATTCAGATTTGAAAAGATGTGGCTGCAGCATCCACAGTTTGAAGGCAAAATAAAAGAGTGGTGGAATATTCCTATAGAGGGATCAGCTCTCTTCTGAGTTGCCTCCAAACTCAAAAATGTTAAAAAGGAAGTTAAGAAATGGAATAAGGACTATTTTGGAAATATTTTTGTGGAAAAGAAGACCATCAAGGAGAATATCAAAAGAATCCAGGAAAAAATTCAGCAATATGGATATACTTCAGAATCCCAAAGAGAAGAAAGTGAACAACTGGTATAGTAACAAGACATAATAACTAAGGAGGAAACCTAATGGAGACAAAGATCAAGGGTGCAATGGTTGAAAGAAGGAGATAAAAATACTAAGTTTTTCCATCTCTCCACTTTGAAACACAGAGCAAAAACACATATTCATCATTTGAAAAAAGGAGATCAGAAGATAACAGAGGAAAAGGAAATTAAGGAGGAAATGATTTCATTTTTCTCCTCCCTGATGAAGGTAGATAGAAACATCAACTTGAAAATTCAGGTTGATATTCTACGAGTGATTCCTCCTTTGATCTCGAAGGAGCAGAATAATATGTTATGTTCTATACCTAAAGAGGAGGAAATCATCAAAGCTGTTAGATCTCTTGGAGGAGAAAAAGCACCTGGACCAGATGGTTTCCTCATGTTCTTTTTTCAAAAGCTATAGAAACTTATAGGTAAGGATGTCAGTAATGCGGTGAAGGAGTTTTTTGGAGCTAAACAGATGCTGAAGGATATTAATGCCATTTTTTTGTGCCTTATTTCAAAGAAAGTAGGTGCGGATTGCCCTAATCAGTTCAGGCCGATAAGTTTGTGCAACTCTCTCTATAAGATAATTTCCAAAGTTCTTACGTCTAGACTAATCCAAGTGATCCCTTCGATAATAGCTGATCAGAAAAATGGATTCATTCCTGGCAAACAAATCCTCAACTCAGTTATAACAGTGCATGAGAATATTCATTCACTGCTCAAATCCAACACTGAGGGGTTCTTAATGAAAGTGGACATAGCAAAAGAATATGATAGGGTGGATTGGCTATTCCTTTCTAAAAGCCTTATTGCCTTTGGCTTTGAACAAAGAGTGGTTGATATTATCAAACATTTGATATCTACTACTTCTATAGCCGTGTTGGCAAATGGGAGTTCGTCTCATTTTTTCAATCTGTCTAGGGGATTAAGACAAGGGGATCCTATATCCCCTATTCTGTTTATTATCATGGCTGATAGTATGGGGTGATACATTGGGGACTTAGTTCATAGAGGCTTATTTAAAGGTCTGAGACCCTCTTCGCATCCTTTAACTTGCTCCCATGGATAATTTGTGGACGATACTATTTTCATGGGACAGTCTGAAGTAACTGAAGCAAGAATTCTAAAGGAAGCAATTAATCTGTATACCTTTACCTCAAGACAGCTGATAAACTGGAACAAAAGTGCAATTTTATTTACCAATACCCTTGATTATAGATAGAACAAAATTGCAAGAATCCTTGATTGCTCCATAGGTTCTATTCCTTCCATATACCTTGGTCTCCCTTTTGGGTTGGAAGCCCCTGAAGCTTTTTGGGAAGGACTTATCAACAAATTTAGTAAGAAGTTGGTGGGATGGAAAGGCAGTCTTCTTAGCCAGGGAAGAAAGCTTACACTCCTCAAAGCTAGTCTTCAAAGCATACCTACGTATGCTTTGAGTCTTTTCAAAATCCCCACTAAATTTGTGAAAGCAATTGAAAAAATTCAAAGAAACTTTCTTTGGTCAAGTTCTGAGGAGAAGAGGATAATGCCTCTTATTGCATGGGATAACATTTGTAAACCTATCAAGGATGGTGGACTTGGTATAAGGAAAATTAGAAGTATGAACATTGCCCTTCTAGCTAAACAGGGATGGAGGGTCTATCAGGAAAATAAAGAATGGAGTAAAATATGGAAGCATAAGTACTTATTTAAGGCACAGTCACTTCTTGACTTCTTTACTACTCCAGATATTTCTCATCCTTCTGCCATTTGGGGGACAGTCCAGGGAACAAAACATGTTCTTGAAGAAGGAAGTTCTTGGAAAGTAGGCAATGGTAAAAAGGTGAAATTCTGGGAAGATATTTGGTTAAGAGGAAAACCTTTACAGGAAGAAATCCAAGATAAATATGTTATAGAAAGATGTAAGCAAAGAGTGGGAATAACGGTTAATCAATACTGGCAGAACAACACTTGGGTAAACCTCACTAACTATGATCAAGATCTCAAGGATATCCAATTATCCCTAAATGCTATATCTCTATATCCTAATCAAGAAGATAAAATTGTTTGGCACTATGAGCCAAGCGGACAGTTTAAAGTCTCTTCCATTTTCATCTCTAAGGGAAATGGTAGAAAACCGTTATGGACAAGAGCCTGGATTAAGGGGCTCATCCCTAAAATCAAGTTCTCTTTCTGGACCCTTCTCCAAAACAAAATTTTGACTTTGGATAATTTACAGAAACGCGGAATCAATATTGTTAACAGGTGTATTCTGTGTAAGAAAGACCTTGAAGATAGAGATCATCTGTTCGTGAATTGTTCCTTCATTCAGCTTGTTTGGAAGGAGGTTCTCAATCTGTGGGGCATTACATGGATTCACCACAAAAATGTATAGCTTTCTCTCAAAAGCTGGTATTGTCATTCAAAGAATCCTGAAGTTCTCTTCTTATGGAAAATTACTCTTCCCCATATTTGGTTGGGAATATGGAAGGAAAGAAATAACCGTATATTCAGAAACAAAGAGCTCCCTAGATGGGTGGTAGGATAGAACATCATTAGAGCTCTAAAGGAAAAATTTTCCTCTCAAAAGAATCCAAGCTCTACTCTCAATGTGGATAATCCCCTGAGGACGGATATTCTTCTTGGTGAACCTGATAACCCCAGATCAGGTGTTACTTGGAATGTTCCCCCTCAAGGTTGGATTAAAGGTAACTTTGATGGTGCTACCAAAGGGAACCCGGGGAATGCTGGTTGTGGTGGTGTATTGAGAAACCATATGGGTATGGTTATTGATGCTATCACAATCCCCATTGGTATATCTAATTGCCACATTGCCGAAGCTACAGCTGCCCTCCAGACCCTTAAATTAGCTATGGATTCAGGATATCCTAAATTGTGGATTGAAGGGGACTCTTTGAATGTTATTAATATTCTTAATAATAAGAATTTTGTGTCTTGGACCATAGAGGATAAGGTAAAGGAGATGAAAACACTTTTGAATAAATTTGAAGATATTAAAATCACCCACACCTTTCGTGAAGCCAATGGTGTTGCAGATTGGCCTGCTAATTGTGCTGTCCGAGAAGATCAAATAGTGAGGTGGTATGAAACCTTAGAAAGGAACGTGGATTTAAGGGCGCTCATTCTTCACGATGCCACACATGCGAAAGAAGGTAAGATTGGAGTGTAATAAAAACATAATGAGTAGGAGGAGTGGCAGCACGGGGAAAGGAATTCAATTATTAAAGAGTAAGGCCTTCAAGAGGGAGAAGTGGATCCTAAAAAGGCACAAACAAAGTTGACTTCCTAATCAAATTGACAGTAGGAGGTTTCAGGGCAAAGTCCACAACAATTGGGATTCAAAGAAAATGAGTATGGCACGTGAAAGGAAGAGAGAACCCCGTAAACAGGGACCCAAGAGTTGTGAAGAATGGAGAGAGAAACATGAAGTCTGGAGAATTCTGTAGAAAGGAAAAGTAGTGAGCTACATGGAAAGACTCCATGGTTCAAAACCACATATCACGACGGCCTTTTTCAAAAATTGGTCTGATGAAAGGGTCACCTTGCATGGTATCACAGTAAACTTAATAGAGGATTTCATAGCTGAGGTTACAGGGTTGCCAATGGATGGACTCAAATTCTCCAAGCAGACTAGCATTTCGAATGAGGCCTTTTGTAAGTTCCCCAAAATGGATGAGGAGGAGTAGAAGCTGGTCAAAATGGGGATTTCTATGAGCTGGACCAGATTAAAGGGATATGGAGGGATGTCTTAAGCTGTATAAGAGAGTACTTCATCCTGGACAGAAGAAGCAAACGAGTGCACAAGTTCCATTTTGTCTTCCTCAACCACTTCAGGCATAAGGTTAGCTTGTCTTTTCCCTTCTATCTTCGCTATTCCCTGATCTAAAGTTTATATGCTCATAGGAAAAAGGATATGCGCCATATCCTCCATGAAGGCCTTATTCTGCTTATTGAAGGCTACTGCAAGAATAGGGCACTGGTTAAGTACCCCAAACAGGGGAAAAATAAGTTGTCAGGAAATAAAAAGAATGAAAATGTAATCAGGAGAGGCAAAATTAAGTCCCCTAGTCCTAATAAGTAGATTATAGAAGAAGAAAGGGGACGGGAGAGAATTGAAGAACTTGAGGAGGAAAAATCAGAGGAAGAAGAAGGAACTGAGAGCTGGGATACCAACTCTAGTAATGATGAAGAAGGTTCTGAGGAAATTGAAAAAGATAACATCAATATAGAGGAGGATTCTTTTATCAGAACTGTAGATACATAGGAAAACTAGAAAGTGTCGGAGGAGGAATTTGTCTAGGAAGATCCTGTTGAGGACCCAACTTCTAAGAATGAAAAGGAAATTTCTATTCAGGATGATATTCAAAATATGGATATGGAAATTCAAACTAGAATCAAAGAGTGGGAACAAAAGAGTCGAGAAGATATCTTTGAAGAAGCCAGGAATAGTCCCAATAAAAATTCTGAGGATTGGAGAGGGAAGAATCAGAATGATGAAACACACATACCTATGACCTAGGTTAATTGTAAAGCGGAGGCTTCTTCCCACTTTGATTCCTGGATGTGTAGGGAGATCATTGATCTCAAGAGAAAAGCAAAAACTTTGGAAGATTCTCTGAAAGATGCTTGGAACAAAATAAACAACATGGAAAATTAGTTAAGCGAGATCCCTGTCAAGCTCAAAGCATATGAAAACAACCTCTGGGAACTAATAAAGGACAATAGAATGAAAATGGAGGAAATAACGTCCAACATTTGTGCTGCTGCTATCAATATAGGTAAACAAGCCAATGAGGAGACCAAAGCACTAGAGGGTCCCAGCAAAAGGATGAGGCAAAGCTCTAGAAAGAAAGATACACAAAAAGGAGCTTTGCTGGAGGCTACCACCCAGGAAACTGCTTTGAAAGGAAAAGAAGCCATGAACCTGATTTTGGAACTGGATGAATAATCTGGTCCTTCTTGTTGGTTTAGAAACTGTTATTGATCTTTGTTTTCTTTTTGTTATCTTTTGACTGATGTGCTACCAGATCTCTATTTCTAGGTTTTGACCGGATGTTTCTCTGATGGTTTCA
This sequence comes from Torreya grandis, assembly GCA_037957365.1. Taxonomy (NCBI): domain Eukaryota; kingdom Viridiplantae; phylum Streptophyta; class Pinopsida; order Cupressales; family Taxaceae; genus Torreya; species Torreya grandis. The sequence continues at coordinate 848,711 of JARHVA010005410.1, read as the reverse complement.
GGTCCATTTAAAACCTATTTTTGCTACTTCCTTGTAGTGTTTGTTAGGCTTTGCCTGTGGTCTTAGACGTTCTTTCTTTCACTCTTTGTTACAGGGTTTCGGGGCCCCTTCAAAACCTGTTTTTACCTCAATCTAAAACTTTAATTCTTATTTATTCATGAACTATCAATCATGAACATATAGACCAGCTTGATCTATCTCCTTTGACATATCTACAAAGCTGACTTCTAACAAAGATGGATCTAATCTTGTGACTTCTTGGGTCCATTTGACATCATTCTCAGCTTCCAAAAGTAGAGAGATGTTTGAAGATGAAGAGAAAAAATGATAACCATGTTTGAAAAGTTCAAACATGTCATCTCCTAAGAGAACCACTTCTTCTTGCTTGATGAAAGCACTTTCCTCAACATGAAATGAAACATATTCAAGTAAAGAATAACCTAAATGAAATACATCAAAAAAATCTAAATATTTGTTCTCATGAAGCTATAATTCAATTGGAGATTATTCAAATTGAACATCAAAATCAAGAATATCAATTCCTTGAACACAATCATGAGGCTACAAGTCTTCTTTTGATATCTCAGATTGGTCAATCAAAATTGCTCCATCTTTAACATCAACTTGATGACTGAGCATGCCCTAAATTTCAGTTTATTCTTCATCTTCATTAGCTTATTGGTACTTATCTTCCCCTACTTATGCAAGCTATTATCCTTCAAGATGAATGGTAGATTTTGTATTATCAAATAACTCATAGAAAACACCATCAACTTGTCTAATTAGGACATATTTCTCTTTTACATCAATGATCTCTTCTTTATGTACTTGTTCTTGCACTTGCATCTTAGCTTCTACCTCAGCTTTCTCTTGCACTTACTTCATCTTTGCATCATTATGGAAGACTAAGGCATGTTTGTAATTTCCAAGAGGTGTTCTAATAATGATTTCTTCTTATTTTTCACGCAAGTCACCTTCATTTTCTATTTCTTTAGTTACATTTTATTGATTTTCTACACAAAGTAGATGTCCTTTCTTAAAGAGTGGCATAGTAGACCCTTGAAAATATTTAGTAACATAAGAAAGGTCCAATGAAGTTACCATAAATACTTGATTTTTCTCATGGAGATGATATTATTGGATCATCTTCACCTCCTCTATTGGTTACATTATTTATTGAATGGATTTTCATGAAGGAAATGATCCTAGATTTTGAGGGGAAAGGAGTGGAGGTTGAATGATCACTGGCTTGCTCTTGACTTCAGAATCTTGAATTATAATTGAATTTTATTCTTTCTTTCTTCACCATTGATTCTAATATAAATTCATAACTTAGGTTTAAAAACCTTCACTTTTGTAATTTTTCTTGTTATGGTTGGGAAAGAAGAAATTTTTTTGTGTTTCCTTTGCATCTACTATTGAATGTTGGAGATGTTGATTTGTAAAGTCAATTTGCTTGGGTAAATTAGCCTCAAAATCAAGGACCAATTGGTTAGAGATGTCTCCCTAAAAAACTAAAGATGAAGTCTCTTATATGATCTACTAAGAAACATGAAGATTATTCTCCTCAAAACATGTTTATTCAGCCTTCTAAGGCCTCTCTTACATAGACTTCTAGGTAGGAAAGTTAGGCAAGGTCTGAATGGACTTTTGATGGATATGATAAATATTCATCTAGAATTCATAAAAGGAAAAGAAAATTTCAATGGGAACATGATGATGATTATGATGACCCTGGGGTTTCTCAAAAACCACTAGCCTCTCTTCAATGCCTACTATTAGATTACTTATGTCCAAAATATTAGCAGTAAAGTTGGAGTGGCCTTACTGTAGACACCAAAATTGTGTCTAACCCTTGTTGTCCTCCCCTTAACCCCCATTTTATTCTCCCATGCCTATTTAACCCCTGTCGACCATTTTCCCATGAGCCTTGCCCCTGGCAGCATGTAAAAATGAGCAGAAAGCTAGAATTAGCCTCTGTCCCCATTCTGCATCTGCCGATGCCGGTCACTACTCAGCCAATGTCGCTGACGTCGGTCACCCCTTAGCTGATGTCGGCAGTTCTACTGGCATCAATTAACCTTAAACTGAGTCCGTTAATTCATTTCTCAATCCATTATTTGTTATTTGGTTGCCAATCAGTTTCATAACCGGTTATCAGACCTTCTGCATCAAAACATTTTCTTTCATCCAAACACCACAACAACGATCAACGAACTTTGGCATCCAGTCAATCTGCAATCCAATCTCTCGTATTCTCTCTCTCTAGTACAGGTATTCTATTTTGGTCATCCCGCTGGAGGTCTGCTACATTAAACTTTTGCAACACATGGACAACAACAATTATGTCTCCTACTCTGTCTTCAGCGTGTAACAGGTAAGTGTTTCCTCTGTGCTTTTATTTTGTTCTTGGTTATTGTTTTTTGATATTACCACCCCAACTTAGATTATAGACCCGACTAGACTTCCTCCCATATCACCTCTATCCACCCTTTTCAGTCTGTAACTCTGCCTAGATTTCTGCTCAAACCTCTAAATAATCCCTCTAACTCCCAAACCGGCTCCCTAACCCACAGATGAAAACTTTAGACCATTTGAAATCCTAAAACCCTATCCAGACCTGACCAGACCCCATCCAAAAATAGCTACCCTGACTGATGCCAGTCATTACCCCTACCGACGCTGGCACTTTATCCAATGTCGGCACCCTTCCTTGACCGACACCGGCATAGAGACCGACACCAGTGACTGTGTAGAGCAATTTGCTACATATCATGTATGCATTTTGTTTTTGTCTTTATTTCTTTCATTCTATCTTTCACTATTTCTATTTCTGTCAAATATTCTATTTTTAATCAGTGGGTTGATATCCCTTAAAGAAGTCTTTGTACTTCAGGGATCAAGCTTTTGCTTGACAGCCCACCATCTCCTCGTCTAATGTTTTTCATGTTTCAGTCTCTTTTTCTTTGCAGGTGTCATTCCTCCATAGCCAAAGAGGAGTACCTTCCAACGTTTGATTTTGGTGCACACGACCATATCCAGGTAACATCTAACCTTGACCATTTCTTCTAGTTTCTTAATTCCTTCTTTGAATGTAGAAAGCGATACAACATAGAAACATTCTGGCACGCCCGGTGGGACCCTAGGGCCTTCCTTGGGTTCTTTCTTTCTTTCTTTTCATATAGGTGCATTAGGTTTCTCCCTTTCCACCTCTTTCGTCTCTTCTAAATGACATCATAAGTAGGAATAAAAAGAACTTGTCGTTTCTTTTCTTGCATTTCTAGACTAGTCAAAAATCATATTCTTCAACCCATTCTCAACTTGTTTTCATTCCAACTTCACATTTCAACTTGGGGCTTAAAACACTTTGCATTCATTTCTACTTGCTTGCATTTCTTAGTCCACACTTAGTAATTAATAATCGCATCATGAATTAATCTAGTCCACTTTATGTTACACGACCAAACCACTTACACAAAACAAACATCTTAACTTACCTGAGACAAGGCCCGACTGGGATTTCATCACCCAGTGGATACCTTACCCGTCCCAACGATCTTACTTGGATTTCATCACCAAGGGGAAAGCCCACTCCGTTCTCTGGTGGAGGATAATCTCTAGGGGAAGTATATTTTGGCTAAGCGAGACCAACTTATCAATGGACTCATGAAGTGAGGGGACCTTGCTCCTTAGCACCAGGCCAAGTACGGAACCTAACACAGACTTTTGAGCACCATAACTAACCCGAAACCATCCATAGACTACTTCTTCTAGGACACGACTCAAAAGCCAATCTTCCTCTACACATATTCTAAGGCATAAGCCACTATAATCCTAATAATTTACTCTTAGGGTTTTTTTTAGGATCTGTTTGTGTTCTTCATCTTTTCTGTTCTTATCTACTTGTTTGAGCTTGTGAGGACATTCTTTCTTGCCTTGAATGGTTCTGACTCATAGCCAAGCCAAGGCTTTAGTCGATCACATGAGGCATTACCCGCTTCCATCTACCCCGTCTATAACCAGCCCTATAATGGAGTTCCACTCGGAGACTGAAAGAACTCCTACTAGACCATCCCCGACCCAGACTCCTATTGTCCCAAAAGGGGTCCAAGATTTTACATGATTCTTGGACCTCAATGTCAAATCCTTGCAGCACTATCTCGTGAATAGCTGAACACGAGACTCCTTGGGCAATCCAATTCACGGAATGCCGACCTCTCTTCTCGAGACTGCGGCCATATCAACAACGTCCGTAGTTCAACCTTTAGACACCCAGACTATTGCCTCGACCAATGACCAGCCTTTGACCAACCATCCAAGTGTGGCCTCTCCCTCCATCATTGGGCCCACTTCCACTGAGGTTTCAGCCCCCTATCAACCTCAGCCCACTCAATCACTCTCTACCCCCTTTCAGAATCTAGTCATCTCTATTCCACCTACCCTTAATCCTATCAACACTAGGGTGGCTACCTATCCATTGGCCCATGTTACCACTTACCAAACTCCCATGACAACATCGAACCTAGCCATGCCTTCTACCCAACCATCCTTAGTCTCCTCTTCTATCCCTACGACTAGTCATCCATACGTTGCGCCCTTACTGGTACAACCGACTACGTCGTATGCCTCTTCTAGCCTCTTTCAAGTGCCTTACAATCTAGGGGGCACTCCACCCACCAATCCATCAGTAGATATCATCAAAATGCTTATGGACAAGATGTCTAGCCTAGAGACCTCTATTTCTGGCTCACGCAATACTCTCTCATATGAACAAATTTGTAATGAGCCCATTCATCCTTCTGTCCCGATCAGGCCATATCCCAGCCAGTGGGAACTTCCTAAGTTTTCTCATTTTCAAAGCAAGGAAGACCCACAACAGCACTTACGGGCATTCAGACATGCCTGTTACCTCATCGCTCATGATGATGCATTTCTTTTACGCACGTTTCTTATGTCTCTCTCAGGTACTATGCTTGACTGGTACAGCTCCCTTGCCAGCCATTCCCTCTTCACATTCACTCAGTTGGCCCAGCTCTTCCTTAATCATTTCTCTATCAACATCACCAAGAAGGTCTCAGTCACAGACCTCTATTCTATCTGCCAATTTGAGGACGAATCCATTGCTGATTTCGTCGCTCGATGGAGGGGCCTCATCAATCAACTCTCCTTTTCCTTACCCCAACCCAAACTTATTGAACTTTTCTCCCAAGCCTGTGCCAAACATATTTCTTCCACCTTAAGGGTTTAGGCCTTCCACACTTTTGACGAAGCCTTCACAATGGCCTGCAAAATTGAGTTACGTGCCATCGAGGAGAATAAAGTCAAGTTACGGAGCAAGAATCCCAACTCCAAGACCAATGACCCCTCTTCTAAGCCTTCCTCATCCAATCCTAAATCTAAAGCTTCAACAAACACTGTGGTCGTTAGATCTTCCTCCTCTTCCCCTTCAACTAACCAGCCTAAACCATCTACGTCCCAAAGCATCACCCACCAATTCCAGCAGAGATACGTACAATGACAGTATACTCCACTCAGATAATCATACGTGTTTGTGCTAGAAAAACTCATCAAATAGGGGGTCCTCAATCTCCCCTAGATCCAACCACCTCCACAATTTGATCCCTCACGTGCCATCCCTACGTGGTATAGGGAAAATGACTTTTGCAACTACCACCGTGTTAAAGGCCATGACACAGGCAACTATAAAGCCCTTAAAAACATAATCCAAGACATGCTTGAAAAGGGTGACCTCATCCTAGACAATCCTAATGCACAACCTAATCAGGGCATTGACATCTTCAAACAACCATTCCCCAATCATCTGCCAACTCAAAACAATGTCTAGACCTTGATTGACAACACTCATGAACACAACATTCAAAAAGTCAATAGGGTCTCGCCCTTCATTTCTGACCAACCTCAAGAGGTGATTCCATCCATCAGTTCATCACATGTGGATGAACCTCTTTCTCTGGTTAGTTCTCTGTTAACCTCTCTCATCTTGAAGGACGCCTCGACCTTACCAGCACCGCTAGTTTCACCATCCTCCTTCTTGCTACCCATGGAGGACCCAACCCTTCCTACTCCTCAATCGCAAGTGGAGGGCACCATCATCCCTACCCTTTACCCGCTTGAGGAGCCTCATTCTCTGGTTTCTTCTCCACCTAGAGAAGAACCTGCCTCTCCTTCATCTCCAACCAAGGACGAACCTATTACGACTTCGTCATGCCTTAGGGCTGAGACTACTACACCTTCAGTCCCATAGCTGTCAACATCTTCTCAAGAACCCAAACCTCATCCAACATCTTCTCAGCCATTTTCCCGATTAGTGGAGAAACTCAAACTTCTCCCTTCAAGTAAAGTGGAGCATCAGGGATTGTGGGAGCGTCTCATAGCTCTTCAACATGCCCGTGCCCTCTCATCTCATACTGCTAATCCTCCCATGGTAGAATCTCCCAAAACTCTCAACAAAAACCATACTTCCACTTCTAGACCGTCTACACCTCAACTAATCGCATCAGGACTGAAACCCTCATCTACCCCATCTAAACCAATCAAATCACTCGGCATTCACCCTGTCTCCAACCTCACTCATCCAAAAGTGAAGGTGGACTTAGACCAGACTTCAACCAATAGTAGTCTTCAAATCAAATCAAGGAAGACTGCCAAACCACAGAGGTGAATGCCTCCTCTCCCATCACCATTACCCTCCATTTTGGGCCCTCATCCTTCGACCTTGACCAAAGTCCTCCCCACTCATACCTCTAATCAAAACTAATTGCCTCCTCTACTTCCTTTGCCTACTACTAGCCTACCCTCTCCTAAAAGGTTGGTACCTCTCATGAAGAATGTACCATCTCCACCTGTCGCCACACCATCAATCCAGAAGGTGGTACAGAAGCCTCCTCCAACTCCGCCCAAGCAAAAGTCACCAACATCGCACACATCGATGAGCACGGACCCTTTAGTGGGCTCATACTCTTTGATCTTACACTGACTTTTGCAGACTTATAGCATAACTCTTCCACCCATCAGGCCTTTCCAACCCCTCAGGTCTAAGCCCTCCTGGTTCAATGACACAAATATTTGCTTATACCATCGTATGCAAGGACATGATACCAAGACTTGTTGTGCCCTCAAGGCTGTCATTCATTGCTATCTGGAGAAAGACACCCTTCTCTTTGAGGACACTCTTGACCGACCCTTGACTCCTTCTCATAACCCTCCAACCTCTTCAAACCCATCAACATCTCATCAACAGGTAACAACCCCTTTATCTCCTTCACCTCTTATCTTTGAAATCAATGCCATTCACATAACCACTAGGTCACAAAAGGACAAGGCAAAAGAAAAAGCTGCCATTCCTTGGACCTACCCTTTCATCAATCCACCTCAACCACCCAAGCCTAAGATTTCTATCCTTGGCGCGCCTCAATCCTCCTCTTCTTCTTCTTCCACACCAATCCATGACTACATGTTGAAATAGCTTCACCAGACGCCCGTGAAGATTTCCCTCTATGACCTCATCCAAACCTCGCCTCAACATCGCCAAGCCCTCATCAGAGCCCTGTAGGCAGTGGAGGTCTAACCCGAGGACCCCCAACCACTTACTGCCCTTGTCCACTCTTTAGCCCCTATTGCCTCCATCACATTTAACAATTTTGAGATTCCCACATCCAACACGGAAGATCAGGATGCCACCCTCTTCATCACTGCCTATGTTGATCAGACATGCTCGATGAAGGTGCTAGCATCAACATTATCTCCACCCATGCCTTTGATCAGTTGTCTCTTCCCAAGAATTGCATCTCCAAAACTGATGCAATCTTGCACTCCTTTAATGACACCACTACCATAACCATTGGCACAGTCATCCTTCACATTCGTGTTGGTCCACACACAATCCTGGAGCTCTTCTACATCACCGAAGGAGAGTTTCAATACAACATGTTGCTAGGCCAACCCTGGATCCGTGCCATGGCCTGTGTCCCCTGCACCACTATGTGAAATTTGAGCATGATGGGCAAGTCCACACCATTCCCACTGACCCTTCACCCTTCAAAACTTGTAACACCACCTACCATCCAAATGATGTCCTCATTCCTATCAAGCCATCAATACTGGCACCACCTCCATCCACAAAAGCTTTGACCAGTTCGCAACAGGCGGTCACCCTCACACCTCCCCTTCAAGCGACGACCACAAACCCCATGGAAGACATCTTCCAAAGACTTTCATTGGGGGAGTATCACTTGCTGACCTTAGACATGTTCCAAACTCCGCAAGAGTATGGATGCCTTCATCACAGCCCTAGTTACGACCATTGGATCGAGATGATCATTCCTTATGGTCCTCCCCACCTTCGAACCAACCTTGTCTATGGGGGGCTTGATCAAGCTCCTACTGATGGCAATCCTCCTTCTTCACCTCAACCATTCACATCAGACTTCTCATTTCTTATCAACCCCACCTTTTCACACACTTACCTTTATAGGTGTGCATGGAAGGGTTTTGGTTTTGGACGCTATGAGCAGGGCTCCCATCAACCTATTGAGCTGCTCAACGATGACAATGCCAAGAAATGGTATGGCCTGGGATATCACGACCCCACTCAAGACCCTGCAGACCTTTGTCCTGAACCAACCATTGACCAATCTCCTCCACGCTCGCCCATTCTTCCTCCTTCACCTACGGAGTCGGTGGTTTCCATTCCTCCTAATTTTTTTTTTTGCATAAACACCATCCACCTGGAACCCTTGACTTATCAGCTAAACGGGGTGTCTAGGTCTCTCCCTCTCATTTTTCCTAGCATGATAGAAGATGAGTCAGTGACCATTCACACTGTCCACTATGTTGATGATGACACCATTCTTTCTTACATGGGCACCGATGACTCTTTCCTCCAGTGCTCCCTCCCTTCTGAGACCCAGGTTATGTTAAATGAATCAACCATTGACATCAACCTTCCTTTTTCTGATGTTCCTTATGTCTTAAATATTGGCCAATTTTTAGACGCTCAAGAGCAGCTTGACTATATCCAGTTCCTCTCTGACCATAGCAAGGCCTTTGCCTGGACTTACAGTGACATGCCTGGCATTGACCCCACCATCGCTACCCATAACATTGCCACCAAACCAAAGGCTAAGCCTGTTAGGCAAAAGCTTCAAAAGATGCATCCTCGTGTTGCCCTCCTTGTCAAAGAGGAGCTTCAGCACCTCCTTTCTATCTCCTTCATCCAGCCCATCGATTATCCACAGTGGGTCTCTAGCATCATCCCAGTCACTAAGGTAACTAGGGGGATCCAGATCTGCATGGACTATCGTGACCTTAACCTAGCCTATCACAAAGATGACTTTCCTCTTCCCAACATTGACTAGCTTGTTGATCTTACGGCTGGCCATGAGATGCTATCTGTCATGGATGGGTTTTCAGGATACAATCAAATCTTGATTGCTCTGGAAGATCAGCACAAGACCACTTTCATTACCCCATGGGGGACTTTCTGCTATCGAGTCATGCCTTTCGGCTTGAAGAATGCAGGTGCCACTTATCAGCATGCCATGACCTACATTTTCCATGATCTCCTCCACAAAATCATGGAGGACTATGTGGATGACCTATTAGGCAAGTCCAAGCTTTGTCGTGATCATCTTACCATTCTCAAGACCATTTTCTCTTGTCTTCTTCAATACAATGTTTGTCTTAACCCCAAGAAATGTGTCTTTGGGGTCCTCTCTGGCAAGCTTCTCGGCTTGATCATTTCTTTTCATGGCATCGAGATAGAGCCTGCCAAGATTCGCGCTATCCTCGAAATGCCACCCCTGACCAATCTCAAGCAGCTTCATAATTTGCAAGGGAAGCTCCAGTCCATTCGTCATTTCATCTTGCAGCTTTCTGACCGCTGCCAACCTTTTCATCATCTCCTTAAGAAGGATGTCTCCTTTACATGGGATAAAGACTGTCAAGAGGCTTTTGAAGCCCTTAAATGCTATCTGGTCTCTCCACCAGTCCTCATTCCACCTAAAGATGACCAACCCTTCTACCTTTATATCTCATCCACTAATCATTCATTAGGTGCCATGATCACGCACCGAGATGAGCATCGACGTGAGCAAGCGGTCTATTATATCAACTGGACACTGATGGACTATGAAACTTAGTACACCCATACTGAGAAACTCTATTTGGCATTAGTCTTTGCCACTACCAAGCTCTGCCATTATCTTCTTAATCACAAGACCTTTGTCATCACCCACACTGACCCTCTCAAGTATATGCACTCCAAGCCATATCAGAATCAATGTATGGCTCAGTGGCTCATGTTGCTTGCTGAGTTTGACCTCAAATTCATCTAGTAGAAATCTATCAAGGGGCAAACCATCACTGACCAACTAGCAGACGCCCCTCTTCCTGACAATCAACCTTCGCAGTGTGAGTTTCCTGACGAATCTATTGCCACGCTTTCCACCAATGACACCATCTATCAGATGACCATGTTCTTTGACTGCTCCAAATGTCAACTCAGTGGAGGTGCTGGGGTCATTCTCATCCCACTCGAAGGGGAGCCCATGCCTCTGTCTTTTAAGCTTGACTTTGATTGTACCAATAATATGGCCGAGTACGAGGCCTTAATTTTGGGACTTCAGACCGCCCTCTCTCTCAGCATCAAGTCCATCAACATCTTCGGTGACTCGCAACTCATCATCAATCAGGTCAATGGCTCATACCTTTGTAAAAATGAAATTTTGCAAAGGTACAAAAACTGTACTAACATTCTCCTTGCATCTTTCGACCATTACCTCCTGCAGACTGTTCCTCGATCTATGAATAAGTTTGCTGACACCATGGCTTCTCTCACCTCACATATCCCATCTTCCTCATCTACATCCAAACTTTTTGTCACGGTGCATCATGTGCCGTTGCCTTCCTATATCTCTCCTAACATTAATCATGTCAACACTATAGACTCTAGCCCACAAGATGATTGGTATAAGCAACTTGTGGACTTCTTATCTTTTTCTGTCATTCCTCCCAACCTCTTTAGCAATGTGCGATAAGATTTTATCAAGCGTACCACTTGCTATACCATGCTAGGGGGTCTTCTCTATAAGCGAGGCTTTGACGGCCTCCTTCTTCACTGTCTCATCTCCACTGAAGCATCTCAGGCCATTAAGCAAGTCCACAATAGAATTTGTGGCAGACATTTCAGTGGGAATTGGATTGCCAAGCACATCCTTCATCTAGGCTATTATTGGCCTACCCTTCATCAAGACTATAGTGACTATGTTCAGTGTTGCATCAAGTGTCAGCATTACTCTAACTTGCTTCATCTCCCTAGCCACGCCTTAAAAATCACTCAAGATTTTTGGCCTTTTTCTCAGTGGGGCTTAGATCTCATCGGTGAGATTAACCCTCATTCGTCTCTTCATCATCAATCCATCATCACAGCCACTAAATATTTCACCAAGTGGGTGGAAGCCATTCCTCTCATCTCCACAAAAGCTGACAAGATCATCGACTTCATCAGCACCCATATCATCTGTCGTTTTGATGTCCCTCATAAGATCATCACCGACAATGGCAAGTCCTTCAAAAACAAGACTGTCCAAAAGCTATGTGACTCATTTGGCATCAAGCTCAGTTTCTCTTCGCCTTACTACCCACAAGCAAATGGGCAGGCTGAGGCTTCCAAAAAAATTCTCACTAAAATTCTCATGAAGGTGGTCAGTGACACAAGAAGGGACTAACACATTCACATTCCCTTCACTTTGTGGGCCTACCCCACTAGCATCCGAACCTCTACAGGTGCTACCCCTTTCTCTCTCGTGTATGGAACAGAGGTTGTCCTACCTCTCAAAGTACAGATCTCATCTCTCTACATTTCTCTACATGACATCCTTTCCAACGATGACTTTCATCAAGATCACTTAGCTCAACTTGAGTTACTTGACGAGCACCGTCTTGCTGCCCTTAATCATCTCTATGTCTATCAACATCGCATCAAGTGAGCCTATGACAAAAATCTATGAGAATGAGATTTCAACATCAGAGACCTCGTCCTCAAAGAGAATCAGCACGCGACCAATATGGAGCAAAGTAAACGAGGCAAGTTTTCTCCTAATTAGCTCGGACCTTTCATTATCACGCACAAGTATGGATCAGGGACTTATCGTTTGTCCTCTCTTGATGGACGACTAGAACTTGAGCCTCTTAATTCATTGCATCTGCGACCGTTCTATTAATAGTCGAGTACTCGTTCACTTGACATTTAACTTGAGCTCATCCCTTGAGAAATCCCTGTCCTCTTAGTCTTAATTCTTTTCATCCCTATTCCTCTTAACAAATCCTATATAACCCTTTTATGATGTATGGATGCTTTATCCTAATAAAAGGGAGCCCTTGACCTTCTATAATCTTGTCCATGACTCACATTTCTGTCAAACAAATCAAGATGTCAAAATATCCACGGTCACCATATCAATATCAAATTAAAAAGGCAGACTGCTCCCTCGAAGGAAAACTATACTATCATTGCTGTAATTAATAGACTGCTCCCTCGAAGGACAGCTATTCAAAACCCCTTATATTAAGCAAAAATTCTAGACCACTCCCTCGAAGGATGGCTATGACTAACTCTGGCAATAAACAACACTATCTTAGAAGCTTCCCACATTGATTAGCTTCACAACTAACCACCAATCACAATGACATCTCTATGCAGGCTTCCCACATTGATCAGTCTACACCCAAAAAAAAAAACAAAAAAAAAAAAATGAATCATGGACTTGACTTATAATTGTCTCAGGGTCTCCCATAAAAAAGGGCAAGGTTATCTCTGCTCTTACAATGGGTTACCCTATTTCCTCCTATCCTATCACCTGCTCAAGGGACTTTGAGCTCACTTTAATATCAAAGTGATTCGATTACCGTTCTAACACAACATATATTCAACGACGTCATGCATGAATGGGGCTCTTGGTTCTAATAACCCCTATCTATGCTATCATTTTGGTCCTTGTCAATGAAAGAGCAATATGCCTTTCACTTCTTCTACACTTTGGTCACATTCAACTTCATCACTTGTCAATCCTAATCAACTCAACCCAACTCTCTTTTTAGGCCACTCCCATAGCCTATTCACACTAGTTTCTATGGACACCAATACACATGGAAACTATCGACCAGATGCAATTTATGTTAAGCATAAACCAATACTTGCTAAAGCATAAATAGACCTCAATTCATCTTTAACATACATCCATCACGAATATGGAAAATTGCTGGGGATGAAAGACCCCTCAACCAATGTTGCAGAATACACCATTTGGAAAAGGCTGTAACATCTTTTTCTCCTCATCATTCATCATGACCAAACCAATCATCGACCACTCTTCTCAACTAGTTTGAACTACATTGGTCTGAGGCCCTATGACTTGGGCTATGTAGGAAACACTCAGATGATATGACATCTTCTGGGGTTAGCTCAACCACCCTCATTTGTTTGTCTCTCTGATGGACAAACCTTATTTCCTCCTTTTGACCATGACCTTGCCCTCAACCAAGACCAATTCCATCCCTTTGACCCTTCCTCCCTTCTAGGGAGAACTACATTGGCCTGAGGCCCTTCACATATGGGCTATGTAGGTAGTACTCAGATCACATAACATCTTCTGAGGTTAGCTCAGCCACATCCTTTCATCCATTCATCCACCTCGACCAATGCCCATTGGAGATCATGCCTATCTCCTCCAACTTTGACCACTTCTAAGACAATGTTGCCTTGGTTGTTTTTGCCTGTATGTTACCTCACGACTGGTTAGCAAAATTGTGCACAAATTTTTTTTTGGACCCTCAAAAGTATAGGATCGCAAGCTGGTTAATCCACACTACTTGTGAATTTTTTGTGTTTCTTGGAGCACTTTTTGAGCCTAGGATACCTAGAACACGATGACCCATTGGAGCTACAGCTTCGATTGAATAACCCGATCAGTTACGATTATATGCTGGGGCCCGGTTATTTCAATTTTGGCACTCCTTAACCCTCGACCTATGACAATCTGACGTGACCATCTCGTGTAGTGGTATGTGCACAATCATGACTTTTGCAGCGTTCACCTTCACCCCCTTTTTCATCCACTCTTTGTCAAATCAGCACCCGATTCTCGGTTCCCTTCCCTCGACTCCTACTTTGAGGGGGAATACCTCATCCATAATCAGGGCAATCCACCTCCTATTTTTGTCTTACAGTTTATTCAAACAACCAACAAGATGGAATCGACCTTTTCCCCACCTGGGGTAACCACCTCCTATTTTTGTCTTGCAGTTTGTCTAGAACAACCAACAAGACAAAAAGGGGCAAATGTAGACACCAGAATTGTGTCTAACCCTTCTCATCCTCCCCTTAACCCCCATTTTATTCTCCCATGCCTATTTAACCCCTGTCAACCATTTTCCCATGAGCCTTGCCCCTGACAGCATGTAAAAATGAGCAAAAAGCTAGAATTAGCCTCTGTCCCCATTCTGCATCTGTCGACGCAGGTCACTACTCAGCCAACGTCACCAACGTCGGTCACCACTCGGCCGATGTTGGCAGTTCTACCAATGTCGGTTAACCTTAAACTGCATCCGTTAATTCATTTCTCAATCTGTTATTTGTTATTAGGTTGCCAATTAGTTTCACAACTGGTTATCAGACCTTCTGCATCAAAACATTTTCTTTCATCCAAACACCGCAACAATGATCAATGAACTTTGTCATCCAGTCAATCTGCAATCCAATCTCTCATATTCTCTCTCTCTGGTATAGGTATTCTGTTTTGGTCATCCCACTGGAGGTCTGCTACATCAAACTTCTGCAACACACGGATAATAGCAATTATGTCTCCTACTCTATCTTTAGCATGTAACAGGTAAGTGTTTCCTCTGTGCTTTTATTTTGTTCTTGGTTATTGTTTTTTGATATTACCACCCCAACTTAGATTATAGACCCGACTGGACTTCCTCCCATATCACCTCTATCCACCCTTTTTAGTCTGTAACTCTGCCCAAATTTCTGCTCAAACCTCTAAATAATCCCTCTGACTCCCAAACCGGCTCCCTAACCCACATACGAAAACTTCAGACCATTCTGCAATCCTAAAACCTTGTCCAAACCTGACCAGACCCCATCCAAAAACAACTGCCCTGACCGATGCCAGTCATTACCCCTACTGATGCCATCACTTTATCCGATGTCAGCACCCTTCCTAGAGCGACGCTGGCACAGAGACTGACACCGGCGACTGTGTAGAACAATTTGCTACATATCAGGTACACATTTTGTTTTTGTCTTTATTTCTTTCATTCTATCTTTCACTATATATGTTTTTGTCAAATATTTTTTTTTAATCAGTGGGTTGATATCCCTTAAGGAAGTCTTCGTACTTCAGTGATCAAGCTTTTGCTTGACAACCCACCATCTACTCGTCTAACGTTTTTCATGTTTCAGTCTCTTTTTCTTTGCAGGTGTCATTCCTCCACAGCCAAAGAGGAGTACCTTCCAACGTCTGATTTTGGTGCACACGACCATATCCAGGTAACATCTAACCTTGACCATTTATTCTAGTTTCTTAATTCCTTCTTTGAATGTAGAAAGCGATATAGCATAGAAACACTTACCTTATGAAAGATGAACATACCTCTTTAGCTTGCTTCAAATTTTCTCTCATATTTTTAATTTCATGCTTAAAAATCTCCTATCCATAGCTCCTTTGGGTATCTATTCTTATCATATATTTCTCATATCCAAACAAGGTTTGTTTCAAGCTTGAGATGCATTACTTTGGGGTTGGATTGGGTTGATATGAAGGTAAGATCCATGCCCTTGATAATAAGGATCATGAGATACTTGATAAGGCTCATCATATATTTGATAAAACTCTTGGTAAGTTATATTAGGCTCATATGGACCATCAGGATCATATTATAACTACTAATAAGGAGGTGAATGATAAGGGTATTCACCCTAGCTATTGATATCAACCTCAATGTCAAATGAGATGCAAAAATTGATTAAAATATTTACTGAGAGATACTTAGGCTGATTACAACTAGAATATTTGATTCAAAGTCACCATTGGTGCTAAATAACTTGATTTAAAAAGTTGATTAAAGGAAATACACCAACAATCTTTCCACTCTCTTGGATCTTGGTCCTACCAGGCATGCCAAAACTATTGGCATCCTAGGTTGTACCCTAATTGAGAAGGGGATTATTCAAGTCCTCTTGCTCAAACCTAGTCCAACATAGGAATGACCCTAAGCTATGGTTCACCTAATATTGGGTTAGAACTATGTAAAAGGCTGACTTCCTTTCAAGTCTATCACCTATACTAAACCTAAACCAACTTTTACTAGGAAAAGGCAAGAGAAATTGACAATAAAGTATGAAAGCATGTAAAATAGGGTGGTGCACCAAATATTTTGATCCTTATAATTTCAAAAGACACACTATAAAATGTATTTAAGACTAATAAATATCACTTAATTCACTCTTTGATCAACTTATACATAAGTATTTCACAATAAGGCATTGACTAGCTATCAACCTAGCATGGGAGGGAAGTTTTCCACTTCCATACTAACCAATAGACTATATATACACTTAGAATGATATATGAGAAAGAAAAAACTAAATGAAGGTGATAAAACTTAAACAAATGCAAGGAAAACATACATTAACTTAACCATATCAATGAATTCATAAGACACACTTCAATGCAAGTCACAAAATGGAGGAATTCATTTTTTTATTGCATCAAATAGGTGTTATAGTATAAATCTTGGTAGATTCTAGTCATAACAAAGAGAGGGATCATATTTAAGGATTAGAATATTTTATTTATAGTAGAAAGGGATGAGAGAGATGGGGATCAATGCATAAAAATATGGATAAGGGAGTATAATGACCAAGATTTCTAATTATTTTGGCCTTGATGCCATTAGAAAAGATCATAATTCCTAAGATAACTTCTATAAGGTAGCTATAATGACTATATCAATCTCTTCTAATCTATTTTTGTCTTGCATTGATGTTCCTTATAGTTAAAATGGTTGGATCAAGTCATTTGAAAGTTAAATTTTGGCAGCAAAGTAGTTACAATAACTAGATCAATATGTTATGATCTTATTTTAGCATGGATTGCTCCCTACTAGTTCATCTTTTACATTTAAGAGTGGAGAAAAGGGTCATAATCATGTTGTTAGATTTAGTGATGAACCCATCAAAACTAACATGTATACCTATATAAAATCCCCTTGACATATTTTCTTTGGTTTGACCTCAATCATATTTAACCTTTACATGAAAATGCCCAGCTTTGACTTTTAATCTTGACCATTGATCTTGATCTGCTTGGGGAATACGTGCCATTGATATTTGTTATACTTAATCAAATGTGCAAAATTGATATTATTTGATATTTTTCATGGTCATTATTGGTTCCCAGTTATATACCTCTATCACTCAGCTTTACACACTTGATAGATATGGCAAGCAAAGATGGAAAACTTGATTAATATGTCACTGTATATGGGGAAGGGTTTGATATCAAGATTAGACCAAATGGATAAAATGATTGGGAGTAACCTAAAAAGGGTATGGTTAGTTCCATACTACATCTGGCTCTACCTAAGCCAAGGTAAGAGGACCTAAGAGGTAGCTCACTCACATGGAGAGATTCTACAATTCAATCTCCATGGGCATTATTGGCACAATGAAATACAAATTTGACTAGAGCATAACCAAACTTGCTTAATATACTAGGAGGGGTTATCACATATAATGAGAAAATATTGTAGGACAAATGCAAGATACTAAAGATACATATGAAGGTGATTTAAACTTTCATTATAAATAATCTTCAACAACAAAGGATTGAACAAGAGATTGTAATGCAAATCTTTAATGCATAAAATGCAAACACATGTTAGGTATGAAATAATTATGCATTCATAGGAAAATAACACTTCAGATATGTAAAGGGTGTGTTACATGCATGGTGAAATAAGGTAAGACAAAATTATTAGTTAATGGAAACAAAAATGAAAGGCAAATCAATGAGCACAAAAGAGTTCAACTAGACTGTTATGTTGCCTTTACCTATAAACACACCACATATATGAAATGAATGAAATTTAAACCATGTATAAATGATATCCTTCGAGAAACCTCTCTAAATAAATTATTAATCCTAGTAATAACCTTAATAATACTATCAATAACCTATTCATGAATATCAAATCAAAAAGGATTTTAAAATCTAGATGTACACTCTAAATGACTACCATGAAGATGAACACATTATATTACCAATCAACTAAGCATGTAAAATAGAGCACTATACTTCAACAAAAAAAAGTGAATGGAAAACATGAACACATTTCATTTATCAATTGAATATGAAATGAATACAATGTATTTTAAATAACATAAAATGCTAATAATGTGAAATATAGTTCTGTGACAAGGGAGACATATATTATGCTCTCAAAAATTGCCAATGGTTTTAAAAATGAAACCAATTTATCACTAGAAGGATCACATGTAGAGAATTATTTGTGGTTATAGCTCTTGACTCAAAATTTTAATTGACCCTTGTAAATGGGCATACCCCCTTTACTTATACCACTAAGCTAAGCCTAGCATATTCCTAAAGATGCTCTAGCTAGAAGATTCTTTCATGGGCCTGGACTCTATTAGATGTTATAACAAACATGATTGATTAGATTATGATCATGCTCCTATGATGCTATCAAGATTGATCCTCCATTATGATATAATATTTTCAATAATATATATACATGGAGGATAATCACTCAAGGGATAAAATAAAACTTTGTCCTCTAATATAATAAACAAAAATATCCCTTTATTATGCACTTGATTACACAAAAACTAACATTGAAAAGGATGCACCACTAATGGGAAAAGTAAAATGGCTTCCCAATGGGAAACAATTAAAAATGAGAAGGGAGACAAAGGAAGAGATAAGTGGTGCTATCTTAGAAGAAACTAAAATATCTGGTTATGCTCCAGAGTCGATCTAGATAATAGACTACTTCACCAACATGTTCTTATACATGTATATTATCTGAGTATGGGGGACATATTCCCTTAGTTTGGACCTAACTAGTTTTTTAAATTCAATTTATATTTCTTAATATTCAATTATATTTGATGAGTTCTTTGAGTTGGTCATAAAGTTTCTCAAGTGACACTAACTACTTTATTTTCTTAGCATCAAAATAATCTTAAGGTGTATCAATGAGGTTTTTCATAGCACTGAGTATTACTTCTTCCTCTAAATAATTTTCACCATAAAATATTACCATTTTCCTTACTACAAAATCTATTTCTTTTATTTCAATCTTGAGGAACTACTCTTCTCCTTTCAAATCAAATATAAAATCTTTGAGCATCATCAAACAATGCTTGATTGTCAATTGACATTCCTTCAGCGTTTTGTGATCATTTGGAGTAATGATATTTTCCATGTCCAAAGTGTATATGCCCATAGTATAGACCTCATCCATATTAGCTAGACTTGTTCCAACTTCTTGATATTTACCTCATTAAAAAACATTTGTGTACATACTCCCTTTTAGTGTCCACTGTGTTTTTCAAGCATTTAAATGCTAAGTTAATTATTTATTCAGCCCTAGTGTCCAAGTATTCTTTCCACTTTTATGTTTCTCATCTTTGGTATTAAAATAATCAATATAATTGGAGTCAAATGATTTAAATGAGATATGGAAAGAATTAGGAGCAACATTTGTAGTTGGAGTTACTACCTTAGGCTCACTTAATAACTTTTGCAAGTACTAGATCATATCTTGGTTTTTTCCTTCATTTCCTCCATGGTGGCTTTTATTTGTCTAATATATGGTCCACCACACTCTTTAAAACCTATGATATATGATTTATATCATCCCTTAATGGATCCCCTAGATTTTAGTTATAGATAGTGTAACTCTCAAGGGGAACCTCCTTCTTAAAAGCATCTAGTAGGGGAATAGTTATCTCCACATTCTTTTTTCCTATGGTGGTGAATATGATCCTAGAATGTGTTCTAGCCTTCTTCAGGGGTTTGGAATTATGCACATAAGTGATATTCATTACATTGATCTTCCCAATTTTGATCATAGTGTCTTTTTTCTCCCTAACCTATTCTTTGACCTAGAGAAGGGGTTTGGTCAAGAATTCCATTGACATTGTGGACAATGATGTTAGCCTTGAGATAGAAAAAAGTGGCATCATTATATTGCTTGATGTGAGAAGTGCCATAAGAGTGAGATATGGACTCAACACAAACTATTCAATCTCTTCATTGCTCTTTAGCTCCTCACCACCTTTGTTTTTTCCATGTTCCCCTTCTAGGTTCAACTCTATTTACTTCAAAAATTCAAATTATGACTCAACATGATGAGGCTCCTTAATGAATATTTCAATGGATCTCCCCCATTCCACTAATTGATTGGAAGGCTATGCAGCCACTTCACCTTATTTATTTCCTTGAGCTTCAGGTATGGAAGAGGCTATGGTGATTTCCTTATTGCCTTTAGGAAACTCTTCACCAATCATGGCCTCATGAATTTTATTATGGGTTGGATCATGGACCTTTACATTAGGAATGAGATTTCATGGTACTTCAATTAAAGAAACACTTCCAAAAGTAGCTTCCTCAGCCTATTTATTTGAGTGATCTAATTCCTTTTTTATTTTTATATGGGTGGGGGTACCCATTTTTAGGTTTACTCCACCACCTTCCTCAACACTCACCTTCTCCTTTTGTGTTAAACTTGACACCTTTGGAGGGGAAGGGACATCTTGTGATACCTTTGGAGATACCTGTAATCCTCCCTATTCAACCACCACTTAAAAAATGGTGGTAACTTGAATATCTTGCTTTGACTCCTTTTCAGTTTTTTCATTAGATTTATTCAACTCTTTAGCTCCAACTTGATCACATTGGATTGGTGATTGGGTGATGACATTTTTAACAAATGGCTCTATATTTAATGAGATTACTTCCCTCTCCTAAGGTTCTTAATCTTGTATATCTTCCTTAATTCCAACCTATACAACATCATCAAAATATAAAGGATCATTGGAGGTTAGAATGTATTCATCATTACCTTTAATTTATACTATTGAATGACCCTCTTATGAAAACAAACCCATCACTAGGATCTTCAGTAGGGTCCAGGGCCTTTCGCTTAAAGTTTTTTTCCTAGTTTTCACTTGCAAAGGAGGGAACACATGTTATTTCTTCATCACCTTTGTAATGGGACTTCCTTCCTCTAAGTCTTCATCATCACTCATATCCCTTAAATTTTGGGCATATGGGGATTGATACTCTTTCCTTTCTACAAGGATTTCCTTGGAAGGTAGGTCTTTAAACATAACATCCTTCTTCTTTATAGGAAATCCACTTAGAGGTTATAGAGCCTTATTAATTATTTTTTGCTTGGGCTACTCTCCTTCATCCTCAACTCCTCTCTTCCTTGAATATATCTTTGGGGAAGGTGTAACTATTAGTTTTTTTGTTGGTAGAATAGGTGGAACATTATCTAGATTAGCCATTGGGATGGTTACTAGAATGGTTGGCATTGTTGGGGCTCCCTCTATTGAGATGGATATGGGGGTGGCACTGACTAATGTAACCTTTCTAGTAATAATCTTATCCCAATTTTTAGCTAAACTTGTTATCTTTGAGAAGGACAATCCAACCTTAGAATGTGATGATATTATGAACTCCACATCAATTGGCTAGGTGAAGTCAACATCACCAAGCTTATGTTTACCTTTTCCCTTTGTTGATGGTGGTGGAGTAGAATTATCACCACTTTGATATGGGAGGAAACCTTTTATCTCTTGAACCTATTTGATCTCTTAGAGGGTAGGGGTATCATAAGAACTAAGGGTAACCCCATGTTCCTTCAACCACATGAAGGTTCTCCTCATAATAGCTATGGCTCTCCATAGAATAAAATCATTTTCCTTAATAGTGAGCTTTGGTTGAGAGATGGCTTGGGATTCAACATTATATTCATTATATATTATAGATAGTGTATTTTTATCATCGACAATGTCCTTGGGGATGGGATCAATGTTGTAGGTAGTAACCTCTTACACTGATATCCTCATATAATCAAGTTTTCTCATAGCTTCCTTTGTAGTGCAATCTATCTTGATGTCTTCTTAATGTCATTGATGGAGAATCACATTGGTTGTTGAGTTTATTATCCTAATTTTATTGTAGTTGGGCCTCAGTGCATCTTGTCAATTATATATTTGCCCATTTCCTACTCTAATTTCTTAGTCTTATAACTAAAAGGCATGAATAGTACCCAATTTGAACCAAAAATTTGGAGGAATTGTTCACCTTCTTTGCATCTATCATCTCATGTTGGGTACTACTTTTCAGTTGAACTCCATT
Organism: Torreya grandis; assembly: GCA_037957365.1. NCBI lineage: Eukaryota > Viridiplantae > Streptophyta > Pinopsida > Cupressales > Taxaceae > Torreya > Torreya grandis. The sequence continues at coordinate 826,233 of JARHVA010005410.1, read as the reverse complement.
ACTACCAACTTATCATCCATTTATCTTGGAAATTTATGTGGAGACCCTAAGTAACCACTTATTCTCATGTAGGTAAATGTCTTGAATTGAATATAAGAGGTGTCATACTTGTCAATTATTTTATTGGTAGCTTGGGACATTTCATTGAGGCTACTTAGAGGAAAGAAGACACTCATCATGGTATTAAAAAAAATTATAGACCTTTCAAAGATTCTTTTTGATACCATCCAAAGTTATTTCTTGATAAATCTCATAAATTCTCTTCCCACTAGGATTTTTGGTGAGCCCCTTGAATGTTATATTGTGAATTAGGATGTACATAAGGTATGAAGACATATAAAAAGTAACTATGAATGCCTCTTTTTAATGGATTGTGGCCTAGAGCTACATCATATACCTATGCATATTATCACTGAAGATGGTGGCCCCATCTAGCTTCTTCTATCATTCCAATACATAGATTAAGATTAAGAACATCTAAGGCTCAAATTTCTCTACAGTGGTCATCCCATACACTCTTGTTATCATAATAATGATGTATTAGGCTAATTAATTGATTTCAATTAGTTTTAGAGTTTTGGACATTTTAGAGACCTTTTACCTTTTTATTGGCTAGCTAATAGGGGTTGATAATGTCCTAGATTACTTTACCATCTTCTCTTCATATTCCTATCATTCATCTTGGGAGAGTGTATAATTTCAGGTTGGGGAGTAATCCCAAGCATGGTGTTAAGTAATATGAGATTGAAAGAGAAGATGATGGTCATGGTGTCACATTGATATAATTGAGCACATGTAATAACTAATTCTATGTATGAGGTAACTAAGGAGAATTTTGACATAAGGCAATGTAACTCATGCTAAGGTTGGAAATTAATAAAATAGGGTGAGACCACCGTAAGACATTAAATAGGGCTAAAAATTTTAACCCTTGAATATATGTATCTCTGATTCCATCCAAGACATATAAAATGTTTCTTTTCATAGATGTTGAATATACTTCCATTTTCCCTAACTCGTTATTGAAGTAATTTTGAATTTGAATGAACCCTTCACTCAAACAACCCTAAAAATACCTTCAAAATCCTCTTAAAGAACATAACATAAGGATATAAAAGAACACATACTACTAATCTAAATGGTTACACATAATTGAAGCTAAATATCCATGAAGAATTCATCGTAATCACTCTTTCACATTGCACATAGCTAGGGCACATAAATAGCTTGAAGGCACAAATAAAATCTATAAATGCAAAAGGTAAACACAAATGAAGGAAAATTACTTAGTTATAATCCTTTGTATTTTTAAATTAGGGTTTTCATTAATGATTTAAATCATAATATCTAATTACCATCTACCCTTTTTAAGTCACTTGAGCTTCTTTTGAAAAGGAGAGATAAGGTGAAAATATTTCCTTTATGCCAAACAATTGTCCTTGTGAAATATGGATGAATATAAGTGGGAATTACATTATGGTATATTTTTAGGCCTTTGAAGATTTTTTCACTTTTTCATCCATTATTTCCTTTGTTTCAATGGTACAATATACCCTGAGCTCCTCATGGGATGTAATAATGCCACGTGTCATCATTTAACTTTATAAATCTAGGCATTCGAGCCTTTGAAGATCTTTTAAACATTGTACACCAAGATGTAAGGAAATATTCAAAAAGGGCTCAAAATCTAAAATACCCTAAAGAACTTCCACATGGCATCACTTTATTTCACAAACCCAAACATTCAGGCCCTAGAGACTTTTTTCGCCTTACTCACCAAAAGGTAAGTGGGGTAATCTTTAGAAAAAGCTAAAAACTCATAAGGCCCTTAGAACCTACGATGTGTCCATCAAGATGTAATCTTAGACTCTCAACCACTTTTTACCTTTGCACCATCCTTCTTAACATGGGTAAAGGTGTGAGATTCTTTTAACCCCTAAAAATAGGCTTAGTAGCCCTTTGAGATAGCCACATGTCTTTCATTCGATTCATCAAACAATTTCTCACCTCAGTCACTAAAACACATTGAATGTGCAACATGGAAATTTCATTCAGAGGCCCTAAAAAACTTCATCTTCAATCATAAGGTAGAAAGTCAATGTATACAAGGAGACTTGTATACATTTCTATCTTCTCACTATGAATCGACCCACCATGAAAACATTGGTTAAACCATGTAATTCATTTAGAACTATAGAAAATGTCTTTGATCTTCAAAAAGTGCCCTCAAAATTTTTATAAACATCCTTCAAGAATTTTTCAAGGGAAGAGTGCCTGAAGGAAACAATCCTTTCGATATTTTTTAGAGGCAAAATGACCCTTCAAAGGTGCCCTTTAGGAATCTTTCAAAGGAAAAATTCCCAAAGGAAAAAAATTTCAGAGATTTTGCAAGGGTAAGATGACCCTATAAATTTTTTAGGATTTTTCTGTGGTCAAATCATTTAGAAGGTAAGTACCCTTTGGAATTCTTGTATTGAAAAAAAATTATAAGATAAATGATACAAAAATACTTAAGACTAAAAGACAAGGTATGGAATTATTTCAAAGCTTTTGAAGCAACCAAAATGTCTGAGGAAAATAAGTCTTTGAAATTTTTTTCAAGACAAAATTCCTCAATACATATTTTTTTCTGGCATTGTGTTCATGCAAAATGGCTCAAAATGATCTAAGGGAATGAACATTTTCACCAAGAAAAAACAATACAAAGGACTTGGCACATTATAAATATGAACTTGAATTTCTAAAGGAAAACATAGAGACAAGATTGGGGGTAGTCGCTTAAACATCGATACTCAACCCAGTTTAGACTTAGGCATTTTATAACAAGGGCCTAATTTCTCTAGTACAATTTTGGGCACTAACATAGGCTATTTCTCAAGGATGGGTACCCCTAATGGGTACATAAATAACACCATATTGGATGCTTATCCATTGGGCCATGGAGTCAAAGAATTTGGAAATAGAGGCAAGGAAAAACATACAATGGGTGAATATAGTTATAATGAGGCATATAAAGACAATAAAGAAGGAAAGGAAAAGACACAGACTATAAAAACACAACCCCAAGTAGGGAAACAAAACACTAAGGGACTATAAAACATGTACATTTTTATAAAAACTAGCATAGACTCAGTCCAAAATTTGCTTGAGATGCCTATTATTAACTAGCATCTCTAATATTTATCCATTAATATCTCAGAGATAAAATGTATGGTTCCATATTTGATAATAAATGGTGTAGGGACCCATCCATAAGGAATCAATTTTACCATGTTTTCCTTTGTCTTCATGTCTATTATCCTAGAGTATAACTATATCACTAGTTTGAAGGGCTCTCAGGGTGACATTCTTGTCAAAAATCGGTTTTAGCCTCTATTTGAACTTTAAATGATTTTCATGAGATTTTCTATGAGATTCATCAAGTTTTATGATTTAGTTGATTCATTCCTCATAGTTTTTTGCTTAATCTTCATCCTCAACTATATTTTACATGAATTGGTAAGTTGTTAATTGTAGGTTAAGGGGTAAGATATCTTGAGCTCCATAAATAAGATCAAAGGAGCTTCTTCTAGTAGACCTTTTAAGATTCAATCTTTTAGCCCAGATATCAAACTTCAATTTCTCACCTCATTTCATTTTTTTCTCACCTAGAGTCCTTTTAATAATATTTAATATGTTCTTATTATTGGACTCAGCCTACAAATTTCATTTTGCATTGTGGTTAGAGGCATATGCTAGATCAATCCCATAATATTTAGATAATGCAATGAACTATTTGTCTCTAAATCACATGGCATTTTCATAAATAGTTTTAAATATCACTTGTGAAGAATGAAAATTTTAACTAGCACTCCAAATTGACAAATCACATTATTCAAAAGGAAATCAATGACCACTTGGTGGGTTGAGTTTTTGGTGGGGATTGCTTCAACCCATTTTATGAAATAATCAGTGGCCACTAAGATCCACTTGTGACTTACACTTGAAGAATCTAATATTTTAACCATGAATACCATTCCCCACTACTTGAAATTTCCCTCAATATAAACTGACTAAAGGGGAAGTGATTGGGATGCTTCCATTCTCCTAGTGAATCACTATCATTCTTCACATATCCTTACCATAAAAACATCTTCAAATAGTGTGGGGAACCAATAACCAACCCTAAAAATCTTGTGTGTAGTGACTTTAGGAGCAAAGTGACCACTACACACACCATTATGAAGTTGAGTAACTAATTTATAAATCTCACTTTCCACTAAGCACCTCAAGAAGACATCATCTGGGTTTCTCTAAGTTAGACCATCTTGTAACAAAAGATATTTTTGGGATATTAACTTCAAGTTCCTTTGATTTTTGTCTAAATGTGGAGGATATTTTAAGGTCTTCAAATAATAGACTATATCTTTATACCCTGGATATTGGTTATACTTTGATTTAGGGATATCAACAACCCCTTCTACATTATTTACTTCTATAGCATGTAAGTCGGTTTTGGTCATTAGCTTAGCGAGACCCATGCCCATGAAAAACTTAGTAGTTTATATCTCTATGTCATATTCTTGAATTTTGTTGATCCATTAGCATATTTTATCAATAGTTTCATTCTGAGTTAGTATGTCCTTCACCATAGTGTGAGGAACATAGGCTATAATTTTGGAACTTAGAATGTAGGATCTTAATTATTTGATAGCCTTTAAGAGAGGAAAGGCTTATTTTTTCATTATGGTATAATTAATATTAGATCCCTATAATGATTTGCTAAAAAAGGAAATTGGTTACTCATGACCTTCATCTTTCTTTTGGATTAGTACTATATAAATAGTATGTTCTGAGACAAATGAAAAGATATAGAAATATTTTCTATAGTTAAGATTGGTAGGCAGCAAGGCAGTTTTTAAAGCTACCTTGATATCCTAAAATGATTAGGTAGCCTTCTTCTCCCAATTTATATTTTGATCCTTTTCCAAAATTGAATTTTTGGGTATATTAATCTCTAAAAAATTAAAAAAAACCTCCTAACAAAGTTAATTTGGCCAAATAAAGATTGAATACCTTTCTTGGTCTGTGGGATGGGTACATTATCAATGGCATCTACCCTTTTAGGATCTATCATCACACCTTGTTGAGACATAATGTGTCCCAGTAGATTTGACTTTGTACTCCAAAATGACACTTCGTAAGGTTAATGGATATCCCAAACTACCTACATCTGATAAGCATTTGTTTCAAGTTACCTAAGTGGTCATCTCTTTTCTTGGAGTAAAATGTAACATCATCTTGATAGACTATAATGAATTGGTTGAGTAACCTAGCAAAGGCTATGTCCATTTCTCTTTGGAAGATGGTAGATACATTCATTAAGCCAAAGGGCATTCATATATACACATAGGTTCCCCATGGGGTAGTGAAATTAGTCTTTGACCTTTTACACTCCTTCACTACTACCTAGTTATAACTAGAGAAGCCATCTAGAGTTGAAAATAGCTCAGAACCAATAACATCTTAAAGCATGTTTTCCATATTAGGTAATGGGTAATTATCCTTTAGTGAATCCTTGTTTAAATTTTAGAAATCAACATAGAGTCAGATGTCTCCATTTTTATTTATTATATGGACTAGATTAGCCACCCATAATGAACACCTAATGGGTTGATTGATCCCACTGTCTCTTAACTTCTTGAGTTATTCATAAATCTTGGTGGCTAAGATTGGATTGATATTCTATTATTTTTGGTAGAATGATTTTGTACCAGGATGGAGGGGGATAACATGTTATAACAAATCCTCCCTATAAGCCTTTAACTTTGAATATGACCATGCTAAATAGTCTTGGTATTTTACTAAAAGCTTAATAAATGCTTCCTTTTATTTCTTGCTCAAGTAAGTGCCAATCCAAATATTCTTAAGATTGTCCTTAGTCCTAATGTTATCTTAGTCACATCCTTTGATATAGAAAGATTTCTATTTTTAACTTTGTCAGCTCTACCAAAGGATGTTTCAAGACTAACCAATCCTCTAGGGGTAGTATCTTCAATTGGATAAATTTTTTCCCAAACAAGGTTTATTTTCCATCACATACCTGTATCATAGAGTCTAGATCTATGATTTTTCCTTCAAACAAATCTATACAACACAAAAACCTTTTTATTTTATTATCATCATTAAAGACTTTCCAATGATCAATATTGTTTGGGACAGAAGGCCTTACTAGCAGCTCCACCTTGTACTCACAAGAGGGATTTATATGTTTGACATTGAACTCTATATCCCTATTTGCAAGCATATTTATCACCTAATTAAATTAATGGATATGAAATTTGATTTTAAGAGCATTAAACCATTCCATGTAATCCCATACAACATTCCAATACTACTTCAGTCTTTTCTATTCCATAGTATAAATAGCTCAGACTTACTTCACCACTAACTTTAAATCTCCCTTAACCAACAACCTTTTTAGTCCATATTTATGGTTGATCTAGAGGTGAATCAATATTTTTTCGTATTCTAAAATATTTTTAGTTCACTCAAAATATAATTATAAAGAGTATCTGTAAGATTGGCCATTAGGGTAATAGAAGACAACCCCTAATCCATTTATAATACTTGAACATGTTCCATAAAAATTCATGGTCCAAATGGATTCTTCATTTATAGCATCATATTTATGAGGTATCTCCTCATACTAAACACTCCCCACAAAATTTCCAATGTCAGTATCTACATACAACACTTCATTCAATTGGTATTTGGGATCTTCCTGGACATGAATAATTTATGGCTCCCTATTTAGGTGAAACATTCTTCCCATCCAATGGTATAGTGGCATAGGAAAATTCCATCTGAATACTACCCCCAACACTAGCATTCCACTTTTTAGACAATAACATACCCTATTATAGTATACAATCTATAACAATAACATCCATACTCATGAACTTACCAAGGTATTGTGCGAGTTACACCACTAGTCCTTTAAAAACACCAATAATAGGTACTTCTCTAGAATCTATGGGGAGGCATAATCCATATGCTATAGTTATCCTTATACAAAGTTCATTCAACACCACTAGTGGCATAATGTTACAAGATACATCAAAGTCAAACATGTAGTTATGGATAATTAATCCATTAATTAGTAGGGTAGTCTAGAATATGTCAACATCCATCTGAGTCTCTACCAATTTTTTTCCCAAATATATCTCTAGGTGATGTTCAAGAGATTATTAGGTGTTCTCACTTTCCATAAGGAAAGTGAGAGAATGTTCAACTTAAAAAAATCTCATTGGTAGTAACTTTCTTAGTGAATCCCAAATACTTAAAATCTATTTTCCTATGTTCTAGACTTCTAACCAATTCCACAAAGGGAATTGTTACCTTTAATTGACTCAATACATGGGCCATGTCACAAACACTATATTTGGGTGAAGGAGTATTATTAGGAAGACTAGTGACACTTTCATTTGGGATAAACCCCTCAAGAGTCAAGGCAGATAATTAGGTGGACCCACATTCTTAACTTCACTTTTTTATGGAGGATTCTTAGGTTCATCCTTCTTGGGAATATTAGATAATAGTGGATTTTTATTATTAGCATGGGTAAATTTTGTCTTAGTATTTTAGGGTGTAGAACCAATTTTGGTATAATGTTGAGCCTCCTTACTCCCTTTGGTTTCTTTCTCTTGTGTCTTTTCTTTAGAGGTAGTAGATTCTTATCTTTTATAAGATAATTATGATCTTTACTTATTAAATTATACTCCTCTTGGGAAATTTATGAATGGATCATCAGTTTCCGATCCTCAATCAATGGAGGTGAATGTCTATACTTTTATTTCATCATTGATCTTAGAAACTCAAAATCATGAATAGTAAATTCATAATCATGCATCATGTTTATCTCATAGATGAAGTCTGGGGTTGGGACCCTTACCTTTTCACATGATTTTAATAATACTTAAGTAATAATAGTTCTCATTATCTCTATAGATGCAAGAGGAAACCATCACATCTAGTTCACTAAGTTGGAAAGTAAAATGTTCATACACTGAAGTGTCTTCATAGTCATAAATATTTCAAGCATTCATAACTTCCTCTTAAAAGGTGTAACTTTCCATCTCTTGGAAATCAATAATGTAAATATCATCTTCATTAGATGTAGACTCAAATCCTTCTACACCTTTACCATCACTATCATTTTTGATACATGGGGGATGAGGGAGGAAGCACTTATCATACCAATCAATATCAAAATTGATTACATTAACCTTTATAGCTAAAGGATCTAGTACTTCCCTTCTAATTCCCTAGTTTTGGTTTCTATCATGTTTGTCATCCATTTAAATCCACTTTCCCTTGTCATTATTCCTACCTTGGAAATTTTGCCTTCCCTAACCCTAATCTCTAGGATGATCTCTTTCCTCCCTCTTATGGTCCCTCTTATCATCATGGTTAGAGGAACCCTGAGACAACCATTTTTCTACTCTTGCCAAATTGTAAGAAAATTCTTTAAAAAATGTGGCTAGAGTCTTCATAGTTTCCTCTAGATATACACTCTTATGTAGGGCTTGAGGCTTTTTAAGATTCACCAATTTGTCATCAAGCCTCTTGTTCAAATCCTTACCCATAACTTTGATGTTATTCTCTATTTGGATAGCCAAATTGAAAGCCATCCTCAGACTTATGGGATCCTTATCTCTAAGATAATAGGTCACTTTCCTATCAAAATGATTACAACATTTAATCAATGAAGTAATTCTAATGGTTCTAATGTCCTTTGGTAACCTTCTCAGCACTTTACTATTTATAGAATTAAAATCCTTGACACATACATTAGGATTTTTCTTAAGGCTCTCAAATTTAGCAAGCAAGAATCTAGGATCAATGTTATCATTGAATTTCAACCTAAATACATCAATAATGGATTTATATGTTTTTATGTATTCATCAAGGAGGGATTTGAACCACTCCTAGGCCTCTTCTTCAAGTGTGTTCATATTGAGTTTTATGCACATATCTTCTAGGTCTATTTCAAAATATTCTATAACATTTAAGAAGGCTTTCAAATGTTGTTCCCTAGACACAGAATTGTTCCCTTGAAATTTAGGCAATATATTCCTTACTGTGATGGGAACCTCATTAGGAAAACTAGGCATACCATTGAATTTGATAGGTCTAAACCTTGGGATCAAAAATGGTCTTTGTTTATTAGCCATACCTTGATCTTCTTCTCCATAATTATCATTGCATGCATTAAACATCCTCCTCAAATCACAGTCTTCCATCTCTAAATTTGAAGATGAATATGAACTATGGGATGACTAAGAATTAATAATATGAGGAGGGATTGAAGGAGGATAAATATAATGAAGCCTTAATGGTTGAGAATGAGGATAAATACTTCTTTAGCGAGAAGGAGCTTGACTTATGGGGAGCTCAGATTTCTCTAAAGCACTATGATATCCTTCAACCAAAGGGATATTTGAGAAAAGGGGTTAAATATAGTGAGGTAAAAACTAATCATGTATTACTTGATTGCCTAATTTTTGGGGTATAATAGGATTCCACACTTTTTTCCTTTTGGATGGATCTTTTATCTTAGGGAAAAACTCTTTAGATGGATATTTATAAAAGGAAGACCTAGTATGCTCCAGTTTTTTTAAATCTAAAGAAAACTCTTTGAGATGGAGAAGATTACATATAGTAGGCACTAATATTTAAACCTTAAAAATAATGGATTTTCCACTAAAAGCAAAAAATTCTAGACTAGAACAAAAGAAATACTAACAACACTTGATAGAGAGAAACTTTCGAACACTAAAGATAAAATTGCAAGAATGTTGTAAAGCCTCTTACACCAAAAATAAACATCCTCAGTGGAGTCATAAATAAATGTTGTAAAGATGTTTAATAATTAAAAATCAATAACTTAGTGTAGTAACAGTGGAGAATGAAATAAATAAAACACTTATAGCTCTCTATGATTATTCTTGGTAGCACGGGTGACAAGAACTCTCCTTGATAATGACACTAGAAAGATGTTAGTGATGTTGATGCACTAAAGATAATCAAATGAATGTAAATAGTTATAAAGATTTAAAAAATGATATTAACTCTCTACAAGATTCCCCAACAACATATGATCCAATGCTCTTTCCTTCTCCCTAGTAATGGTGCCAGAAAGATGTTGGAAATGTTGATGCACCAAAGATAATCAAATCAATGCAAATAGCTAAAAAGATTTATAACATAAAATTACTTCTTTGCAAGAGTCCCTATAAACAGAAGCTCTAAGACTCTTTTTATTTACCCAAAAATAGTTCTAGAAAGATGTTGGTTCTTAGTTATACACCTATATCACTCAGTCTTGCACACTTGATAAAGTGATAATCAAAGATGGAAAACTTGATTAATATGTCATTATATTCAGGGAAGGGTTGGCCATCAAGATTGGACCAAATGGATAAAATGATTATGAGGCACATATAAAGGGTATTGTTAGCTCCTTGCTACTTTTGGATCTACTTGAACCAAGGTGAGAGGACCTAAGGGGTAGCTCACTCACATGGAGAGATTCTACAATTCAATATCCATGGGGATTACTATCTCATTGAAATACAAATCTAACCAGAACATAACCAAACTCGTTGAATCCACCTGAGAGGTTTTGTCAAATAGAATGAGAAAATGTTCTAGGATAGCGACAAGTTAATAAAGATAAATATTAATATGAATACAAATTTTATTCTAATGAATATTCAACAATATAGTGTTGAACAAGAGATTTTAATGCTAATCTTTAATGCACAAAATGAAAACACATGCTAGTTATATAATAATTATGCATTTGAAATTAGATAACACTTCAAATATTCAAAGGGCATGTTATATGTAGGGTGAAATAGGGCAGGACAAAATTATTATTTAATGGAAAAAAGTGGAAGGCAAATGAATGAGAATAAAATAATTCAACAGGACTAATATATTGAGTCTACCTGCAAATGTACCATAGATTTGAAAAAAATGAAATTGAAACCATACATGAATGATCCTTAAATAGAACTATCTAAATAAATTAGTAAGCCTAGGACTACCCTTAAAAATAATTTTAATTCCCTATTCCTAAATATCAAAGTAGAAAGGATTTTATAATCTAGATGTACACTCTAAATCACTACCATAAAGATGAACACATCATATTACCAATCAACCAAGAATGTAAAATAGAGAATTGTACTTAAAAAATAAAAAGGGAATGGAAACCATAAACATATTTCATTTATTAATTAAATATGAAATGAATACAATGTGTTTTAAATAACATAACATGCTAATAATGTGCAATATAGTTTTTTGACAAGGGAGACATGTACTATGCTCTCAAATCTTATCAATGGTTTTACAGATGAAAATAATTTGGCATGAGAATGATCACATGTATATAATTATTTTAGGCTATAGCTATTGACTCAAAATTTTAACCAACCCTTGCAAAGGGACATACCATCTTTACTTATACAACTGAGATAAGCCTAGTATATTCATGAATATGCTCTAGTTGGAAGATTCTTTCATGGACCTAGAATCTATTATACCTTGTGACAAACATGATTCCTTGGATTATTCTCATGCTCCTATGATGATGGTAATATTGATCCTCTACTATAATATAATGTTTTCAATTATTTATGTGGAGGATGATCCCAATAGGGACAAAACAAACCTTTGTCCTCTTGTATAACAAACAAAAATGTCCCTTTCTTATGCACATGATTACATAGAAACTAACTTTGAAAAGGATGTTCCACTAATAGGTGAAGTACAATTATTTCCCAATGGGAAATCAGAAAAAAGGATAAGGGAGAGAAAGGAAGAGAGAAGTGGTGCCAACTCAAAAGAAATTAAAATATCTAGTTACACTCTAGATTTGATCTAGATAATAAAATCCTTCACCAAATTGTTCTTATTCTTGGTATATTCTTTAATTAATGGGTAGATATTTCCTTGGTCTAGGCCTACTTGTTATTTTAACTTCACTTGATATTCATCAATCTAGGTAGTAATCTTTTGAAGCATGGTTCACTTCCATCCAATGACTTCTTTGAGCTAGTCACATGAGTTCTCAAGTGACATTAACTACTTTGTTTTCTCAACATTGAAGGATTCTTATGGTATATAAATGATTATTCTCATAGAATTTAGTAATACTTCCTCCAAATAATTTTCACCATTGAAACTTACCATTTTACTAATTGTAACATCTATTTCCTTTATTACAGTCTCAAAGGACTACTCTTCTCCTTTTAGATTAAAGATGCCATCCTTGAGCATCATCAGATGATGCTTGATTTCTAGTTGACATTCCTTGGGCCTTTTGTTGATCATTTAAATAAATGATATTTTCCATGATCAAAGTGTCTATACCCATATTACAAAATTCATCTATATTTCATTTGATTTCTTCCCACTTCTTGATATCTTCCTCATAGACAAACATTTGTGCATCACACTCCCTTTTATTTTACATTATGTTTTTCAAGAATTAAATTTTAAGTTAATTATTTATTCATCCTTAGTTCCCAAGTCTTCTTGACACTTTATTTTTCTCATTCTCTAGTCTTCAAATCATCAATATAGATAGAGTCAAATGATGTAAAGGAGATATGGAGAGAACCAAGAGAAACACTAGCAATTGGAGTTACTATCTTAAGCTCAATCAATAACTTCTGAAAGTATTGGATCATATCCTAATTTTACACCTTCAATTCCTCCAAGGTGGTTTTGTCTTTTTCCATTATACGGGCCACCATGTTCACTAAAACATGTGAGTTATGGTTTATCTCATTCCTTGATGGTTCCCCTAGATTTTAATTGTAGATAGTGTAACTCTCAAGGGGAGAATCTTCCTTCAAATAATATAGAAATAGAATAGTTATCTACACATTTGTTTCTCCTATAGTGGTGAATGTGGTCATAAAATGCATTCTGGCCTTCTTTGGGGGTTTGTCCTTATGCACCTAAGTGATCTGCATTACATTGATCTCCCCAATTTTTCTCATGATGTCCTTTTTCTCCCTGACCTATTCTTTGACCCAGAGAAGGGGTCTGGTTTTGAATCCCATTGACATGGTTGAAATTGATGCTAGCTTCAAGATAGTAAAAGGTGTTGTTATCAAAGTTATTGATGTGGGAAGTGACACAAGAGTGGGTAATAAACTTAGCACAAACTATTCAACATCTTCATCACTCTTCAACTCCTCACCACCTTTGTTTTTTCCATGTTTCCCTTATATGTTTGGCTCTATCTACTCCAAAATTTCAAATTATAACCTAAGATGATGAGGCTCCTTGAACAATCTTTCAATGGAGCTCCCTTATTCTATTGACTAACTGGAAGGCTATGTAGCTGCTACACCTTATTTATTTGCTTGAGATTTAGGTATAGAAGAGGATATGGTGATCTCCTTGTTACCTTTAGGAAAATATTCACTAATCATGGCCTCAAGACCTTTTTTATGGGTTATATCATGGACCTTGATGTTAGGAAGGATATCTCATGGTACTTTAATTAAATAAACACTTTCAGAAGTAACATCCTCATCATCTTTATTTGAGTGATCTAATTTCTTATTTGTTTATTTATGGGCAGGGTACCCTTTTATAGGTTTTCTCTCCCACCTTCCTCCACACTTGCCTTCTCCTCTAGTGCTGAACTTGACACCTTTGGAGGGTAAGGGACATCTTATTATACCTCTGGATCTACCTATAATCTTCCCTATTCAACCATCACTTTAAAATTAGAGGTAAGTTAAAAATCTTACTTGGGATCCATTTCATCTTTTTCATCATATTTATCCAACTCTTTAGCTCCACCTTGATCACCGTGGCCTAGTGATTGGGTGATTATATTTTCAAAAAATGTCTATGTATATTATGAGACTACATCCTTCTCCTAAGGGGCCTAATCTTCCATGGCTACCTCAGATCCAACTTATACAACATCATAAAAATAATAAGGATCATTTGAGGTTAAAATGTCCTCCTCATTACCTTTACTTTATATTGCTTAAGGACCCTCTTCTATAAATAGATCCATCACTAGGGTTTGATGCCTTTCCTTTAGAGTTCTTTGTTGAGTTCTCAATTATAGAGGAATGAACACACATTGATTATTCATCACCTTGGTAATGGGCCTTCCTTCATCTAAGTATTCATCATCGCTCATATCCCTTATCTTTTAGGCATGTCAGGATAGATCATTTTTATTTTTTATAGGGAGTTCCTTGGAAGGTAGGTCCTTAAACATAACCTCCTTCTTTGTAGGAAATCCAATTGAAGGTTGTAGATCCCTCTTAATTATTTTTTCCTAGGATTATCTCCTTCATCCTCACCTCCTCTCTTCCTAGAATATATCTTTGGGGAAGGGGTAACTACTGGTTGTTGTGATGGTGGAGAAAGTGTAACATTAGTTGGATTGGCCATTAGGATGGCTACTAAAATGATTGGCATTATTGGGGATCCCTCTATCAAGATGGATATGGGGGTGGCACTAGCCAATGTAACCTCCATAGTAATAATATTATCCCACTTTTTAGTCAAAATTTTTTTCATTGAGAAGGATATTCTAACCTTAGACTATGATGATATTATTGACTCCACATCAATTGGCTTGGTGAAGTCAACATCATCAAGCTTGTACTTACATTTGTACCTTTTTACTGGTGGTAGAGTAGAAGGATAGCCATTGTAATCTTGGAGGAGACATTTTAGCTCCCAAACCTATGTAAGCTCTTGGAGGGTAGGGGTATCATAAAAACTAAGATCAACCCCATGTTCCTTTAACCACATAAAGGTTCTCTTCATAATAAATATGGATCTTTGTGGAATAGAATAATTTTCCTTAATATCAAGGTCCAACTGAGAGATGGCTTGGGATTTAAAATTTTATTCTTTTTATACTATAGATAGTGTCCTTTTACCATCCACCATGTCCTTAGGGATGGAAGCAATGTTGTAGGTAATAACCTCTTCCATTGTCCTCCTCATATAATCTAGTTTTCTGATAGCCTCCTCTATAGTATAATCTAACAAGATGTCTTCATAATGTGATTGATGGATAATCACATTAGTTTATATGTTTATTAGCCATATAATATCATATTTATGCTTGGGTGGCATCTTGTAAATCATGTACTAGCTAATTTCTTACTCTAATCCCTTAGCATTAGTAATTAAAGGGCATGAATAGTACCTAGTCTAAACTAAAAATTTGAAGGGATTGTTCACCTTATTTGTATCTATAATCTCATGTGGAGGCACCATCTACTAGCTCAGCTCCATCACTACCAACATATCATCCAGGTATGTTGGTAATTTGTGTGGAGACCTTAAGTAACCATTTATTTTGATGTAGGTAAATGTCCTAAATTGAATATAAGTGGTTCCATACTTGTCAATTATTTATCTAGCTACCTGGGACATTATATTAAGGATCCTTAGATTAAATAAGACACTCATCATGTTTTTAAAGAAATAATTATATACCTTACAAAGATTCTTTTTGATACCATCCATAGTGATTTCTAGATAAATCTCATACATTCTTATCCCACTAAGATTTTTGGTGAGCCCCTTGAATGTTCTATTGTGAGATAGGTTGTACATAGGGTATTAAGAGATTAAAAAAGTATCTATGAATGCCTCTTTTTAATAGATTTTGGCCTATATATGTATCATCTACCTATGTATATTATCACTTAGGATGGTGGCCCAATCTAGCTTCTTTTATCACTCTAATATGTAGATTCAGATTAAGAACATCCAACGCTCAAATTTCTCCATAGTGGGTATCCCATAAAAATTTGAACCATGGTAATGACATACTAGGGAAATTTATTTAATTTTTATATTTTTAGTGTTTTAGACATTATGGAGACATTTTGCCTTTTCTTGGCTTGCTAGCAAGAGTTGACAATATCCCTAATTACTTTCTTGTTCTTATCCACATATTCCTAGCATTCCTCTAAGGAGAGTGTATTAATTTAATGTTAGGGATGAATGTTGAGCATTGTTCTAAGGGGCATAAGAGTTAAAGAGAAAATAATCAATTGGATACCATCGATAATGGTCCTAGTGTCTGGTTGATATACTCAAGCACATGTAATAACTAATTCTAGGTACAAGGTAGCCAAGAGGAATACTACTATAGGGGTAATGTAATTCACACCAAGGTTATAAAATAATATAATAAGGTCTAACCACTATAAGTCATTTAATAGGGTTAAAAAATTTAACCCTTGAACATCTGTATCTTTGATTCAATCCAAGACAAAGACAATGTTTCTCTTCATAGATATTGAAGATGCCATCATTTTTACCTAACTCACAAGTACAATAATTTTTAATTTAAATGAACCCATGAATTAAAAAACCCTCAAAATTCTTTAAAACTCGTCTTAAATAACATAACACAAGGAGCAAAAATAACACTTACTATTAATTTAGAGGGTTACACATAATTAAAGCTAAAAATATGTGAAGAATTCACCGTAATCACTCTTTCACATTATACATAGCTAGGGCACACAAATATCTTGAAGTCACAAATAAAAGCTCTGAATGTAAAAGGTAAATGCAAATTAAGGCAAATTCCTTAGTTATAATATTTTGAATTTTGAAATTAGGGTTGTCATTATTGTTTATAGCATAACGACTAATTACCAACTACCCTATTTAAGTCACTTGAGATTCTTTCAAAAAGGAGAAAGAAGGTGAAAATATCTCCTTCATGATGAATAATTCTCTTTATAACACATGGACGAACATAAGTGGGAATTAAATTATGGTAACTTTTTAGGCATTCAAAGACTTATGCACTTTTTCACCCATTATTTCCTTTGGTATAGTGGTAAATAGTACCCCAAGCTCCTCATGGAATGTAAGAATGCTACATGTCATCATTTAACATTAAAAATCTAGGCATTTATGGCTTTAGGGACCTTTTGAACCTTGTCAACCAAGAAGTAAGTGAGGCAATATTTAAAAAGGGATCAAAATCTAAAATACCCTGAGGAGCTACCATGTGACATCACTTTATTTCACAAACTCAAGCATTTAGGCCCTTGATAATTTTTGCACCTTACCCACCAAAAGGTAAGTGGTAAATCTTCAAAAAGGGCCCAAAAATCATAAGGTCCCATGAACTTACCACGTGTTGATCATATATGTAAGCTTGGACTCTCAACCACTTTTTACCTTTACACCATCCTTCTTGACATAAGGAAAGGTGCAAGATCCTTTTGACCCCCAAAAATAGTCTTAGTATCCCCCTAAGATAGCCATGTGTCTTTAATTTAGTTTATCAAGTAATTCCTCACCTCAGTCTCCAAAAAACATTGAAGGTGAAACATGATAATTTCATTCGAGGCCATAAAACACTTCTTCTTTGAGAACAAGGCAAAAAATCAATGTATGCAAGGAGACTTAGATACATTTATTCTCACTATGAATCATCCCACCATGAAACCATTGGTCAAACCATGTAATTCCTTTGAAACTATATAAAATGTCCTTCATATTTAGAAAGTGACCTTTGAACCTTTTGTAGACATCCTTTAATAATTTTGTAAGGGAAAACTGCCTGAAGGAAATAATCCTTCTAACATTTTGTAGAGGCAAGATGACCCTTCAATGGTGCCCTTTAGGAATCTTGTAAAGGAAAAATGCCTGAAGGAAAAAATTCTTCAAATATTTTTTAAGGGAAATATGACCCTACAAATCATTCAGTCTTTTTGTGCTAGTAAATCATCTGAAAGGCATGTTCCCTTCATACTTCTTGTCGTGAAAAAAAATTCTGAGACAAATGGTCCAAAAATACTTAAGACTAAAATATAATGTAAGGATTTCTTTTGGAGATTTTGAAATAGACAAAATGTGTGATGAAAATAAGTCTTCAAATTTTTTGTTAAGACAAAAATCCCAAAGACATTTCTATTGGGCATTGTGTTCATGTAAAAAGTCACAAAAAGATCTAAGGAAAGGAACATTTTCACCAGGAAAAAATAAGATAAAGGACTTGGAAAAATATAAATTTGAACTTGAATTTTTGAAGGAAAACATAGAGACATGATTGGGGGTAGTGACTTAAACATTGATACTTAACCTAGTTTGGACTTAAGCATTTTATTGATAAGGGCCCAATTACTCTAGTGAGATTTTGGGCACTAACAGTCATAACACTTGGAAAATGCATATATGTTCCTAAGATCTACTAACTAGTTGACATTTTACTCATCATTAATCTATTTTAGTATGATAGTCACATACCATTAGTCTATTTGGGTCCACTAACCTTGTTAATCATTGTGCACCATTGTATCTTCATATGGGTACCTGAGATCTTGCTAGTTGTTAGCCATGCATTCAACTTGAAGAAATGATATATTTTGACTTGATGTTTAGCATTGATCTTTGTTTCATGATTTAACATGTGTCATTGGATATTTAGGACCCAATGACTTGTTAGATTGATGTTCACCATTAGATCTTGACTTGAGTTTTTTTGATTTGGATACTTATCAGTTGCACATCCATCCTTGGAATATTTGAATTCAAATGACTATTTGCCATAAATTTAACTTAATATCCCCACACATGTCCTACTCTATTGGTTCAACTTTGAGGCTTTATATCTTGAGATAACAAGCTCATCAAGATATAAAATTTGTAGAGCCTAATTTGTGCATGAAGAGATTCATGCCCATGTGATCTTTTGGCATGAGAGGATTTTTAAGAATACTTATAAAATTCACAAATGATCTAACCAATCCACTTATTCATGATATGTCATGACAATATAGCTCTTCAATGCTTACTTTTTCCATCTTTTGATCATTTATGGGTTACGAACTCTACTCTTCTCTATCCAAGAAGAAGCTTGGTATGTGGGACAAAATTGGTTAACAGGTACAAGGTTATAATTTGTAAGATTTAGTTATTTTATAATCATAGAAAATATAAATCCACTCAAGAAAACAAAATCCAATTATACATGTACTAAGATTCAAAACACTCCTAAGTGAGATATCTCATGTGTTCTTTCTAAAATGAATCACTCCCTTAATCTAGAGGGAATAATAAAACATTATTTTGTACCACTAATCCTTGTACATTAAAATAATAATTTCTAAGAGTATATAATTTTACAAAAACAAGAATGTTTCAATCACTCAAAGATGTCATAAGTATTGAGGGGTCCATTATAATCCCCTCCCTAAAACTGATGTGTGTGAGGTTCTAAACCTCTACCAAAAAGACACTTTTTATAATTTATGAAACTTTTACTCTCATAAGGCATACAAAACCTATCACTAGTTGACCTTGTGATCAACTCTAAATTTATAAGGGTTAAAAATATCACTAAGTTTTATTAAAGTAATGTAATAAATAAGATTATAATATATCCATTCATGATTCTCATGATCTCAATTAAGGTGTTGGATTACTAAATAGGATTGAAATTGTGAACTCATAATGTCTCATAGAATGGATCTACCATTCAACTAATAGATAGAGACATGTTTTTCCTAAAGTAATACACATAGAAAAACATTTCCTATCTAAAATTTCAAATTAAATTATTCCTAAGTCTCTAATCCTAGCTGTCATAATTGATATGGTTCCATAAAATTTATACCTTTAAAAATACTAGTTCAAACCTACAATCATTCTAAGAAAATTTATAAAAATTGGCCAAAAATCAATGACAAACTAGCTAAAAAGAGGGGACATCTTTTTAAAAAAAAATATACTGCCATTTAATTTTTATAAAATATTCAATAACCAACAAAATATATAATTATAATGTTTCTTATCATGGTAATATGACAATTTTAAATTAAAATAATATGTAAATATTATTTCATTCATAATATAAGGATTAACATCATATATATTATCCTATCATGTGTCAAGCCCAAAATCAAAAATTCATTAGAGTGAAAACTAAATTTCATATTTTTGTAAAAATAAACTACATTATAGTAAGGCATATGCCTTAAGTATAAAAAAAATATCTCAAATAAATATATAAAAAAAATCTTCATGACCTAAAAATTACAAATATTTCTTGCATTTAAAGACAACTTTTAACTTCGGAGATCTTAAGTATGCCTAGGCCACTATCCTCACTATTCATCATTAATGTTTTTTGAAATCAATCTTAAATAAACAAATTATTAAGTATAAAGTATAAAATATTAAAAATAATATCATAAAGCAATGCTTATATATATATATATATATATATATTCAAATATCAAGCATGTGATTAAATCTATGTTTGTCTATCCCACTGTCAAAGCACTTTTACAATAAAATCTAATACAGACACATGGACAAGAAAATATAACTATGATATCATTACACATCTTATGAATTCTTGTAATCATTCTCTCTATTCACAATCCTACACATAAACCCCATCCATTTTATCATAGAATAAATCAATAGCCCTATTTAAAGATACATAACTTCACACATAGAACCATAGATTATTTGTTTCAAATCACTTTCAATTTCTATCATGTCTAAATTTTTCTCTCCATTTTAAAAATCAAATCCTTACACCATATCAATTTTAATTATTATTTTTTTCTTATAACAATTTGATTCAAATGATAATGTTGAAAATATGATATAAATTTATCATAGATAATTAGACTCTAAGATACCATAAAAAGAATAATGAGAATTGAAATTATCTACTTAGTTAGCATTTAAAATACACTAAGATAGTTTAAAACCATATGATATAGTATTAAAACATATAAATATAAAATGAATAGCAGGCCACCCAAGCTAGATAATGATAAGACAAAGCATGCTTTAATTACAAATACATATTATGATGTTGATGGATTATTGGATGAATATTTTTATGTATAGGACACCATTCTTAATAATGCTAACCATAAGTGTCCTAGGTACGCTACCAAAACAAAAGATGAAAATTATAATCTTAATCAACTTGAAAATAAGTTTTAAAAATCTAGTCTACCCTTGTTTATATTTCCTAAAACATGTGGATGCCTTGATGGTATAATTATAGGAAAAAAATTAAAACCATGTTACAAGTACAATAAATTGTGCAAATAGTATAGTAGAAACACTCAAAAAAATAAAAAAAACTATATCCAAGGATTTTGACATTCCAAATAAGTCTAGGTCAAGGGAAATCATTGATATTAAAAAATTATAAGTTTTTTGGATTACCTTATATAATAACACACAATATACAACTATAAGAGAGTTTATTATAACCAATAAAGAAGTGACCACTCAATATACTTATGGCCTAACATTCATGAAACATAGGATCAAACATGTTTTATTGATGATATATTTAGCATGTAGTCTCCAAAAAATTGAACATGTAATACATTTTATTATCTATATGTATGGATCCATATTGACATATGAAAAAGAAGTGACCACTCAATATACTTATGGCCTAACATTCATGAAACATAGGATCAAACACTTTTTATTGATGATATATTTAGCATGTAGTCTTCAAAAAATTAAACATGTAATACATTTCATTATCTATATGTATGGATACATATTGACATATGAAAAAGAACCAATAATTTATAAATGTTATAGATACATAGTTTAAAGCATTGGATGTATTTTTTTTCACTTTAAAATGAAGAGATACTTTATATACTTATTTGAATTGTATTATATTTTTATATATGATTTTAGATAAATATTAAAAGTGTTACCTCTCAAATTTTGAAACCAACTAAAACCATCCCAAACATTTTCCTTTTAAGAAATAATAAATTTAAACATTTATTTTGAATTTTTTGGTATCTAAAATCCAATTATAATCAATTCAAATAATTGTATCTACTAAACAAGTCCCTCTTTTAAAGTAGATAGCTAGCTTAAAATAATATGATTATCATAATGTTTTCAAAGGATGTATTTTTTACTATGATTATGCCTGTGAAGAATTAATTAAAAACTCATTACTTAGGGTTTAAATTACAAAATAATGATTTCATCTTAAATACATACTTGAACATGTAATTTAATGTCTTTATCTATACAATATCTAAATATATTAGATAATGAAAAGAAAAATTTGGGCTTAGAGACTACATTCCCTAATTTTTAAATGAACACAATTTTATAGGCACCTACTCCAAGGTTGTTCATTGATGAGACTTCACATCTAAATTAAAATTCTACTCTTAATGAAATCAATGGCATATCATTTTTTTAGTTACACTGATAAATCTTTCCATTTATTAAATTTAATACAATCGAATATTAAAGAAACCACTTATGTTCATTAGTTAATGAAAATAGTTATTAAGTGATCAACAATCCAAATGGTGGATATAATATTTGGATCCAAATTTATTTTTATATAAAATCCTAATTATTTACTATGGGGTTTAAATCAAACAAAACCCCTTGAAATAGAGCAACTTCTCAAGGATATGAATTCTATAATTTTCAAGTTACATCAAGCCCAAAACTAGAAATAAGCCTTATATTTCCCTAAGAAGTTTAAAATTAAAACATTACATATTTTGGTTTAATGATAAAGATGATTTAAAAAAAAGTGATGGTCTTACTTTGATTTACTTTGATAAATTCATGAACTAGAAAATTAATTCATGTTTATTTGAGTCAAAACATTTCGAGCAAGATTCTAAATATAACATGTTAAGATTATTTTTCCTAAAGACCGAGACAATTTTATAACCTTTCATATAATTGAATATCATTCTTAATTAAATTGTACACACTAAGTCTGATAAATATAATATCTGAGTTTCATTGAATAGAATATACTAAACATAGTGTGAATGATCCTTCATTTAGATTTATAAAACATATATAGAATGGTATTAATCTTATTCCAAAATATTGTCTTAAGGAATAATAGTTAATATTTTTTATAAAGTACCTGGTTTTACAAATTACCAAACCAAAATTATTTAACACAACTAGTTTCAAGATACAACTTCAATATTCACCAATCACAATGCCTTTTTAATTAAAAAAGCATATAACCATTCCTTAACTATTCAAACAAAAATGACTCATCACACATATAATATAATTATAAAAGGATCATTAATCCCTTCAGGACTATCAACTAATTAATAATAATCATACAAAATCAAACAATATTATAAAAGACTAAAAAACACCTATGGTACTTAGTTGAATTAAGCACAACCCATATAATCATAAATTAATAGGAAATAATTTTATTAACTTGATAATTTTAGGCTCAATATGAAAGTAAAAAAAATTTATGACCTAAAACTATATCTAGTTTTATTATACCAAAAATTAAAAATATGCACATTCCATGTAAAGCCCACATTCAAACAATCTTACTACATTGGATGGAAATGCATAGTCTTTAGAGAGAAAAAACATCCTTTGAATGGATCTTTAACAAAATAAAGAAAGTATAGTGAAAATGGTTATTTCTTATTGATATAATGTCATTCATAACAACATAAAAAATAATTTCTATTTAGAGTATAAGGTACTTCTTGATCCATAAAGACTATAATTCAAAAAAATAGATACAACATAGTTTATTTTACACAAAAACAATTCAGATAATTTCCCATGTCACAATCAACTTAATACAAAGAAATGTGATGTTATAGGAATACTATGAATAACCATTTTAATAAATTTTATTACTAAACTAATATAAATAAGAATAAAACTTAGCATACATATTATCTCATGTTTTTAGAACAACCACCATCTACATTGTCTTTTTCATAAAAATATATTCAACAAGATATTGTTTAGTCTATGGATAATTTTCATTAAATAAAAGAAAACAATCAATTCCACCAAGTAAAAAATATTATGATCATGTAGTAATCAAGATATCTTCAATAATTTGAATAAAGGTTTAATTCTTCATCTTATATCATCTGCAAACTCCACTAGCACAAACCAAGTTATGCCCAAACATTATTGGGTTTAGTAAAAACCCTACGCACCTTATCCATTATCTTAGGTGTGAATAACAATTGGAACATAAAACAAAGCACCATGATATATATATATATATATATATATATATATATATATATATATATATATATATATATATATATATATATATATATATATATATATATATAGTGTGTGTGTGTGTGTGTGTGTGTGTGTGTGTGTGTGTGTGTGTGTGTGTGAGAGAGAGAGAGAGAGAGAGAGAGAGAGAGAGAGAGAGAGAGAGAGAGAGAGAGAGAGAGAGAGAGAGAGAGAGAGAGAGAGAGAGAGAGAGAGAGAGAGAGAAATAGTGTGTTCCTAGTTCAGTATATCAAAATATGCCTTTTAAAACTTATTAGTATGCATAATGGACTTATTAAACTTTATATTAATGCTTAATAGGGTAATTATAAACTTCTTAAACAACCACATTTTTGTTTTATAATTTATAACATAATCAATATAAATTTATACTTTGACTTAGTAGCCTTAGCATTGTCATTGTGGCTTACTAGTCCAAACATTATATTATGCTTGCCTTAAGTATCTAACATAGTTTATTAATGACCTTTTTTATAATTTTAATACCTTATTACCCTACCTAATTATATTACCCATGCCACTCATGTATTTTACAGGGAATCTATAGGTTGATTATAACTAGTATAATGAACACTAGGGATACTTACTAACACAACTAACATTTCAAATGCACATAAATAATCCTTTTCATTATTATTATTATTATTATTATTATTATTATTATTATTATTATTATTATTATTATTCTCCTTTGTTTATTTTTTAAAAATATATTTGAGTTGTAGATACACTCCATTTTTATATAAATTAGGTAACCCTCCTTAAAATCATAAAAAATAGAGGTCTCAAATCTATTATCTCATTCTAACCAGCTTTGCCTAGACTAGGTCTTAGAAAGCGTGCATCGCCCTAATTTACTTGAATAATGGCAAACCTCATTTATTGTATAACTAATTTATGATTTTTTATTTTGATTACTTATAAAACCAATCTTGTAGGTCAACTTTCAAAAGAAGTTCTTGGAAGCTTAGTCCTTTCCTATAGAAATAGGACTGACATCCTATATGGTACTACAAAGCTTGAATGGCAGTCAAGTAAGTTATTAATTAGTTTCACATCTTTTCGCTTTCACATATTATTTTTTCAAGTTATATAGGAATAAACAGATGCTATTATAGGTAAAGAGAAAATAAGATTTGTTATTATTTATAATAAAAAGAGAAAATAAGTGTCAAAAAAAGTCAAATATTCTTTAGAGAGGAAGAGTCATAGAGGTAATTCAAGAGTCATGTGGAAGATTTTATAATCATGTGTATGGGAAAGTGGAAAGTAGACTATTTTGAATGAATGCAAATATTATTTGGGTCTCATTAAAGTTTTTTTATTCTTTCCTTTATTTTCCTATAATTTAATGTGTTTTACTTATAATTATAGTAATTTTATATTCTTACCACTAATATACTACTCACAATGGTGTGGTTGCTACTTGTGTGATTAAACCTCAAGAATTAGTTATGTGATTAAGGTTTCTTTCAAGATATGTGAGATTTATTATATGGTATTGATTTGATCTTGATGGGTAGAATTTGCACCCTTTGATGGATTTTAGGATTTGGATAGGGTGTATTCCATTTCTTATGAGTATTTACCTATCTCCCATTATTACATCAAGTGTCTAGAGTTCCCATTGGTCTTGATGCACAAGATATTTATCCTAGTATGGGTACGAGTAGAGGAGAAGCATAGAATATTAGTTCTATAGTATTTTATTGTTATGGTGGTAGATTTTTCACATAACTATGGATTTATTTTATATTTTAAAGGCTCCAACACATAATTTTTATGTGTTATTTGGTGTTATGGATGAGACTAGAAATCATCTTCCAGATATACTATGTTATATAGGCACCAAAATTTTATTAGGCCATGTATGGCTCAATTGTAATATAACTCCTTACAAGCCAAACCAAGCAATGTTAGTTGTCTCAATATTGAATCCCCATAGATCATTGTTGAATGGTAAGGGATTTTGATTATTTTATAGAAATACCAATCCATGATGCCAAGATCTCTTATGAAAAAGAGTCTTAGAAAAAAACTTTAGTGGCAACATCAAAAGTAACATGTTGAGGTTTTACATGAATGATTCTATAGTTATAAATATTTCTCCCAACATGAATGGACCACTTATAATGCAACATATATATTAGTGTTATTATTGAGATTTTTGTTCAACATAGTCATTACAATTTTCATGGTATTCTATATATGGGGAAGAATTTAAAATAAATATATCTTATTCTAATCCATGTGGTACATGGTGGATGGAAACACATAGGTCATAACTACCCTCTTGAAATAAAATAAGTAGCATAACTTTTACCCAAATCCTATTTTTCTAATGCATAAAAGTGGTATGGATATGGTACTTCTATCCCTTTCAAATCATTGTTAATAGTGTAGCTATTATTCGAACTAGTTAGAGATATATATATTTTTATATGGAAAGATGATTATTTATATATAGAAGTGCCACAATAGGCATACCATGTGGAGTTACATATAGGCCGAGATGATAGAATTAAAGATAATTCCTTTTCTACTTGGTTTCTTTTTAATATTTATGTGTTTACTCTTCACCCACATGATATCTTTTTTAAAAAGTTAGAACAAAGTAAATTTTTTATAATGTTTGAAAAATTATAAATGTATTTGAATTTAGATTTATAGAAGTGGATAAGCTTTGGCATATGAGGCCGTGGAGACTAGGAGTAGGCATAGTGTAGGTTCTCAAGTATATTTTTAATAGATTGAAGTTGTAAAAAAATGAATGTTTAGGGCCTTTTTGTCTCTAGATGAGACACATTTTAAGTTTGTCAGAATGTTAATAGAGGCTTTGTGTCTCAGGATGAGACACATTTTAAGTTGAGGTGAGTGTTAGTAGAGGTAAAGGGCAAATATGATTCTCTATTATTTGTAATAAAAAGAGAAAATAAGTGTTAAAAATAAGTCAAAGAGTCTTTAGAGATGAATATTCATATAGGAAATTGAGAAGTCATGTTGAAGATTTTATAAGAATTTGTATGGGAAAGTGGAAATTAGACCATTTTGAATGAGTGGAAAATATATCAATTGGGTCTCATTAATTCTCCATATTTATCTTTGTTATTTCCCATCATGAATAGTTTACCTGCAAATCTAGTTATTCATTTGAGTTTGATTGTAAATCTCTAGTTACTTATTATATTATTGCCACTATTCTACTACTAATAATAAACCATTGGAGAAGAGCTAAGTTATAGTTATTATAGGTGTCAAATAAACTATACTCCTGGTCCTATCATAGATGTAAGATTCTAGAGCATCCTAGCCTAGTCAAAATGTACCACATAGCACAATGTCAAATCATCAAATCTTCTAGTCCTGTTAGACATGTCAAAGCCTAGGGGAACCTAGCCTAGTCATAACAAACCACATAGCCCAATGTTAGATTGGGATAGTCTCCTAGTCCCATCATAGATGTCAAAGTTTAAGGAGATTAACCCAGTCATAATGTGCCATGTAGCCTGATGTTAGATAAGCGAGTCTCCTATTCTAATCATAGATGTTAGAACCTAAGATATCCTAGATCAGTCAAATAATTCCATGTATCCCAATGTCAAATAAACTAGTCTCCCAATCCTATTAGAGATGTTAGAGCCTAGGGGATCCTAACCCAATCAAAACATACCATGTAGTCTTATATTAGATATTCCAATCTCTTAGTCTTATCAAAGATGTTAGGGATCAAGGGAGCCAAACCAATTTAGAGTGAACCACTTAGCTCAATGTCAAAGTGGCCAATACCCTTTTCTTATCTTAGCCATGTTATATCATGCCAAGTATGCTAATGCAAAACTAGAAAGTATCTCAATCTTATCAGATATGTTAGAGCTCAAGGGATCCCCAACTCAATAAGAGTGTGCCACATAACACTATGCATATGATTAGGTACCCCTATCAAGCCCTAAGGTGGTTTAAATGAATTATGGGTGGAGCATAAGGACTAATAAAAATATGCCACATGTCCTTAAATAGAATCTCACACATCATAAATATATGAAAACAAGATACAAGGTTATGCTTAGGTGTTGACATTTGGCATGGGAACTAATAGGCATATAACACATACCATAAAGAAGGAAGTGGCTAAGAGGCCTTAAGAAGATGTAACAACATGCTTACCATGATCTAGAAATTAATGAAATATTAATATGGGAATGATTAAATAGGTTTCAAATGTCTCATAACCCTTGTTAAACTTAGTTGGTGTTGTAAGATCATGTGCTCTAAATTTAACTCTATATTGGGAAATAAAGAGAGGAAATTAGACCACCAAATCAAATTTGAATCCATAAAAATTGAGATAAAAAACTCAATTAATGAAAGGAATGATTGTATGATTTTATAAATATCCCAAGGAAGGCTTGCTAATGGTTATCACTATATACCCTCATAATAAAATCATCTCCTTTCTTTTCGATTCTTG
The DNA here is from genome assembly GCA_037957365.1 of Torreya grandis. NCBI lineage: Eukaryota > Viridiplantae > Streptophyta > Pinopsida > Cupressales > Taxaceae > Torreya > Torreya grandis. The sequence continues at coordinate 797,618 of JARHVA010005410.1, read as the reverse complement.
TTGCATATCTCTATGTTTTTCCCCTTCACTCAATAATTTTTTATTAGACTCCATGATTCTATAATGTATACATCATCCTCAAAACCTAAATAAGACCCTGAGTAAAGAGATAACCTAGTCAAAAAAGGCCTAACTCAATTTAGTTATTACAGTGAGATGTTTAAATCTATTGAGCATGTACCTAGGGACTCAACTTTTGATAATGTTGATCAAGTCAAGTTTGAATATGCCCTATGGAATTATAAGAAGTGCAGCCTTAAAAGAGCCATGAAAAAACCTAAAATGTTTCCCTACATGGACTTTTTTGGCAGCCTACTCCTCATCACCATGTGAGTATAGGATGAAATCCATAATTGAGTCTACTCAGCTAGTTCCTAACACTAGATTATTGATATCTATAGGATTGCCTATAAGGTATATTAATCTCTCCCAAATTTCATCTTTTTTATATGATGTCATGATGGTGAAATAATAGACTAACATATTTTAAATATATGATGTTTATAAGGATTAGGTAAAGAATTTAGATGCCAAGTGGGTGAACAAGGAGACCATCAATTCATCCATAGTCTACACTTCTTAGAAGGAGGTTTGGGTGGGTATGATTTTATTAAACTAATTTTTTGGGGCCTTAGACTACCTACATGTCAAAAAAATATGGGTACCCCTGCTCCACATGATTCTCACTAGATCTAAGGTCCTAGACATGGGAGGGTTGATCAACTTAAAGTTGGTCAATGCCAAACAAGTGTTTAAGTCTATTGAACATGTACCTAGGGGCTCAATTTTTGATAATGTTGATCAAAACAAGTTTGAAGATGCCCTATGGGATTATAAAAAGTGTAGTATTCAAAGAGCCATGACAAAACCTATAATGTTTCCCTACACGGACTTATTTGGTAACCTTCTCCTCATCACCATGTGAGTATGATGACATCCACAATTGAGTCTGCTCAGCTAGTTCCTAACACTAGATTATTGATATCTATATGATTTCTTATAAGGTGTATCAATCTCTCCTAGTTCTCACCTTTTTCATATGATGTAGTGATGTTGTAATCATATACTAACACCTTTTAAATTTATGATGTTTTTAATGATTAGGTAAAGAATTGAGATGCCAAGTGGGTGAATAAGGAGGTCATCAATGCATACATAATATAAACTTCCTAAGAGGAGGTTTGGGTGGGTATGATTTTAATTAAACCAATTTTAGGGGGGCCTAGACTACCTACATGTCAACAAATTATGGGTACCCCTACTCCACATGATTCTCACTAGCTCTAAGGTCCTAGACATGGGATGGTTGATCAACTTTAAGTTGGTCAATACCATAACATATGCTTGAATAGGTGATAACTTCTAAATGATGACTTATCTCATGAATGTAGTATATGGGACACTCACCTTCAATCGATCATCTATTCCTGCATGGATTATAGGAAGCTTAGTAGTTCATGTAGTCTTTTACAAGATATATAGCCACCATTATAAGAACCATATTTGGGATATATGTGAGTAACTATAATTAGTGGTGTAAACTGTGATCAATGAGGCCCTAGTTCCATTTTATCATATGAAATTAGAGACTTTCTTGTATTTATTAGTGATTATTGGTACTTTTAAGAGGACACAGTGATTTGAGTCATGAGCATTCTCAATAAACCTATATAGATACCATATATCATCCTAGATTACATTGTAGAATATGAGATCACATACATATTAGTGGAGGGTGTTTTTAGATTTTTCATCGATTGCTAGCAGAAGACATGCTTACCTATCCAAATTACCATTTAGCACCATGTGTATAAAGCCTTACCTCCTCTCAAATAAATGGTGACCAAGTAAAATTCCTTTGATCTAAGGAGATCCAAACTCTAACATTAAAACCTAAAAGGCATGATCATGGCTCATTTCATGAGGTGTTTAACTAACCTCAACATCAATTATGTCCACCAATTAGAATATGATGATGCGTTGTACTCAAATTATACATATGACTAGGAGGTGCTATATTGAATCATGTCCCATAAGAATAAGGGAAACAAGGTTTAGTCAAGGTCATCTAAAACCCTCCTATAATTATCTATTCTATTAGGTATGTCATCTTGACTCCTGCCATGATTTATAGAATGATTCTACATGTTATTCCACCACCCTCTCCTTTATGAGAACCTATTCCTCATGCCCCATATTTACCTCCTCCCCATATAGAAACACATTATCTTCATGCCCCAACTCCACCTCCTCTTCCTTTAAAATATTTGGTAATTTAGACCTAGCCAAGATAAAGATATGTAATTTGGTATTAGGAAACCCAAGCATTTGTGGATCAACCATCTATACCTCATCCTTAAGATAGATAAACCCTAAGGTTTGATGTCAATAGCATCCTAAAGGAAAGCCTAGATTGAGGTTCCTATAAGGTGAAAATGTAGGTTCCTCCCCTCCTTCTCACCAATTTTTAGGTTCATCCCCTCACTCCCATCATTTTCCATCTCCCTTTCATAGTGACACTCAATTCTGCACCCCTTCCATAAGCTACTCAAGTGGCACCTCCTTTTTTACCTATTACACCCCCTCCACTATTTACCTAGGTACCCTTAGTCTTGGTACTCCTAATAATCCTCACTTATTCATGTACCTCCACATTATTTATTATCTAACCTACAACCTCCCTATTACCTCCATTGGGTATGCCATAAATCTAAGTACCTATAGGCATACCTCTTTCATAACTATAATCTCTATGAGTGAACCTCAAGTTGTCAAAACCATATTGGAACCTCTTTTAGTAGTCTAATAACATATAAAGTTGGTCCTTGTGGTTCCTAATTCATTTTTGAGTCCATATACCACACTACCTAAAGTTGACCCAAATAAAATATCTAAGAAGAAGTAGAAGGTGACTCACCCTCATACTTTAATCTATATACCTTCCACTCAATATTGACCTCATCCACTATCCTATAGGGTTCCTATGGAATTATCCATGATATATCCATGAATTAATTAAAATCCCCCTATTTTCATCACCCTAAGTAACCATAGATTTATTTTTATCCAACCAATCTCTTATGTTCTCATGAATACCCCTCTCCTAGGAGTCATTGCCCCTTAAGTGGGCATGACTCAAGATTAGTGTTAGACACATATGTTATTATGGGTCTCCCCCTTATCCTTCCTCCCTTGAATCTCATTCCCCATCCTCCTCCACTAATTTAATCATGCACACCTTCCACTTACTCTATCTTCCTTTACCTCATCCTCTTACCATCCCTACCATCTCTACCACTCCTCTAACACCTACCAAAACTTAAGGGATGGTCCCACTATCCCAAGTGTTATATATGACAACCCAATTCAACTTGGATGTATAGTGGAATTTTTAATATGCTATGAGGATCATGAAGAGGAACCTCATGTGTAAATTCATCCAAGAGGGAAACACAATGGTCTAGTAGACATAGGAGTACTTGTTCTCCCTAACCAAAGTGAGGACCTTCACTAAAGAGGAAAAGGTAGATGAGGACCCATTATCAATTATGTATTAACCCCATGACATGTTAGATAAGGTATTTAAGGATATGTAAAATCAAGTCTAGATCCTAGAGTCCCAGTTAAAAATCTCCTTCCCCTTTAGGATAATTGGGAAGGTCAAAGACACCCTATTACTACTCTTCTCAATTTTGTGAAGGGTAGTGTAAGCTATGGTTGAGATAAAAGGGTTAATCCAATAAATTAATGATTATTTGAATAGGATCATAGATATTTATGGGAAATATAAGAAGCTCTTAGTGATAGTCAATAAAGGCATGTCCAAGAGTTGAAATTAATGCACACCTCAAACTTGGGACTATATCAAATGTATGATGAGAACATGAAAATTAATATAGAGGAGTGGTTAAATGTAGATCAAATAATTATTATACCCTTGGATGATGGAAGGAAAAATATATTGTCATACTTTAAGGAATTTAATTTATTTGTGTTGTTCTACCTAGACAACACCTTACAAGAAAAGGGAGAGTTTAGATTCTACCTGGGTCACTTTGACCAAGTTAGGAGGAAGAAGGTCTTTAAGTTAAATAAATAAGGGGATAAAGTAGTTATTGACATTCCAATGTAGTCAAATATGAGTATCATTCAGATGTATGTGGTCCATGTGTTTATAGAGGCTCACTTTCAGGTATACTAGAGACTAGTGACCCAGGATAAGACAATATTTAGAGAACCCCCCATGAACCTCATAAATCTATATTGAGATTTTGACCTCATGATATCCATGCTAGAAATTAAGGATGCAAGTTTAAATTAGATAGGAGTGGGATCTTCCCAGCCAGCACCTTGTATAAATTGAGTGATCTCCATAGATATTTTTGATGGATTGGAGGGATTTTGTAATGGTTTTCTAAATTATTTAATTGTAACCACTAAGGGTGGCCATCATGGCCTAGGATGAGAATATTAAACTATTTGGAGATGGATCCCATTATTATTTATAAAAATATATTCATATTTTAATTAAAGGTTTGACTAAATTTTTCTTGAAAGTGCTATCATATTTAACCTAATATTTTACCTACTTTCACCTTCACACCTTTAGACTATAAAAGATGGCCATGATCGATATTTTTGTAACAACACTTATATTTTAATGAATGAAATTTTATTTTTATACAAAATGCTTGTGTTGTGTTTTTAATTATATTTCATCTCCATTCTTAATGATTTTTATGTTTACATTAATCAGACTAACACCTTCCCATTAAATGTATCCTAAGCTTATTATGTGTTTGCATATTATAATCAATTTATGAATTATTTCATTTATATTTTCATAGTACTCATAATTTGTGTGCTAGTCTAATAGTTATCTTTGAGGTTTATGTGTGATCTACTATAATATTCTAATATTGATAATTAATGAGGGTTCATAATTAATGCATTATCCCATATTTATTCAAACACTTCCCATTGTGTACTCTTGGAGGCAGAACTTTTGGTGAAACTCAGTACATAGTTGTATAATTATGGCAACCATTCATATTTATATGTTTTATACATTAATTTAATTTTGATTCTAGAGGAACTATTTATTGCCTTACTCTCCCCTCTATTTTGGGTTTATTTCTAAAGATTGAACTACCCTTACCCTTATGTTTAGAAAATACGAGAACATGATGTATGAGCATCAATAAAAACTATAAACAATTAGACTTTTATCCAAAGAAGTATTGAACTTCTAGTGGTATCACTACATCTCTTGCAAATTATTTCGCATAGATACCATATTGAAGTCAAATACCCATAGTCGTGTCTTGTGTTGATCCCAAATCAGTTCTAAAATGGAGGATACAAGAAAATTATTTTTACCATCTTCCTCTTTGGGAATACCCAATCTCATGGGTATTTTAGAACCATATTTTGGACTATATAGTAACTAATGCTATAATGAGGGATGACATAATGTGTTTTAGGATTATCATTAGTTTTAAACTTCATGCCCTTTCCCTTACACTTATCCAAGCTTTTTGTATGCTTAAAACACATCACAATAGTTGGAGATAGAATAAGGGCCTTTAATTTAAGGTTAATTATTAGAATACCTAAAAGAATAGTTTGTTAATTAAAGATAAGGAAAAAATAATTTGTTTATTGAGTGTTTTTTATTTGAAATTATGCTTTTTGATAATAATATACTGACTATTGTTTGATTATGATGCATCCTAGAGACTAGTTCGCTTGTCACTATGGCTAGGTCCTATTATGGTCAATTAGTGTTTACCCCATGATTTTCCATATAAAATATAGGCCCAAGAACCTAGACATGCCATGATTCTAGCTAGCTTATCCCCATAACCTCTTCCAAATTTATATCCCATGATGGCCTAGTTGGTTTGATCTACCATTAACATCCTGGGAGTTATCCATGATTTACCTAGAAATACTAAGAGATATCTTCATTGTTTCACTCCTAATATGGGACAAATTATTGAAGACCACATACATTCCTATAAAAATACCCCAAAGTTCTTAAATGCATAACATGAGGATGTGTCATGTAGGCTTTTCCCCTTTATATTAATGGATTCAACATAGGATTGGTTCCTCAACATCCTTCCAGACTCTATCCCCACTAAGGACCATTTTAGTACTACCTTCCTCACCCAATTTAGGTAAGTGATAGACCCCAATTTCCTATACCATTAATTTTCTTGTAATAAATGGAATGCCAATGACATTATCAATAAATTTAATGCTAAGTTTTAAAAAATGTACAATTGGGTTACTGTATTTTATCAACCTAACACCCAAATAGTGCTCAAAATGTATAAGAATTCTTTATACCCTTAGATGACCATGTTTCTAAGAAGAGACTTAAAAATAAAAAACATATCCCTATATTATGTAGGATCCATCAAGGTAGATAGATAACTAAACCCAAAAGGCTATATGATGGCCCCCACTCCTAATGTGCTACCACATATTCCTTCATTTAGCTTATTTCCCAACACTAATCAGAATGTCTCAATACTTTAACCACTCCCTATAATGCATCAAATCCCATTGGGTCATCCCACTTAAAGCCAATACTTAAGCTTTAGTAACTTAGGGGTCCATGAACATATTCCTTGGATACCACACTAGGTAACATTGGTATAAACTAATAATACCCAAAATATAACCTAGGAGTCTAAAAATAATGAGTTGGATGTCATTCAGTGAATGATATATAAACTCAATAATGATTTCTTTAGGATAAAAAGGTAGGTGAGTAACTCTAATGCAAAGAATTCCATCAAAAAATTCAAATATCAAAGATAAATCAAGAACTACAACCATCCTGCTATTCACCTAGAACCCTCACCTAATAGGTTTCCACAAATTAATATCTTTGAAATAGCCTTACCTAACTAGCATCAAGTGCATAACATGATATCCCATGGAGAACTAGATTGAATAGAGTTTTATTCTAGTTTTGATATATTTCAAAAGTAAATGGAGGAATATTAGGTAGTTCCGAATCACCCTAAATATCTAAAATGGGTAAATCCCTTAGCACTATTATGGTGTTGGAAACCATGGATTTCCCTAGCTAGAAAGAAAATGAGTTGGAGGAGGGTATTAGTGAGGTGATAGTATTTCAAAAATTCTAAAGGAGAAATTATTCCCTCATGAATAGGAAACTAAAATATGCCCTCACTACCTTGAATCCCCCAAACAATGGTATAACCCCACCTGACCAAAATTCTAGAAATGACCCCTACCTATAAGAACTCATTAAGATAAGACTCTGATAGAGACCCCAATGGTATAAATTAAAGGTTTTTATATCATATTAGAATATATGAAGAAGACAAAACTAACATCACACTTTCTGAGATTTATTAAATCATTGAGCAACATGATCTCCTACTAAAATATTTGACCTAGAATCTAACCTAGCTAGCTCAAATAAAACCAAGTTCATACCACACTAATGTGCTCATTCACAAGAATAAAATTGGTTTTCCCCCATTCCTCTTAACCACTCAAGTTTTTTGGAAAGAACTAACATAATTTCCTAGTATATTTATGAGCCTCATCTAGTGTAATGCTAAAAGGGATATGTGAGAAGCTCAAGTTGGTCCCTATTAAGTTAAATAAGTTAGTGGTCCAATTCAAAAAGTCTAAAGTGAAATTGATAGGGGAATTATTGAATGTACACATATAGTTGGATTCTAAGCCTAGGATTCAACACTTCATAGAAATATAAGTGGTATATATTCTTGATACCTATGCTATGATCCTCAATAGAGACTGGTCCAAAGCCCCAAATGGGTATATGGCCACATTTTTCTCCCATATGTGGTTACCATGAAGAGGAGTAGCCAACCAAATTTGGGTAGATAGAGAACCTCACATGAAACTCATGATAACTTAGTACAATTACATTAATGATAAAGTAAGTCTAGTATCTTTAGATTTAAGAATCTACACATTGAGTACAAGACTTCCCAAAGACCAATCTAGCTATTACCCAAACATGCCTAGCCTATGGTCTCTTTATGTAGATGAAGCTCAATCCAAATAAGGTAGTGGGTCTAATTTTATACTTATATACCCCATATATACAAAACATTTATCATGATATAGGTTTTAATTTCCTTTAATAAATAATTTTGTGCAAGTTTAAAGCATTAATACTAGGGTTACAATTTGCATTAAAATATAAGGTAAATGAACTAAAGGTACTTAGTGACTCCGATATGGTAGTCAACTAGATCAAAAATTTATTTAAATGCAAGATATGATACTTCAAGAGGTATAAGCACATGTCTTTGGACCTAATTAAAATGTTTATCATATTTACTATCTTTTTTATCACTTTGGAGGAAAACTAAGTCACTAACATCTATGGTAGCTAACTTAACTCCCTTGGATGACAATGAGTTGTAATATTTCTCTATGGAACTCATCCCATACCCCTTTTTCCTTAACAATGTGACAAAATTCTAGGTCTTCGAGGATGACCAATAGATAATCTAATTTCTAAATAATAAGGGAAGATTTGAGACCCAAGTTATAAACAAGAAAGATAGAGACAACCTAGGGAATGAGTTGGGTAAATATGGGATCCTTAATATTCATGGGAATTAGATCTCAAAAGGGATGATTTAATTGGAAAGAGTGTTTAATACTTTAGAATCAACATTATAAGTGAATAAACCCAAGTTTGAGAGCCAAAAGTGTTGACTCATCAATCTTGACCCTGAAAAAAATCCCTAGATGGTCACTATAGGTCCTAATTGGATGGATTACAAATTCGATCAGTTGTGAAGATTACTAATGAGATATAAATATTTAATTTATTAAGCCTATGGAGACCTTATGTTATTTTACACCATAGTAATCACTCACACTATTCCCCTCAAACCTAGTCACAAACCATTTAGGCAAAGATAGAGGTTGTTATACCCAATCATGGAGCCCTTAATACACAAGAAAGTCCATAACTTACATTCTATGGGGATAATTTTTTGAGTTTCTCAATCAAATTATGATGTAGGGGCATCCCATGATGACCCTAAGTAGATCCATTTTTGGTATTAAGTTGGTCTAATAGATATATTATAGTTAATAGAGTTATTAGGAAGTCTATAGGAGGATTCTAGAGTGTCTAAAAGTACATAAAATTTGAATGTAGATTTTTCATGCCAAAAGTGCCTTTTCAAAAATTTAAATGTTATAAGACTATTCTAAGGATTTGATATGAATTTATGAAGATGGATAAATTTATCAAGTGTGTCTAAGGAGTTAATAACTGTAAGAGGTCCTTAAATTGTCATGATTTCAATGTCATAATACTAAAAGTCTCATATCATGTGAAAAATAAGAAAATACAAATGTTGACAAGAGACCATCTACGTGGAAAATTTGATCAAGAATCAATTAAGAAAATAGGTTCATTAAGAGTTATTTTTATAGGTAGGTAGTATAATAAATTTTAATGGGAAGATAGAAATGTATTGACAAGATTTTTAAAAGAAGAGATGATGAAAGTTTTGTAACACTGCTATTGAAAGAATGAGAAAATAGACTTTGTTGAGGTCCTTGCATTTATTGCATGAAATATATGTTTATAAATGGATGAGTGGATTATTATTGGTTATTAAAGTATGTTTTAAATCTAATTATTTTTTTTCTAGAGAGTCTTATCAGGAATAAAATAGAGCAAAGTCCCTGACATAGAAACAGAATTGATAGATCCTTGTTTGGAAATTTGTATGGGTTTTCTTATGCAGACTATACTTGATGATAAAGATGATTAAATGGAATTTGATGATGTTCATAAATAATATTTAAGGAATATTCATTTTTAATTTAATTTATAAATAAATAAATAATTGAAATTTGTTTGGTGTTTAGATATATTCAAATAAACCCTATTGTGATGTTATATTTTGTGTACAAGATTATGATGTGTTGTGATAAGATAATAAATTTTGTATTTATATAACCAAGGGAGATTTAATATTATTATTATTATTATATTACTGATGAAGGATTTAAAAAATGAATATTTATATATCCAATATTTATATTATACAAATAAAAAATTATGAGTTTATATCATGAAACCTACTTCCTAGATTGTTAACTGTGTTTGAGACTAAGAGTTCATTGTTATGGAAGAAGTGGTGTAGGTTGTAACTTGGAATTGTGTTTTAAAATAAAATATAGGTGGTTTATATTGTTTAAGGATTAAACATGAGGCAAAATTAATAACATCATTGCTAATTTGAATCTAAACCTGGATACTTTACTTTCTTGTGACTGTGTATTGGAATTTACAGAGGTAATTGATGAAAACCACGAGGTGAATTATTTTTTAATGTTATTGCCAGTGTAATTAAATATAATTAAAATTTTTAGAGTCTTATATAAGATATATAATTAATCTTGAGGTATTAAACCTAAACATAGATCCATATTCAGTCTTTTCTTGACACAAACAAGGATTTTGGTGTGTAAATGCATAAAAATGGTTTGAATAGTGGAAATAAGAGTTTGGAAAGGTTAATGAGGTACATATAGACCAATGAAAACCATTTGGAATATTTTAAACCATTATTAATTCCCTCCATGTAAATTTTTAGTCTCTCAGGTTTGATTGAGATAAAGTAAATCCTAAATTAGGGTTTGGGAGGTTTGGGCATTTCTGATTGGTGAAAAATTATAAAATTTTATAATTTGGTATATTAAAATTTAATAAAGGTGAATCACATAAATTTAAGTTTTTAAGGAGTCAATAATATGGTCTGAAGTAGACCGAGTTAGAAAAAGGGGTAAATAGGCCTAAAGGGTTAATTAGAGACCTTGAAAGGACCAAAAGGACTATAAAAATAATGAGTTAATGGAAGAAAATTTATAATTAGATGGTTTTGGATAAAGGGTATCTAAATTTTTGTTTATTTTAGTTTTATACTACCGTAAATGTATGGAATTTCAATAAAACCCATAAAAATGACTATAAGGATTGTTTTAAAACAAGATAGAGTTGTATTAAGAGAGGAATTTGAGAGTTGTAAGGTGTTTATGAGTTGAAGAGTGAATAGGGAGGACTAAGAGAATTTTTAAATAAATATCAAAGCATATGAATGAATAAGATGACCATACGAATATATGCACTATTGCATGATAAATTGAACTAAGATACCCTTGTAAAAGGTAGTGAATAAGAATATCAGCTTAAGATTTTTTCTTTGTACATGCTCTACATCAACTTGGGTGGCTGCCATGGTACTCATATGAAATAAAAATTGATAAATTGACCTATGTGTAGACTTAGAAAACTTAAGTTGAGATTCAAAAATATATAATTACTCATTACTTTCCCTTGATGAAGTAATCTAAATGGTGAGTGGATATCAAATGATGTCCTTTTTAAACAACTTTTTGGGATACAACTAGGTCTTAGTTAATTTTGAATATAGGACCAAGACCACCTTCACCACCAATTAGGGCACATTTGTTTATAAACTAATTCCCTTTGGGTTTATCAATGGTGACACAACTTTCCAAAGAGAAATGGACTTTGATTTTGATGGACTGATTAGTAAATGCATAATAATATATATGGATGACCTAACTATGTTTTTTAAATATAGGTCAGATCACATATGCCAATTGTAGCAAGTATTTGAAAGATGAAATAATGTATGATATATACCTAAACCCAAATAAGGGCATGATCAATGTCACTAAAGGTAAGATTCTTTGTCACATTGTCACACAAGAAGGTATTGTTATCAATCCTAAAAGGGAGGATGTAATTTATTAACTACCTTCACCTAATAGTAATAAAAAACTAATATTATTCTTTGGGAAAATAATCTTTGTTCATAATTTCATTTATTGATTTGATGAAATTGTAAAACACTTGAATGATATGATGAAATAGGATGCAAAGGTAAAATGGAATGATGATAAGAGAAAGTAAGATATAAAATATGCCATTATGCAAGCCCCAATTCTCATCAGCATAGACTATAAAAAATATTTATATATCTACCCCTTAAATTTTGAACACACCATTGTTTCTTTACTCACCCAGAGATTAAAGGGAGAAGAACACACCATTACTTTCATGAGCATCAATATCAAGGATGTTAAGCTAAGATATTCTACCCTAGACAAGTATGTATATGCCCTAGTCAAGGTGCTGAATAAATTTAGACACTACATACTCAATAATAAGGTGCATACAATTTTCCAAAACCCAAAAATGAAGTAGATGCTAGGGTAAAACAAGTTGGGTCAATGTAAAGGTTTATGGATGACAAAATTAAAAAAGTATGACATGGAAATCAAACTAGCCAATTTGGTTAGAGGATAGGGCCTTATCCAGCTAATAATTGAGATAGATCTAAGAATAAATATGTGTCAAGTAGACCAAGGGATAATGCTATAATTAAAATGGTATGCCCTGGTTGTACACTTCTTACTCTATGGAAACACACCTTTGGGACTCAACCATATACAAAAGAATGCCCTCTAAATAAAATATACATAATACATGCTGAAGAAGGGATTTATCTTCAGAAAGATGATGAAGGATTATACCTTCAATGATTTTCATGAGAGGAAGCCAAAGAGACAATGGCAAATTTCCATGAAAAAATAGTAGTTGGTCATCATGTAGCAAATGCTATGATAAACAAAATTCTTTGGGCGTGTTACTAATGTCCCACACTATAAAAATATATTCATTCCCATGTTTACATTTTCCATCAATTCTATACCTTTTATAAAAGGGAAACCCATATATCAAGGTCACTATAGCTCATCATGGAGTTAACACCATTTTCCTAATGGACGTTAGATTTTATCAACATCATCAACCACATTTCATCAATCAACCATAAGTTTTTTTTCATGGGCACATATTATTGCATGAGATGGTCTAAATTAGTCTCAACTAAAAGAAGCAATACTATTGAGGTCATCAAGTTCTTGGAAAAAACCATAACCACCTATTTTGTGGTCTACATATCCTTGGTGTGTGATAATGGTCTTACCTTTTAATTGAAAAAAATCAAAAAATGGTCCTATGACAATGGAATCACTCTCAAGTTTTAATCCAATCACTACCCTTAAGGAAATGGATTATGGGAGTCCACTAATAAGAATTTAATAGATTCCATCTAGAATTAAACTAGAGAGAAACCTAAAGAATGACACTCATTGAGAAATCTTGCTCTATGGGCTAACCACATCAGGTATAAACAATCCTTAAAAAATTATACTTTCCTTTTATTTTATGGAATAATGTTGATCCTATTAGTCACACATAGAATTCCAACTTATAAATTCATGTAACATTTTATGGAACCATATGATAAGGTGAATTCCAAACTCTTAGACATAATTCAGTTAGATTATGTTTGGGATAAGGCTCTGTTAGGCTTCAACAAGAATTTGGATATAGTCAAAAGATGATTTGATAAAAGAGATAAGATCAATACCTTTAGAATCTCTAACCTATTCCTACTGTGGGACAAGGCTCATGAAAATAAGGGCCAACATTTGAAATTTTATTCCCTTTGGATTATCCAATATTAGATAGCTAAAATACTAGGTTAGAATCCCTTCCACCTAAAATATATTGAGGTAAATGATCTACAAATACTCATGAACAAATAATTCATGAAAATCTATTTATTGATTATCATATCTAGCATAATATTTGAGTAATTTGGGTAAGGGTTGGTAATTTATATATTACATTAGTTTGATTTTATTTTTTGTTTGACTTTTTCATGTGTAAGATTTTATTTTGTGTTTTTTTACTTTGGTTTTTATCTTGTTTTTTTTTGTTGTGTTCCTCTGGTGCTGATCCCTATTAGTAGTTTTTCCATCTGATGGTCGAAGCCCATGAATAATTATTGAGAAGTAAGGGACCCAGGTTAAATCATTGATCCAAATAAGATAATAATGGTAACTAAACCTCTTTTACATTTTATATCTAGGAGGCCAATTATTATATGAGAAACAAATGGATTTTAAGATATGCCACATCTAAATAAAGCCACTATGTTGGACATAATGTAACATGTCAAGAAAAGGTAAGACCATTCAGGCTAATTAAGAAGTGAATGGGTATTCATAGCTTCCTCATAATACATTCACACTTGGGTTGGTCCCAAAAAATCCATAGATGAGGCTAAAAAACAAAATAAAAATATCTTCACAAGTAATCTTGGAAAATATGGGGAAAACATGCAAAATTTATATTCTAAGTCTTCTTCATAAGGGCCATTTAGGCAACATCCATCATAATATTTATAGAGTAGTTAGTAGTGGATAAAGGCCTTAAATAGGACTATAGGTATCTATATTTATGATATGGATGCCTATCTAATAGCAAATAAATTTCCAAACCATCCCCATTAATGCTATCAAGCCATTAACACACTTGAAGGATCAAAATACCCAGTTCGTCATTTATTAGTTGAGGAGAGTCTAGAATTAAATGGAAAATTGAGAACCACTTATTACACAAATTGGCATCCATATATAATATAAAATATTAGTATGAAACTTATTATTACATGAATTTAGTACCATATTTTTTGATATATTTGAACATCTCTATTATAGTATATGTTCTTTTTAGGATTAGAAAATGAACTGATCAGGATCTAAGTGCTTGTCATCACTTTCCCCATGGAATTTGAAATTTATTGTTTCAAACACACTTCCTTTTAATATAAATGAGGGACCCTTAAAATCATCAAAAATAGAGCTCATAGATCCATTCTCTCATTCTGATTAAATTTTTTTGAGCTAGTTCTTTGAAATCTTATGTTGTCATGATTTCCCCAAACAATGCTAAGACTAAACTATTTTATGAATAAGGTAGGATTTATTATTTTGAGGACTTATAGTACTAAACTTATAGGTAAAATTTCAAAATAATTTCTTGGAACCTTAGTCCTTTCTCAGTGAAATAAGTGTGGCATCCTATGTACCAATTTAAAGCTTGAATGTCGACAGGGTAAGTTATTAATTCGTTAAACATATTTTCACTTTCACTTATTATTTTCATGGGTTTTATAGGAATGAATGGACCACTAGATAAGAGTCATGTTTTAGTTTTTATATATGTAAGATCAACTAGTCTCCCAGTCATTTCAAATATGTCAAAGCCTAGGGGAGCCATACCTTGTTAGAATACACCATGTAGCCTGATGTCAGATCAGCTAGTATCATAGTCCTATTAGTGATATTAGAGCTTAGGGGAGCCCATATGATAAGCTTGATATCATATTGGATATTATCCAAATCTTTTTAGAGATGTTAGAACTTGAGGGAGACTAACATAGTTTGATCATGCCATATTACCTGATGTTAGATCAGCTAATATCCCAATCTTGTTAGATATGTCAAAGACTAGGGGATCCCATCCTAGTCATAATATACCACATAGCCTAATGTCAAATCAACCAGTCTTCTAGTTTATAAGAGATGTCAAAACTAGGGGAGCCTTGTCATGTTAGAGTATGCCACATAGTCCAATGCTAGAGTGGTTGGTCTCTCGATCTTGTCAGAGATGTAAGATCCTAGGGGAGCCCCATAAATTCAGATCTTTCCATGTATCCTAATGTAAAAAAAATACCCTCCTATTCTTATTATAGATGTCAAATCATAGGGGAACTTGACCTAGTCATATCATTCCACATAACACAAGCAACTAATGAGTATGTGCCCCCCTAATGTCATGAGATGGTCTGAATGAAGTATGGGTGGAGACTAAGGACTAATAAAAGGATGACATGTTTCCCTAAATGGCATCTCACTCTCCTAAGGATATGAAAAATATGTACAAGGATATGTTTAGGTGTTGACTATTGGCGTGAGAACTAATGGGAATATAACATATATCATAAGGAAAACTACTTGGGAAGCCTCAAGGAGATGTGACCATGTGCCTACCATGATCTAGGAATAAATGAAATAGGAATTTTGGATTGGTTGGATTGGTTTTAAAATGTCACATCACCATTTCTAAATTTGGCTGGCATCACAAGATCATGAGATCCAACTTTAACACTAGATTGTGAAATAAAGAGATTAAATCAAGCCAACAATGAAAATTTTAATCCATAGTAAGTGAGTCTCAAAATGACATTAATTTAGGGGAGCGAATGTATGTTTTTATAAATATCCCAAGAAAGGCTTGCTAATGGTTATCAACATATATACCCTCAGAATAAAATCAACTCCTTGTCTTTTGATTTTCATTACATACCCCTATGTTTTTTCCCCTACACTCAATACTTTTCTATTGGTCTCCATATTGCTATAATCAATGTGTCTTCTTCAAACCCAAAATCCACTCCTAAGTACATAGATATCTTGTTCCCAGAAGGCTTGAATCTATTTAAGAATTAAAATGAGGTGTTCAAATCTATCAAATAAGTACCAAGGGACTCAGCCTCCAATAGTGATGATCAAGATGAGTTTAAATATGACTTGTGGGATTATAATAAGCATGGTATATATAGATTTGTATCTAAACTTAAAATGTTCTCCTTTACTAAATTGCTTAACAAACTAATACTCACTACTAAGTGAGTTCAATATAGAATCCATGATTGGGTCTGTTCAGCTAACTCTTGGCACCAAATCATTAACATCTCTTTGAATACCTAAAATATGTATTAATCTCTCCTAAATTTCAAATTTTCATATGATTTAGTAGAGATACAATCATGGAATAGTAGTTTTTAAATTTATGAGGTTGTGAAGGACTAGGCCAAGAATTTGTATGCCAAGTGGGTGATCAAGGAGAACATCAATGTGTACACAATCTACACTTTCTGGGAGGAGGTACATGTGGGTATGATTTTATTGAACTAATTTTTTGGGGCCCCAAACTACTTTCATGTCAAAAAATAATGGGTATCCTTGATCCAAATTATTCTCACTGGCTTCAAGGTCCCAAACATTGGAGGGTTAATCAAGTTTAAGTTGGTTAATGCCATAACAGATACTTGAATAGATGGGAACTTCTTTATGATTATCTATCTCATAGATGCATTCTATGGGAGACTCACCTTCAAACCATCTAATTTCAGTAGATAGTTCTAGGGGGATCAATAGTCTATGTAGTCTATTATAAGATATACATCCTATACTATAGGAACCATATTTAAGATATCTATGAGTAATTCTACCCACTAGCATACGACATAATCAATGATTCCTTAATACCACATTTATCATAGGAAATTAGAGACTCTCTTATAGCTATTGAAAATTACTAGTACTTTTATGAGTACATGGTGATTTGAGTCACAAGAATTCTCAATCATCCCCTCCACCTACCATACTTCATCCTAGATCACCTATTAGAATATGAGATTACATACCAATTGTTGGAGGGTGTTTTTTAGATTTTACATTGACCACCAACAAAATTCATGCCTACCACCCCTAATTACCATTTGGCACTATGTGTACAAGGCTTTCCCTCCTCTCCAAAAAATGGTGACTGGGCAAGATTCCTTTCATCTAGGGAGAGATAAAATCCAGCATTACAACCCTAAAGGCATGATCAAGGCTCATTTGGTTAATTATTTAACTTTCTTCAACATCAATCATGGCCACCAATCAGAGGATGATGATGAACTATATTTAAATGTTATATATGACCAAGAGGTATTAGCCCAAATCGTAGCCTACAAGAAGAATAAGGGAAATAAGGTCTAGTCAAGACCATCTAAGGCCCCTCTTGCACTTGATCATTTTGTAGAGAATGTCACCCTAACTTCTCCCATGATTTATAGAGGGATTATACAAAGTATTCCACCACATTCTCTTCCATAAGCACCTACTCCTTGTGCCATGGATTTACCTCTTCCTTCTTCAATAGAACCTTCTCCTCATTCCCTATATCCACCTCTTCCTCCTCTTATAGATTTGATAATTCTTCCCTAGTTAAGCTAGACCCACATATCTCAATGTTAGGTAGCCCCAACATAGGAATATCAACCACTAGTACCTCATTGCCAAGCTTCATAGACCTTGAGGTTCAATGTCAGTAGTAACTTAGAGGTAATCCTAGAGTAAGGATCCTACAAAGTGTTAATGCATATTTCTCCCCTCACTCCTTCCACTTTTTAACTCCCTCTCATGATGATACTATGTTATGCACCCCTTCCATAAGTTACTCAAGTGGTGCCTCATCTCTTCCCTATTGTTCCCCCTCCATTATTTACCTAAGTGACCTTGGCCCAAGTCCTCTCAATAATATTCACTTATTCATTTCCCTCTACCCCAATCCATTATCTAACTCAAGATGTCCTTGGTACATCCCTTTGGTATACTTCAAATCCATGAACCTATAAGGTTATCTCCTTTGATAAACATAACTATAATCTCTAAGAGTGCACTTAAAGTGGTTAAAAACATCTCAACACATCCTTCCATAGTCCAAAAACTTTTTTAGTTGTACCCACTACTCTTTCTATATCCTTAAGTCTATCTAGCATAGCAACTAAGATTGATCTAAATAAAAGAGTCAAGAAGTAGAAGGTGACTCACCCTCATGATTTAGTCTATATACCTTTAACTCTAGACCATCTTCCTCTACTAATCTATATGGTTCCTCTAACACCAGCAATTATTTATCTATGAATTAATCCCAAACTCCTTATTTTCATCACCCTAGGCATCCATGGATTTGATTTCAACCAACTAATATCTTATTTTATGATGAATACCCATCTCCTAGGAGTCATTACCCCTTAGGTGGGCATGACCCAAGATCAATGGTGAAAATAGATGTTTTTTTGGGTCTCCCCCTTCATCCTTCATTCTTCATCCCTTCTCTCCCCTGCCCCCTTCTCCT
Source organism: Torreya grandis (assembly GCA_037957365.1). Taxonomy (NCBI): domain Eukaryota; kingdom Viridiplantae; phylum Streptophyta; class Pinopsida; order Cupressales; family Taxaceae; genus Torreya; species Torreya grandis. Next base: position 778,714 of record JARHVA010005410.1, on the reverse strand, counting down.
CCACCACTTTCATAAATCACACCTTCTAGTTCCTTTACCTCCTCTCCACCTCATTCTCTGATCATCACCACCATCTTTACCACTCCTCAAAAACCTTACAAAACCTAGGGGATGTTCTAAATATCCAAAGTGTCATAAATGATAATACAAGTTAACTCAGACATGCAATGAAATTTTGACCATGCCATAAGGATCATGAAGATGACCCTCATGCATAAATTCATCCAAGAGGGGAACCTAATGATCTGGCATACCTAGTAGGACTTGTTCTTCCTAGCCAAAGTGAGTAACTCCATTGAAGAGGAAAAGGTAACTAATTACCCACTCTCCATTCTTTGGGAAACCCATGACATGTTAGAGAATATCCTTAAGGATATACAAAATCAAGTCTAGACCCTAGAGTCCTAGGTAAATATATCCTTCCCCATTGAGCTAATTAGGTAGCTCAAGGATTCCCTCTTACTATTATCAAATTTGGGGAATATAGTGGAAAATATGGTAGAGACCAAAGTTCTCATCCAATGAACTTAGGATTATCTAGAGAGGATCATGGATATTTATGGGAAATGTAAGAATCTCTAGGTGATAGTTAATAAAGGCATGTTCCTAGAGTTGAAATTTATTCCTACCTCAAACTTGAGACAATATAAGATGTATTTTAGGAACATGAAACCTACTTTGGAGGAGTGGTTTAATATAGCTCAATCCATAGCTAGATCATTAGAATTTGGTAGGAAAAATATATTGGCATACTTTAAGTAATTAAATATATTTATGTTGCTCCACCTATATGGCACTCTATTATACAAGGGAGAGTTTAGATCCCACTTACGTCACTTTGACTAGGTCATGAGGAAAAAGGTCACTAAGGTAAAGAAGGAAGGGGCTTAGGTAGCTCTCAAGATTTAAACACAATCCATGGTGAGTATCAACCAGGTGTCTGGGGTCTAGGTGTCATTAGAGGCTCCCTTTTAGGTGTACCAAAATTAGTGACCTAGGATGAGATAATATTTTGAGAACATCTGATGAACCTTGATAATATTGATTGATATTTAAACCCCATGGTAGCCACATTATAATCTAGGGATGCAATGTCAAAGTAACTATGAAGTTGATCCTTCTAACCACTACCTCATATCACTTGAATGGTCCCCATAAATCTATTTGATGGCTTGGATTTATTTTGTTTTGCTTTTTAATTGTATTATTTTAACCATTAAGAGTGGCCATCATGTCCTAGGATGGGAATCTCATGATATTTTTATGTGAATCACATCCTTATCTATAAAAATATTAGTCATATTGTGATTATAGGATCAACCAAATTTTAATCAGAAGTGGTGTCTGATTTAAGCCAAGAATTGACCTACTTTCTCTATAACCCCTTTGAACTATAAAATTTGGCCAAGATCAATATTTTTGTAAAATCACTTGTCTTTTAATGAATGCAATTTTAGTTTTTAAAAAAAAAATATTTTTTGTTTAAAATTATCTTTCATATCCATTTTGAATGATTTTTAATTTTGGATTAATCAAAATAACACCTTACCATTAAATGTATGCTAAGGTTATAGCATGTTTGTCTATTATAATCCCTTTTTCAACTCTTTTTTACTCTTTTCACACTACTAATAATTTGTGTGATATTCTACTATCTATCTTTGAGGTTTATGTGTGATCTATGATAAGCTTATAATATTGATAATTAGTGAGGGCTCATAGTTGAGGAATTCTCACCTATTTATCTAGACACTTCCTATTGTGTATTCTTAGAGGTTGAATTTTTGGTGAAACTCAATACACATTGGTATAACTACGGTAAGGTAACTTGGTCTTATGGTAGAGATGTTGATTCCATTTTCAATCTGGAGGCACTCTTTCTTGCCTTACTCTCCCCTCTCTTTTTGGGTATGTTTTTTAATAATTCACTACCCTTCCCCTTATTTTTATAAAATAGGATATTATAACATATGAACATTAATAACAACTCTAGACAATTAATCCTTTATCCAAATAACTATGTATTGAGATTCCAATGGTGGAACTACATCTCTTGGATATTATTTCATGTAGAATACTTACTAAAGTCAAATACATATATCCATGCCCTGGGCTGATCCCAAAATAGTCTAAAATGGAGGATGAAAGTCCGTCCATTTTCCCATCTTCCTCTTTTGGAATACCCAATCTCATGGATTTTTCAAGACTATGTTTTAGACCTAATAACAATAATCATTACTCATAAACATAATACCTTCCATAGGGTGTACATAATTCTTAATTTACATGGTTTAACAAAATATAACACATGAATTAAAAAAACATAGACTTTTCCATTCCATAGAACCTTTAAATTTACTTCTTAGAAAGATACTATGGATTAAATATTATACAAATAATAAAATTACTTTACTTGACCTTACATGTTTAAATAAATAAAAATAATAAATGGTATACCTCAGATAAGGAAAACCTAATGAATCTTGACTCAATTTCTTAGCCTATTCTCCTTCTATTCTTTTCTTGCACTTAAAAAATTTTACAACCTACATGAATACTTGATGTTTCCCTCAACCTACTACTCTCCATTTTATATTTTGACTAAGTCTAGATACTAAATATGAATTATATAACATCTCAATCTTGTAAATTTATAAAATACCTATCATGGTTTTACCCTTTAGTTATATACAATCCCAGTACTGAAAGTATTGCATTCATTATCTCTTTGTGCCTAAATTATGTATCTCTTAGTCCTACCATATATTATTCTGATGACCAGGCCCTCTATACTATGAAATATTATCTAAACTTAATAATTATATTTATTTATGAGTTTTGGACCTATATCTATATAGCCTACTAAACACTTGCATCTCATCCACACAACTACATCAATATAAGTGTCCATTTTCCAACTAAGTGTCCAGTGTTCAAAAGTAATCCAATTTTTAAATAAAACCTATCTTTAAGTAATTTAGTGTTAGATATTTCAAATGGATTGGTGTGTGTGTGTGTGTGTGTGTGTGTGTGTGTGTGTGTGTGTGTGTGTGTGTGTGTGTGTGTGTGTGTGTGTGTGTAATATCAATCCTCTTTCATTCCTCACCTAAAAAACATTTAGGGATCACAAGGAAACTTATCAAGATATACTCAATCAATAATTTAAGTGAGAAAACCTACCATATTCATCACTATTTCTATATCAATCATATATGTGTTGCTATTATAGGTTTAAAGTACCAAAGGAGTAACCTATGAGCCATATTTGAAAAGTTAAAAGTTAGGTCATTATGTGTACTTGCTTATTACATATTATAATCTTATGTGCACACAACTAAATATGTAGGGGATAACTATATAAGTCTAAGGCCCTCTTTAGAGTATTGGCTTTGTAATTAGTACCCATTAACAAATGGGTCCTTAAGGTGGCTTGAAACCATATTCTAAGTAACCCTTTTTTCCATAGTCACTTTAATAGTGAGGATGCTAGGGTTTTATTATTTTATGAAGAGTGATAATTTATGCACATAATCTAAAGACATCATAAGAAATATGAAAGAAAATTGAGAAGGATATAGCTAGTCATATATATATATATATATATATATATATGACTAGCTATATCCTTCTCAATTTTCTTTCATATTTCTTATTTTATGAAGAGTGATAATTTATGCACATAATCTAAAGACATCATAAGAAATATGAAAGAAAATTGAGAAGGATATAACTAGTCATATATATATATATATATATATATATATATATATATATATATGACTAGCTATATCCTTCTCAATTTTCTTTCATATTTCTTATGATGTCTTTAGATTATGTGCATAAATTATCACTCTTCATAAAATAAGAAATATGAAAGAAAATTGAGAAGGATATAACTAGTCAATATATATATATATATATATATATATACATATATATATATATATGCAATCACTACTTCATACATGTCACATGCATCTAGTTTAGACACCAATATCGTCACAATTATCCAAATCCAATGTAGGTGTCTGAGGCCATAAAATGGAAAATTACAAAATTGGATGGCTATTCTAGGATCCTAATCCAGTCCACCTTTTATTTTATTTGATCCTATAACTTCATGTGAATATTAAAAAAACTAAGTAATCTTGTTTTAAATTTATTGAAATATCAATCAATAGTTCTACTTTCTATTTTTTGTATATATTAGTATTTAAATTTGAAATATTGTTTATATGAGTTTACAAATTAGTTAGCCTTCTATATATCTATTTATCAACCTTGTGCTTATTTATTTATATATTATTAACCCTATTTACTATTGTACCATTAATTTAGGGTTTATCACGAAGGTCTACAACCCTAAAAAATAGTAAACATTTGTCCTTTTAATAGACAATAAATTCATGCACTTAATCAAATTGGTATCCCATGAAAAAACACTTAGAACTAAATCTTCCTCAGTAGATGGAAAGATAAAGTAAAAATAAATTATCATGGTCATTGAGATTAAACATTATAAATTTATAATCAAGGAATCCTCCAAAAATATATTGAACTTGTTATCCTTGTTATCCCATTATAGTCTCCATATTCTTACAAGCTAAGTTGACCACAAATATAATTAACATGGAAAAACTTGTAGTTTTTTCAATTAAAACAAAAAAATTGTTACTTTACTCTTAACACATTTTTTCCCTAACTACCTACTATGTTGCATAGTAGCTTTAACATTTTTATAATATAGATTAATGTCTCCCCCCTGCAAACCAAAACAAAGGGGAGGGGGTTGACTAATTCTATAACCCTTTATTAAAAAAAATAAAATATCTTAGAATTTGATAATTCCATTGCCTATTTTTATGGAATTAAACATAAATGGATTAATTATAAATGCAAATCCTTAACAAAATACCCAAGCAAAGTGCTTAAAATTAAATTTTTGATTATAGTCTATTATAGTAAAATCCTTGTGAAGTAGTTAAAAGCTATCATTCATGGAATTAGATATGACAATCTCAAAACTATTTAAATTTCAATATTATCACTAGGGAGACTTATGACAATAGTTCTCTAAGGCTAATGCAAAATTGTTCATGGTTTAGAATGTTACCTAAAATGAATTACTAGCTATGAGAAGCTAGTTTATATAAGACACAAATGATTGCATATGTATGCTATTATCTTATTTATATATTTTTAATTATATTTTCAATTTCTCTCTCCATATTCCCTCCCTATACATTACAATAATTATTTCAAATCTCAATTCATATCTAAGGCTAGCTTCAATGTCCAATCCTAGCACCTAAAAAACAAAAAATGGAAACTCAATATTCCCTGATAGAAAAAAATGATAAACATATATAATAAAATGCTAAAATAAAATATTTGAATGAATAAAGGAAATTTGAGTATAGTATAACATCATAAAAATATAAAAACATAACTATTATCTAATTTAAATAAAAAATAGTAAACATGTTTTTTATTTGATGGGGTAAAATTTATGGTTTATAGGGACCTAAAACTACAATTCAGTAAGATATAAAACCAACAAAAATAAACTAAATGAAACTAGGAAATGCTGGTCTACTAGATGCTAAACATAGGCAAAATTATAGTGAACAATAAGAGTAGAGAATAAATAAGACTAAAAACTAATTGACCCACTATATTTATTTTGAAGGAGCGTATTTCTTATTGCCTCTATCTTTATTCTTATCACTACTAGACATACCTCTAGTCTGGGTGTTGTATCCTTATACCAAATCTGTATTGTGCTCTTCCATCATTTTTCCTCCTTAGATCTTGATTTCTCTCTCTTAGTAGTGGAACTTCCTAAGGTGATAGTGAGAATATCCTTTTCTCTTTTACTAGGGGTGTCATTTGGCATTATTTTATTTCCTTCTATCATATTCGGGTTGTCTAAAATGTCCCTTAGTTTTCCTCATTCATTCTTTAGGTTATTTGAATGCTCCATAAATGGGACCAATTGCCTTCCCAAAATTTTCAAGTTTTCATGAAAGTCATCTAGTTTCTTCCTAATCCTAGTTGGGAAGTGCATTATTTCACTTTCTTCATCCCTTCAAACTTCCATTGATTTCATTTCATAAAATTTAAAATTGAGGTTTTAAATATTGTGGGAGAACTCTAGGCTTCTACTAACTTTATTTCCCATACTCTTCTCCTTGGTAGGAGATTCACATGACTTATTTTTTTAATTTTTACCAACCACTCATGGGAAAGGAACTAGGTAGGGATAAAGAGATGGTTCATTATTCCTATCTTTGGTTGATTTATTTAGGGCCTCCCCCAAGTTATTCACCTTTCTACTATCCCTAAGATTGATCTCTTTACTCCTCATAGGTGTCCCTCTCTTGGTTAGAAAAAAGATAAACACTTGGTGGATTATATTAGAAGATGGATTATATTTGAAGGTTAAAATAGTATACTCTAGAGACATATGAAGATAGTAAGGGAGGCTTATGTCATGCCCTTTTAAGTTATTTAAAATCATAAAGTGATGTGAAAATATATGTGTAAACTTTCCTTCCTGAATTAAATATCTCAATACCTAAAGGTATATATTATGAAACCTCCTTGGAAGGTCAACCCTAGGGAACATTTTTTTATTGGTCTAAAACACATATTCCATCTCAAAAAATTATTGCATTAACTCTCACTTTCACCTTTTTTCCTTGAATGATATGGTTCCTATATATGCGCTTATTGTGATCCCTATGTCACTAGGGAACAATGGAAAAGTAAGAGACTCAATTTTAATTCTTAGAGGACTTGGGGATTGATTTTTTTATAAAAATATTATGAGGAATATCAAAAATAGTAGATATTTGGTCACCACTTTCAAATTTTACAAGTAGACCCTACTATAAAGACAACAAATGTTTATGTAGTGACATGGTTTCTTGCTAATCTCTATGAATTATTTAAATATTTGTCAATGATTTCATAAAATATAAATATAATGGATATTTAAAATATTATCTAAGATAAATTTGTTCATGGGTGGATCTAAGAGTGAGTAGGGTAAGTCAGAAAAGAGAATGTACCTAAGAAGATCAAAGATACTAATTATGATAACTTTTAAGGCAAAGACACATGAAAATAGCATATACCAACTCTATAATAATGCTCAAAGCTAAATAAATGTAGTTCAAGATTCAGAGGAAGAAAAATTCATATGCATAATAGTATAATTTGCATAAAATTACTCACTCATAGTAAATTGCATAGCACATTTAGTTGTGAAAGAAAAGAAAACAGAGCATGTATACTATCAAATTTATTAGCCTAGTGTTAAACTCAAACTAACATATGTATATATAAAATGTAATTTCCAAATTAGGCTTTATAAAATATACTATTATTCATTTATAATAATGAGAATTAATAAATCATAGAACACAAAACATAACACTACAAACAAACTCTAAAATTCTTTGGCTTTTTGCATAAATTCTGGTAACAGTTATTTTTTGAAATACAAATGAGGGACACATCGCTATTTATAGGATTAAAAATTTCTAATAAAAGTTTAATTGGGAACAAAAAAGGCACGTAGATATAGCTAAGTGGATTAAAATACCACATTATAATGGAATATTCTACATTTGAATTTATCAAATGAAATAATATATTCTACAGGCCTAGAGTTGGTTGTTAGTTGGTTGGTTGTTGTTATTGTTATTGTCTTTATTTTTTATCAACTTTTGTTGGAAATATTTTCATTGATGTCAAAGGTCTAGCATTATTGGCTATATACGCCCCATTGCATTTAGTGGTGTTTTTAATATTCATACCTTGGCTAATGTGTGTTAATATTTATTTAATATTAATTAATATTTTTATGGTTGCATATAAGTCAAAAGAGGGCCCATGGAGAAGTCAAAGAGTCATGGGGTAAAATATTAAAGAGGAATGGGATTCATTTTCTCATGAATAGTCATCTTGAGTAATTCCAAGAGTCACCATGTGAGGACAAAAGAGGTATGGCACATTTTTCCATGAAGGGACACTTTAAGGAATACAAAAAGTCACCAAGATAAAGACAAAAGAGGAAAGGATGATTTTTATTATGAAGGGTCACTATATGAATTTTCAAATGTATGGATATGAAGGTTCATGCAAGTTTTTCACCATTTTCCATGAGGATTGAAGGGTCATAAAGGGTGAATGCCAAAGGTCATTTGGAAAGCTATAAATAAAGGCTTGAGAATCCATTTTTAATATGCAAGAGAGTGCATGGTTTGTATTTGTTTTCAAAGAGAGAAAAGTAAGAGATATTGTAGATTTCTATCATTTGTTGAGTAATCAACATTGAGAGATAGTTGTGTTTTATACACAAGAGGGGTTGGTGCTCTTATGGGTTGGTGTTCATAAATAGTTTCTATGTTGGTACTCAGCAAAGGGTTTGTGCTCCTATAATTTGGTGCTTGTGAACTTTGTATTTTGAGTTGGTGCTCATTCATATACTTCATATTATTCTGCATGATTTTTCCTAGTTTGGGTTTCCACATAAAAATATGTTCTCTCTCTCTCTCTCTCTCTCTCTCTCTCTCTCTCTCTCTCTTTTATGCTATGAAAATTATTATTTCAGTTTTATTGCATATATTAAATGTATGATTGAGTGGTTAATTAAAATAAATCATATTAATTAAAAGATATATAATATACCGATTCACCCCCTCATAGTATATTTCATGCTTAATAATTGGTATCAGATTAGGTTCATTTCAAAAAAGTTTTACAGCTTGAAGGAAGACCAGGAAAGCATGATGGCTAGATCACATAAAGGATTTTATAACAATAAAGCACCTTTGATGGGATGAATTATGTCTTTTGGAGTACAATGATGAAGACTTTTTTGATGGCCCTTAGATTTGACATATGTAAATCAAGGATGGAGGAATATGAAGAGACACAGACATTTTTAACTACGTTGACAAAAAAGAAGGCAAGTGAAAATAATGCTAAAGCTTCAAATGTTATTTTAAGTGGTTTATGTGAATCAGATTTTGTTAAATTTATGCAATGTAAATTTTCTCATGAAACTTAGGTAAAACTTGAGAATATTTACAAAGGTGATGGTAAGGTTCAGTAAGCTAAGCTTTAGACATTCAGAAGATAGTTTGAGAGTTTGAAGATGGAAGAAGAAGAAAATATAGCAATTTATCTCTTATGAGTTGATCAAATAGTCAATCAAATTCAAGGTCTTGGAGAAAATTTAGATGAATTGACTATGGTTGAAAACGTTTTGAGACCTCCACCACTGAGATATGATGCAAAATTTTTTGGAAAATGAAGAAATAAAGAACTTAGCCAAGCTAAAGATGGATGAGCTTCATGGTATTCTTATAGCATATGAGATGTAGACTGAACAAGATAAACCTTCAAAGAGAGAAGCAACATTCATGACATCAAAGAAAGAAAAGGATAAAATTCAAGAGTAAAGTGATAATTCTAATGATGATGAAGATGAAAATTGAGCTCTATTCATTTTCAAGCTGAAAAAGGGAACAAGTAAATATCAAGGAAAATTACCTTTTTAATGTTTTAATTGTGGAAAGATTGGACATTTTTCAGCTAGATGCCCAAATAAGGGTAATGATTACAATGAAGAAGGAAAGTCTACATACAAGAATAATTTCAAAGGAAAATTAAATAAGAGATTCAAGAAGAAGATTTTGTATTCTAAAGATCCTAGCTCAGTTGAAGATAATGGAGTTAGTGACTCAGAAGAAGAATATATTATATTCATGGCCAAACATGAAGATACCTTCATAAGCAAAAGTACAAATGATCAAGAAGAAGAATAGGATGAATCTAAAGTGAATCTAGAAGGAGAACTCATTTTTGCCTTTGAAGAGTTAAAATCTCTTGAAAATAAGAATCAAAGATTAAAGCTCTAGATCGATAAAAATGAAAAGGAGTCAAAAGAAATAATTGAAGATCTACAAACATACTTTGAAGAAGCTAAGAAGAATGAATAAGATCTAACAACATAGTTGAAAATAGTAATTAAATAATGTGAAAGGTATGTTATTGAAATTGCTTCTTTATAAGTAGATCTTGAGAAAAAAAATAAAGTAGTCAATGATAGAGCAACTAATGATTCAAAATTTGAGAATAACAATAATATGTTGAATAAGATATTAGAAAATTAAATATTAATGTTAGATAAGATAGGTATTGGATTTAAAAAAGAGAAAGAGAAGGTCATTACTTTCATCAAAAAGGAAAAAGGAAAGAGTTATAATGAAGCTCTTACAAAAGAAGAAATAAAAAGGGAAGAAGTCAAGAATATAGAGGACATCTCAAATGAAGAAGACTAGAAGGAGTAGAGATACAAAAGGCAATAAAGTTAGAGATACACAAATAGGTCCTATTTTTATGGTTACTATTTTTATTATAATGGATAACATCATAAGAAATTAGAATGTTGAAAAAGAGCTAACAGTTTTAAAAATATGGAGAAGGAAAGTCATGTAGAGTCAAGCAGAAGCCATAACTCTTTTGCTCCTCTATCATACTTTAATGAAGATATCATAATATGTTACAAGTGCAACAACTTTGGACACATAGCTCGGTATTATAGAAGTGTGTTTGAGTCAGTCAAGAAGGACTAGAGTTTCAAGGAACCTTCATCGAGAAGAAAGTTTAGATAGGTTCATGGCAAAAGAAACAACGTAAAAAATTTATGTTGGTGTAGACTGCTTTGCATGCAAGAAATGAATAAAATCCATGGTTCATTGATAGTGGATGTTTAAGGCACATGATAAGAGACAAGATCAAGTTCATAACCTTGAATAATATCAATGGTGGCACAGTGAAATTTGGAGACAATACTACTACCAAAATTATAAGAAAAGGTACACTAAGTTTAGACAATGGTATAACTAACAGTAAAAATGTTTTGTATGTAGAAGGTATTAATCATAATATTTTGAGTGTAAGTTAAATGTGTGATTAGGGTCACACACTAAAGTTTTATGTAGAAGGTTGTGAAATTAGAAGAAAAGATTCAGATATGTTGGTTGTAGATGCTTAGAGAATAGGCAATAATTTGTATATGTTATTAGACATCAAAGGTCAAAAATGTTGTTTGAGCTAGATTGAAGAAAGTTGGCTATGGAATAGGATAATGGGGAACATAAATTTTGACAATATTGTCAACATCAACAAGAAGTAAGTAGTCAAAAATATTCTAAAGATTACAAAGCTATCTGACATGCTTTGTGAACCTTGCCAGCATGGGAAGCAGGCTAGAAGGTGGTTCAAAACAAAATATTACTCAACTACTCAGATGCCAGAGCTTGTTCACACTGATCTATGTAGACCTATGAGAACTCAAAGTACTCAAGGTGAGAAATATTTCATGTTTCTTATTGATGATTTTTCACGTATGATTTGGGTAATGTTTTTAAACAAAAAATTAGAAGCTTTCAGACATTTCAAAGCATTCAAAGAATTAGTTGAGAATGAAACTAGTTTGAATATTAAGTTTCTAAGATTAGATCAAAGAGGAGAATTCATTTTAGATAAATTTATTGAGTTTTGTGAAGACCATGGAATAAAGAGACATTATTCAACAGCTATAACTCTACAACAAAATAGAGTAGTTGAACAGAAGAATAGAATAGTTCAGGAGATGGTGAGGACAATGCTAAATGAATCCAAGATAGTAGATAAATATTAGAGAGAGGCAGTTGCTATAGTAGTGCATATTTAGAATAGAGCATTATTAAAAGTCAATAGTGACAATACTCCTTATGATCTATGGAAAGATAAACCAACAATAGTTGATTATTTTAGATTTTTTAGCAGTAGATGCTTCATAAAGAGAACTAATGAAAAACTTGGTAAGTTTGAATATATAGTAGATGAAGTTATATTTCTTGGTTATTCTTTTAAAATTAAAGCTTATAAATGTTATAATAAAATAACAAAAAAAATTGTTAAAAGTGCAAGTTTCAAGATAGAAGAATATGGAACACAAAGAATCAGTGATCTAGTAAACATTCCTAAAATCATTGATGAGGAAGGTTTTGGATAATCAAATGAAGATGAGAAGAAGGAGAAAAAGGGAACCAAAACTCCATCCAAATATGTTTAGATAAATCATAATTAAAGTGACATAATCGTGGACATAAATGAAGGAATTCACACTAGAAGAATGATGGTAAGTGAATTTGAATAAGTTAATTTCTCTTTGTTATCCAAAATTCAGCCTCAAACTTTTTCAGAAGCTAGACATGATAAGCATTGGGTTAAGGCTATGGATGAAGAATTAAATTAGATATAAAAGAATGATACTTAGAAATTAGTGCCTAGACCAAAATATCATAATGTGATAGGAACAAAATGGGTTTATAGAAATAAGTTGAATGAAAATGGAGAAGTGACCAAAAATAAAGCAAGATTAGTATGTAAAGGATATGCTCAAATTGAGGGAATAGATTTTGAATAAAATTTTGAACTAGTGGCAAGGTTAGAGGCTATTAGAATGTTTCTTGCATATGTAGTGTTTAAAAAATTCAATGTGTTTTAGATGGATGTGAACTCTACCTTCCTGAATGGAAATCTAGAAGAATTCTACATTGAGTAAGCTGGGGGATTTATTCTCTAAAATATTAGTAGTTATGTATGTAATTTGTATAAAACATTGTATGGATTGAAAAAGCTCCTGGAGCTTGGTATTTAAGACTTGATAAGCACCTATAGGACCAAGGTTTTAAGAGAGTATGTTAGGTTGTGGAGCTTAAAGCTTCACTGATGTAGACATGGAGGAGGTTGCTGAGAGGTTGTTGAGTTGCAAATCAATCGACGTCGGTCTAATCAACCAATGTCGATCATATACAGTGAGAAGAGCAACCGATGTTGGTCATGGATCAGCTGATGTTAATCACCTCTAGGTAGACAGGGACTGACGTTGGTTGCCTGTGTGGTTTCAAAATTGCTTGTTCATGAATAGTTAGTTAACGAACCAGTTGTTTGCATGTTAAAGGCTAATTTTAGCCTTGGAGCTGCATATCTAATTATTGTAATTAGATGTCTAATTATTGTTTGAATGAGATCTATATAATAGACCCATGGGCTATATTGTAATTTGTGCTAGTTGAGTAAGAGCAAGGTGTGTTCCTCCTAGTTTCATAGGGGTGCCAAGTGTGTGTGATCAGGTAGAGCTACAAGTTGTGCATGTTCTAGTAGAAGATCCACCAGGGTGCTAGTTTGGAGAATCAGAAGGGTTCTTCATGTGTGTATGATCTTGGTCGGTAGGTGTGCAAGGCCACATTTGGAGATCTACATGGTAAGTAAGGTTGGTTGATATGTAGGTGTATGTGTGTACGATATCTAGGTTTGTAGGTGTGCAAAACCACATTGATTTGTAGGTGTGAAAGATTAGGGAGGTTAACAACACAACAAGTAGCAAGATTAGGAGAGATCTACTTAGAGTATGTTGTGTACTTAGAGTATGGTGTGTACTCAATCGTGGAGTACGTGGAGTACTTGTGTATTGGTAGTAGTGATACTAACTGGTGGTACTGGTAGTAGTGATACTAACTGGTTGGAGGTGAACACCAACTCTGTGTTTGAGTTGTGTGTTGGGACCATAATTGAGAGAGTGAAATCTTGAAGGTGAATTACTCTACACTTGGTGTGGGAAGCCTGTAAGGTGTGAAAGAGTGTAGCGTCTCTTCATTATAATTTCTTTCTAGAAGATTATTAATACAATTGGTTATTGTCTCTCATATTTTGTGTTATTTTTTAATATTAGTTACTTGTTACTTCTAGTTAAATTCCACATATTTAGTTACTTGGTAATCAGTTGTGCTTCCTAGGTCCTAACAGTTGGTATCAGAGCTAAGGTTACAGGGAGTAGGTTTGTGTTTGATTATAGGTCACTCTTAGGGGTTTCTGATTGAGTGGGAGTATAGCAATGGTGGAATAAAGTAAGATAAGAATGGAGGAATTGAAAAGCACAAACGGCCAATTACGGTGTTATGGAAAGAAAAAGTAGGTAAAGAAAAATTGTTGGTTGGTAGAAGATCAGCATGAAGGAACTGAAGAAGTAGATGTTGCAGGTGTTCTTGCACAAGATGCTCTAGTATGTTCCTTGGATAAAGTAGAATCTTGTTTTATAGATTCTATTGCCTCTTTCCATGCAGCCCAAAATAGAGTATTTTTCCATGTTAAGATCTTTGGAGACTTTGAAAATATTTATTTAGGGGCTGGTGTGCCTTGTCAATGTTTTGGTAAAGGGGAAGTGCAGCTGAAATTGTAGGTGGCCAACACATGGGTGTTGATTGAGGTCATGCAGGTTCTAGTCTTGAAGATGTGGCTAATTTCTTCAGGAAATTTGGGTGATGAGAGATGCATAGGAACTCTCACAGTGGATGCACTTGAATTAGCTGGTGGTAAGAAAGTAGGTACTCTTTATCTACTTGATTATATTACTAATTCTTTTTTTGTTGCGAAGACGTGGCTTTGTAGGCTTCGTCACAAGAGCAAGAAAGAGATGCATGTTCTTAAGCAGAAGTCAGATGTCTTTGATAGACTTAAGAATTGGAAATCCTTGGTGTTCTTGGAGGAGATGATGGATAGAGATCAGTAGATGGGGCTGGATACTTCTAAGTAGGGCAGTTTGGACATGGGTATGATTCAAAGAAAGCTCACAGGTAAAAAGTCATCACTCATAGGAAAACACAGGTACCGACATCGATCAGGAAGAACTGGTGTTAAATAGATAGATCTCGATGTTAGTCATGTGCAAACCAGAGCTGGTGGTGTCGGGCAAGGTGGCTACCGATGTCGGTCAAGGAACTGATGTTGGTGACCAAGTAAGACCGACGTCAGTTAGGGAACTAGCGTCGATAGAAAGGATAGTCACATGAAACTGACATCGGTCAGATGCAGACTATGTGGTGACTGAGGTTGGTCACTAAGATGGATTTTGGGTAGACAAGAAGCTATCAAGGAGTCTCAAATGCCTATATGGAGGATTGAAAGGGTAAGTAAGCCTCAAATTTGTCATTCCTCTTCTTTATACTTTTTTCTCACTATAGAGCAAGAAGGATCTAGGAAATAGTGGGAGCATGGCACGAATGAGTAATTTGATTCCTAGGATGCAGAACCAAATGGGAGATTTGGTAGGGTTACTAGCCAGATGAAAGCACTGAAAGATGAATGGATTCCTTGGTTAAAGAATAGAGAGAATGGATACGTGAGATGGAAGGCTAGGTCATATGGTCTTGAGGAAGCTCCAGGACAGTCATACAGGTTTGAGAGGTGGATGACAAAGCATGGCTTTAGTTAATGTCATTGTAACTACTGTGGTTTCTTTACTAGGTGGGTGATGATTGCAACATCATCCTGTTAATGTATGTTGTGTGTTTGCTTGATGCAGGGTTACACATACAGGGTTTCTCTAAGCTAAAAGTAAAGTTAGTTCAAAGGTGTGTCATGAAGAATTTAGAGGAGCAAAATTCTTTGGCATGAGTAATCTTAGATATAGGGAAGATCACAAGTTGATGTTATCACATGATGATTGTGTGAAGGTAGTGCAGGATGTAGAATGGCAAGCACACCTATGGATGGACAGTTCACTGAACAGGGTCCCCATGATGAGGTTGAGTACATGTGTACTCCCTGAGTTTGCCCAAGTAGTGGGTGTTCTCAGAAAGTTTGTAGTCAATCTAGGAAGGAAGCACTAGAAAGTGGTTCAGTGGGTTCTCAGGTATCTAAGAAGGACCAGTAGCAGGTCGACATGCTATGCAAGTTTAGGGCTTCGGATATGGTAGGTTACTTGGATGACAGGTGTTGTACCATAGGATGTGTGGTGGTTGTCTTCAGGATTGAGCTTAAAGAGGGATACAAGCTAGGAAAAAAATTAGATGGTGTACAGGTACAGGTATAGTGTAGTTGTTTATCTCCAAGTGGGAGATTGTTAGGTTGTGGAGCTAAAAGCTTCACTGATGCATACATGGAGGAGGTTGCTGAGAGGTTGTTGAGTTATAGATCAACTGATGTTGGTTTGATCAACTGATGTCAGTCATATACAGTGAGAAGAGCAACTAATGTCAGTCATGGATCAGTTGATGTTAGTCACCTCTAGGTAGATAGGGACCGAAGTCAGTCACCTGTGTGGTTCCAAAACTACTTTTTCACGAATAATTAGTTAACAAACTGGTTGTTTGTATGTTAAAGGCTAATTTTAGCCTTAGATCTATGGATCTAATTATTGTAATTAGATGTCTAATTATTGTTTGCATGAGATATATATATAATAGACTCATGGGTTGTATTGTAATTTGTGCTAGTTGAGTAAGAGACAAGTTAGCTCCTTTAGAGTGAAGAGAGCAAGGTGTGTTCCCCCTAGTTCCATAGGGGTGTCAAGTGTGTGTGATTAGGTAGAGCTGTAGGTTGTGCAAATTTTGGTAGAAGATCCACTGGGGTGCTGGTTTGGAGAATCAGAAGGGTTCTTCATGTGTGTATGATCTTGGTCGGCAGGTGTGCAAGGCCACATTTGGAGATCTACATGGTAAGTAAGGTTAGTTGATTTGTAGGTGTATGTGTGTGTGAGATCTAGGTTTGCAGGTGTGTAGAACCAGGTTGATTTACAGGTGTGCAAGATCAAGGAGGTCAGCAACACAATAGGTAGCAAGATCAGGAGAGATCTACTTGGAGTACATTGTGTACTTGGAGTATGGTGTGTACTCAGTCGTGGAATACGTGGAGTACTTGTGTACTGGCAATAGTGATACTGACTAGTTGGAGGTGAACACCAACTCTATGTTTAAGTTATGTGTTGGGACCATAATTGAGAGAGTGAACTCTTGAAGGTGAATTACTGTACACTTGGTGTGGGAAGCCTGTAAGGTGTGGAAGAGTGTGGCATCTCTTTATTGTAATTTCTTTCTAAAGAGTATTAATACAACTGGGTATTGTCTCTCATATTTTGTGTTATTTCTAAATTCTAGTTACTTGTTACTTCTAGTTGAATTCTGCATATTTAGTTTCTTGGTAATCAGTTGTGCTTCCTAGGTCCTAACAGAGGATTTGTTGATAGTAATCTCTACATCAAAATTGAAAGTGAGCATTAATTTACTGTTATGGTATATGTTGATGATATCATTTTTGGAGGAAATATTGAAAAGATGACAAAATAATTTTTTTGATAATATGCAAAAAGAATTTGAGATGTTTATGCTTGGAGAATTGTCATTTTTCTTAAGATTGCAAATATTTTAGTTAGATAAAGGAATTTTCATATTGCAAAGTAAATATGCCAAGGAAATGTTGAAGAAATTTAGTTTTGAGGATTGTGCACCAATTGGCACAGCAATGTGTATAAGAAATAAGGTGAGAAAGGATGAATATTCACCCATTATATATCAATATTTATATATATTTATAATTGGTAGTCTTTTATATTTGATAGCATTGAGGCCAGACATCATGCATGTAGTAGGTATGGTTTCAAGATATTAGTCATCTCAAAAAGATAGTCATGTTCAGTTAGTGAAGAGAATATTCAGAGATATCAAGGGGACATTAGATTATAGATTATGGCATCCCACAAGTAGAGATTTCACTTTGGTTACTTATACAAATTTAGATTGGGTAGGGTGCTTGGATGATAGAAAGAGTACAAGTGGAGGATCTTTCTTACTTGGTGATAGCTTAGTATCATGGCTAATCAAGAAGCTGAATTTAATATCACTTTCTATAGTTGAAGAAAAATATATTATAGCAGTATTATGTTATACTCAACTAATTTGGATGAAACAAACTTTGGAAGATATCAAGGTAAAGTATGGTGAAACTATTTCTATTTTTTGTGATAACACAAGTGCTATAAATATTTAGGGGAAGTCTTGGAATTTCACATTTGGTGATGGATTTATAAATAGGTAGGTAGAAATATTTTGTTGTTATCTATATATTATGCTCGAAGCAGTGAATGTGCATTACATAGAATGACCAAGACACAACTTCTTGCTACTTATGGGACCATGTATTTTGACCTAATTGCATAGTTTCATAGATTACATCTAGTAGATAGCTCATCATGAAGAATGGGGTACCATTCTTACAAGTGTCATTCATAGTAGTGACTTGATTACCACTAATAATATCCCCAAGTTGGGGAATCTAATGATCTTCGATGATTACCTACAAAAGTACAATAGTCCTTATGTCTACATATCTAATATGTGAATTACTAAATATTCTATTTAGTAAGGCCAATTTAATTCTTACACCTTTCTTAAATTACTAGATAGGTAGGTCCCATTGGTCATTCATGAAGATAACTCCATTTGAGTTAGTTACCCATGATACCTAGACTTTGTGTAGAGAGTGTACATTATAAAAACTATCAATGATGTTCTAGTTGTATTGTACCTATGCCAAAGGTAGGTCATATTATTTTCTAAAAATGGGCCCTATGATGAAAGCAATTAGGAGCCCTTGGTTTATGGATTTGAGTAACCCATCCTCACATTTTAACCTCCTAGAAGTACTATAAACCTATTGTAACATAGAATTTCACTCTTGTGGGAGATGTTTTTAGGATCTCTCACTCCTAGATACAATATTGGAGTAAGTTCAGGGTATGGGCATCCTGTAGTGAAGTTAAACCTCCAGAGAAGGCTAACTTCCTCTTATTAGACCACCTAAACTAATACTTCTACTTGGAAAATGGATAGAGAGGAGGTATATGATGACTAAAAACACTAAAAGGGTTATACACCAAACTGATTGACCCTCACATATGCATGAAATAAACACTAATTCAACATAAGATAATTCTTGCTCACTCAACCTCACAAACTAACTAATTTGTATAAGTTTTTCATAAACTAATCTCACCAAAAAATAGATAAAGTAAAGAGGAATTTAAAAATTCACACCAAGAATCCATTAATGGTGATAATATCTCAAGTTCATACATGAAACTAAATTTTGAGCACCTTTAATAGGCAAGAAAGAAGGATGATGGACATGAAATAACACTTCTTCACAAGGCCATCATGCACAAGCTTACTAAACACAATTTAGAGGCAAGATATAGGTGAGAAATGATCTTTATTGCTTCAAAATGTCTAATAAATTTTAATATGGTTTCTCCTTGTCAAATGAGAATATCCTATAAAAATGGTGGAGAAATTAGAGATATAGGAGAAAAGGGGAAGAGAGAAAGAGAATAGGCAAGCAAATAAAATTCAATAAATGAGACACAACCACTTTCATGGAGTATTAACCACATTTGGGTTAATTATCACTAATCCTTCCTCAACAAATTAACCTTGATTATCCTAAATTGTCTTCAAGCCCTCTCATTGGCTTAGATACACACTAGAAGACAAGAACTTGTTGAGGATGATGATGCCATGATCCACTAAGAATGAAAAGTATCCAAAGAATTTTAAATTTCATTAAATGATCCACTTTCCTATATCAACCTCCAAACTTTCCTCCTTGGACTTCTACACCCCCCTCTACTAACTCTTTTATAAGGTGTTTGGGTAAAGGTTAGCCAACTTAGCATTTTTTGCTTAACTAACCATGGCGGTTATCTTTAATGTTTTGTTTTTTTAGACTATTTTCTATTTTATAATTTATTTTTCTCCTCTAACCTGCAATAAACTCCATGATACTTGTAACTCTCATAGACCCCACTAATGGAGGTCACAATCTCAAGCCACCCTCAACTAGCTACCCTAAAAACTACTCCCAAGGCAATTTGACACCTTGAAGACCACTTCTACACATGTATAAGAATTCCAAACATCCATGTAATGCATATAAGGAAGAGACTTAAGATTTGGAAAACCTTTAATACCTTTAGCAGTGGTGGAAATGACCGATAAACTTGCAACAATCCACAAAATGTTAAAAAAATGGGTTTTTGAACCTTTAGTTCATGAAGGCACCATATAAACCCTTTTTAAGAGATAAAATTTACATAAAATTATCTTTTAGTCTCTATTATTCCACTTTCATGGATTTAGATCATTTTGTTCTTTGAAGACATACAAAAGTAAGCATTTTAAAGCCATTTTGGGCCTCTTATGCATCCAAACATGCCAAATTATTATATGAAATAGGTTATTCATTTATAGAGTCTTATACACATTATTTTGGGTTTTCAATAGGTTATATTCCATTTTATGGACCTATGAGTCTAAAAGCACAAAACTAGTCAAAAAGCTCCTTTGTAAGCTCAAACAAGCTCACCTTCAAGATGATTATTCATACAATGAAGACACCCATTACACAAATTATTTACATTTATTTATGTCACATATATCCCTTAATTAAACATACATAAAAATATTTTTCCACAATGTAGATGATACGAAAAGATACACACATAAAGATGATTGCCTATGGGTTTTACAAGCATTCTAGCCATGTTTACACTCTTAAATTTTTTTCATAAAACTCGAGGCATTAACCAATATAAATACATAATTAATTTAAATCAAATATGGGTACTCATAACATTATAGACTCACTTGTCCCAACTCTTCATGGTATGAAAGAAATAAGCATCTGAAGAAGGGCTAAAATGGGGCATCTTAAATATGAAAAAGCTCAAATTTATCTAAAGGACAAATTTGACCTTTACAATGATTTTATTTTTATTTAAAATAAATTCATTGAATCTTAAAAATATCATAACACCATTTTAAGTTAATAAAAACCAACTTTGCATTTTATGCCTTTGAAACTGCTGTGGAGTTTTGAGCTTGCCTATGGGGTTTACATGAAGTTTAGAGTGTGAAAACTCTTAAAAGTTTTTTAATGGGATTAAAACTATATTAAAATTATTTTAAAATACTCACATAATATTCTAACCTTCAAACACACCATAAAACTCTAAACAATATGTTTGCATGAATAGTGACCATTACGAGACATGAAGGGGACTATGCCAAAAAATCAAGCACTTCCACTTATCATATTACCCTAAAAACATTATAGATAGATATATTCGGTCATGAGGACCAAGTGGACCAAGATTCAATTCTTTGTATGTGTACTTTATCCTATGGACCCTTTTTACAATAATTAACCTTGTGATGCCTCCATGCTTCCTTTATACCAAAACTTGTCTTTCTTTAAAAAAATCTTGAAACCCCTAAATGTGATAAATTTTATAGGAAAATTTAGGTTTAAAAAATCATATTATACCTTTTTGAGACCTATCTAAGTCATAAACTAGTTTTTGGCATCCAAAACTAATAAAACTTCATTTATTCTCCAATGGCTACCTTCTTGACTGTAAAGGGAATGTATCAAAATAGTAGTCACTTTCACTCATTATAGGAAAATTACAGTGGAATTGGATTATTTTTTAGGTTATGGAGATATTTTTACCAACTTTTGTACTTTAACTCAACTTTTAGATACCTCAAAATGGCCAATTTCTACAAGGCATGCTCTAATGTTAACCATGATTTGGTATATGGTTTATTGTAATAAAATATTGAATATTTAACATTGTTATAAAAACTCAAAAATTATTTTTAATGGGTATATTATGTCATAATTAGACTCTCCACCAAATTTCATGATTAGATCCTACATATTTTGGCCTGTAGGTCCATTTTGGCAAAAGCTAGTGATGTGTGCTTGCTTGGTCAAAATTCACAAATGCATTTTCTTCCATATTTTTCCTTGATTTATGTATTATCATGATTATTTTTCCTATAAAATATTATGTAACCTATCCTTTACCCACCACTTGTTAACTTTCATCCTCATGTCACTTTTTTAGACCTTCAAAACACTTAAAATGATTGCATGGTACAACATTATAGGTGATATGTCTGAGGTATAGAAATGGTTGATTCTAATTTAAAAATTAATCTATGTTTAAATAATTTTTTATACCACTTGATATCTTATACCCATCTCCTCCATGTTATTTGACTTGCATAGGCTCCAAACCCTATCCTATTTTGTATAACTATACCTTCATGTAATGCTTGGGAATGCATTAGTGACCTAATCAAGGTTTTGAAATTGACCCTATCAATTTGACTTTCTTAATTCACATTATATATCTCACTAAGTTAGATAAATTCTTAATTTGTATTTGAGCATGCGATTGTGAAAGAGTAACTTAACCCTTGTATGGTTGTAGGGTATCTTGACATAGTCTTGCCTAAGATTTTAGTGTCTAATGAGATTTTAGTGTCTAAAGCACCATAATTTTATCCTTATTTGATATTCCTTACCATATAAACTTTACCCCCTAAAATTCAAAACTTTATCGATGACAACAAAACTCTCTCACTACATTAAGGTTGATTATGTTAGTGTTAAAACCCTTATAATCTATTATAGCTATAGGTGGATTATTCATTAGGTGAATTTAACTGTACATGGTCTTTTAAGAGGTCACTCTATCTTTCCCTTGATGAATTCAAATGTATTGTCTCATGAAGTGTTTTTTGACCATGCCATAGCCTTCAAACTTAACACTTGATCATAGACCTCCCATCTTCTTAATTGTGTGTTCATGAAAGGTTGTTATAGGTGTAAGTCTAAGATGATGACTGAGGGTCTCTTTGTATTCATATAAAAACCACTTCATCTATTATACGATTATGTCACCCTTATTTTCTTAGGAAAATTGAATGATTATGATGGTACTCATCTTTGACCATTCCTTTTATGAATTATGTAAGGCTCCACCTTGATACAATGTGCTTGTAGGTTTTCATTTAAAGGTCAAAGGCTATATCATGTTGTAAACTCCCACATTATGATTCCATCTAATGAGTTCACCTCTAATTAAATATTTTTTAAGAGTTATCTTGAACATGAAGTTTTATCTTACCACATTTTTTCCATCAAGTTGAATACAAACCACTCTCTTATGCTTGACTATCTAAATGTCTGTAGAGTGTGTAAGGACTGTGATAATAATTTGAAAATTCTTGGATTTTTTTTTAGAAACAAACAAGGTATCCCCTTTTCAATCTTCCCTATCAATATGGTCTATATATACAAAACCCTTGGAAGATTTTAAAACCCTTGACATACAGACTTCACTCTCCTTATATATTGTAGTTCTTTTTTGGCAATTGTAGGTTACTTTTATGTTGGGTATAGGGTTCCTTGGCCATCAAAATATAATCATGAGAATGATTACTATAAAAAATTATTTGAAACAACCTTATTATCATGCTTACATTAATATATTCCTCTTGACAATATTCTTGATCTTGGACCTAACATAAGACCTCCTTTAGAGAGCATTATCCCAAAACTTATATACTAGCTATAACATACCTTAATCCCTATGATGGTTTTAGGTGAAATTAGTCCCTTCTTGATGTGCAAGAATAACATGTCACTATTTTTTTCCATGTCATGATGATTAGTTTACAACATCATTAACCTTATTTTGTGGTCAAAACCTCTTAAAGGTTATTCCTTGACTCATTCACCTACTTGGCTATAGGTGATCAATTTTTTTGGTCTTGGATAAACTTGTATGTCTTGGGAGGATAATACCCTACAACTTATCTCTCTATGATGTCCATTGAAAAACAAAAGTCTCTTTGATTTTCCTAGAATCACTTATCATGGTGCATGCTTATATATGGTAACCTCAAGTGTGTGGGTCACTTGGAACTTGAAATCCTATAGAAATCATTGAATGACTTCACTGAAAAAATTTAATATTTAACGATTTCAACCACTCCTTTCCTCTAGTCATACACCACTTTCATTTTTCAAGTCTCTTCTCCTATGATAGGGATTCAAGATAGATGCATTTAGAAAGATTAAAAAAACCCATGAAACATTGTCAATCGGCATCAACAAAAGGGTTTGGGACCTCTATTTTGGTGTTTTAGGGATTTTATCTCTAAATAGAGTTCCTTCAATCTAGAGATGATCTCTTAATTGTGGCACATTATTCTTTGGTATATTCTCGTGGAAGGTCAATTCACATATACTCCAACCCCTAGATGTTCCCAAACACATTTCTCCCCTCCATTCTACACACAAAGCCCATAATGGTTTGTTAAGGATTATAGCCCCCCCTTTTTTTTGCCTTATATAGAAAATTTAAAAGTGATAAAGATAAACTAAGGGTATATTCAGATACCCTCTATTGACTTACACCTTCTTGTCAATTTTCATGGCTAGATTCCACCCCAAAACCACATTATTCAGTTAACCCTTAAGCACACTCTATGTATAAAAACCATACTATACAACTTCAAATCAACCCAAAACCTCTTTATTCACTTATATAACCTTGAAATACATAATATTATAATTTTTTTGCAAATTTGGAGGGTTAAAACTCTTGGAATTAGTAAAAACCTAGTTTAGGGCTTCTCTCATGCTCTTTTTGAGACCCTATTTTAGATTGGGTGGTTAAAATGAGTTATAGGCATCACTTACATCTATTTTTGGATCCATTTTATAGGTATAAATTGGTAAGACCTGGGAGAGTTGGAAAAAATAATAAAAACATCACCAATCTCTCTAACACAAAATAACAAAAAAGTGCCAACTTGTTGCCTTATTTTTGATTTGATGATGGTTCTGGAGTTGTAGGGGTGAACTAGGGAAACTGAGAAAGGTTTATCTATCCAAACCATTGAAAAAAATATATTAAAAATTTAAGGTCATAAATATAGATTAAATTACTACTATCTCCCCCTTCTCTTCTAGCACTCTAGGCCTCTTTTTGTTCTCTAGGCCTAGAAAACTAAAAAATAGATTTCATGTCCTTTACATGTATGAAAACTCTTGGGAAATTATTGATTAAACTTGGGGAAGATACCATTATTTTATTACCATTTAAAACTTGTATATATTCCTTAAATTTTTATCTTTGGATGTGAAGTTCTTTTGAGGTTTAAAACCTATAGAGAATATTGATAATCTTCAATGAACAAAAGTTAATATTGGAGGTTCTTAAACACTTTTTTCTATTAGTTACACACCCTCTTCCTTTTGGAAATTTTATACCCCCATGCGAAGGATACAATATGGATGGATTTTTACTAATAAAAACCCCATGAAACATTGTTAAATAGCATCAACAAAAGGGCCTAGGTCACTGTTTTGAGACTTTTAAAGATTTTGTCTATAAAGCTCAGTCCTTCATCTGAAGTGGTTTCTCAAGGATGAAACCTATTATAATTATTTAATAATGAATAAAAAGGTATATATAACCTAAAAAAATTTCATATGAACCTCAGAATATGTTAAATTCCTTCATGACCATGCTCAGGTCCCTTTGGTAGCTCGTAAAGGCACACACAATAACATATACGGCAGTGAATATGGCATATAAACTATGCATAAAATGTGACCTTATACTAAACCTTAAAGTAATATCCAAATATCTCAAATTTATTTTTACCACCATGAAGATCTTAGAAAATTATTTAGTGTTTCCAAATCGATGTTCTTAACCTCTTAAAGGTGTTGATGCAGTTGTAGGCAGGTCAATGAGAGAAGACATGAACTATATACATAGTGAATGGGAATTCAACAATATTTATACTCTCTCCACACTTTCAAGTGTAATTCAAAACATTAAAAAGATTAATAAAAGATAAATTTTCTTTGTTCCAATGTGACATTATTCTTTATGGCAATTGTATATGTGCATTAATAGATTGATTATATATAGATGTTGCATATGACTATCAAAATCCATATTTTATCATCTAAAAGTGGTATTTTTTTATTTATCATGAAATAATAATGTTTTTAACTCCATTTTAAATATTCATAACATTGCTATGAAACTATTCAAGACCTCACATATCTCACTCAATTGACTATGCATGGAAATATAGGAAATAACCATTTGGCCTACCAAGGCTTTGATGAACCATTGAGGATTAAGGAGAAATATGACTTGAATTTTTATAATGTGTCATAATAAGGATGAGGTAATGTATCCCTCAAACCTAGGTTCTGATCTAAAACTAATTAAATTTCCATTTCACAAGGATGAGAAGAAAAATAGGTTTTATGCCATAAGTACCTTCTTGGGAGGATTCGCTGATGAAACCAATTTTAATATGTAATATTTGACCCTTAAAAGATTCCCTTAAAAAAATTATTTTTCATTTAAAACTAAAGTAAATAAACAATAGAAAACATGGACCCTATTTGGATGAGTAGGCCATCTAAACACCCTTAAACTATTAATGATTATTCATAAATATGAGGAGATGAACCATAACACAAATGCCAAAAAATTGAATTAAATTAGGTTTTATATCATTTACTAAAATATTATGTCCCAACTCTCTCTCCTCTAACAATACTAAGTGAAAACCTGAGGCTCTCCTAGAGCTATCCCAAACTACCCAAAATGGTTTTTCCTTAGCATGAAGAACTAGAAGCCTACCTATGCAATAAAACCCTTGGGAAATATTTTTTAATATTTAAATAACCTTTATTTCCTTTTTTAAACATTATAAAATACTTTTACCTCCATTAATGATAGAAAACCTATTTCATGCATAGTTTGTAACCAATAGGTTTTCCTTTCCTCTACTAGTTATTATGATAAAATATAATTTAAAATACCTATAATTGGATATAAAAGACATCATGAATTTATGCATATGACTATTTAACCCTTTCATTAAGAAAAATCTCTAAAAACCTATTCTATCAAAGCTCTAAAATGCATCATTTTGCTCCCAAACTCCTTCCCTCCACTCTAAATGACTTCAAATGACCTTAAACATGTATACAAGTGTAAAAAATGACATTTATAGGTGTGAGGAAGTCAAAATCAGTTTTACTTCTTTAAAAGGTTGCTTTTTCACTTGAAATTTCTATTTTGAGGACCCTTAAGTCATCTAATGAACTTTTGGGAGTCTTTTGGGCATAATAGCTTCTATAGGCCTCATTTTTGGATCATTAGAATATCTAAGACATTTTTAAAACCTCATTCATTCCATTGAATTCTCGAACACACTCAAAACCTATTAGATCCTTCACTTGTATTTTTAGACCTATTTATAGGTCTTTTCATCAAAATCAAAAAATTCACCATAAAGCTTGCTTAAAGTGTTTCAAAATCTTGAAAGTGACATGAGGTTGGGTCATGAGGTCTATCTACTCCTCCCATGATTGTATCACTTACTCAAATATAAATCTACCTAGCTTCTCACACCACACCAAGACTTCTCAAAATACTACACTACATCATCAAGTCAAGACAACAAAGGGATTAGTCATGGGGTAAAAGTTTGTTGAAGGGTTCCAATGAGTGGCCTGATCCATCCATACAAAAATTTTGTATGTAGGCCAATTTGGTCTAACATTTTTTGTGACTTCTTGGGAAGGCATGGCTACTATGTAATAGATTATTTACCTTACCTAATCCATTTATCATACGAGGTCACAAGTATTTATTCCTAACTAATATGAAAAAGATACAAGGTAGTCCACTTTTTAAAAACCTCCTCTTAAATAAACAATGAAAATAAGAAACAAAAAAAACACTATGCGTAAGGAAATTATGGAAGGGAACACACAAATGAAAATATGTACACAAGGTACTTAGAGAAAAACATACAAAACTATACAAAATATACAATATATATAATGGCTATAAAATATTATAATATAAAGGCTTTAGATTAATCCAATTTATTGAGATGAGTAATACCTCACCATCTAGTTGGGCAAGCTAAAAAGCATTTTGTTTTGCATCCATGGATCAAATAAGGACCACTCCACAAGCTATCAAACTAGGTATGGTTGCCTATATTGTATTTATTCGAATCCCACTTGAGGACTAGATCCCCCTCTTTGAAGTCCCTTACTATGGATCTTTATTCAAAAAAATTCTTGACTTGAGCTTGATTTGACTCTAATGTCTTCATTACAAGGTCCCTAGTTTATTCAAGCCCCATTAGCTCTACCATTCTCATGCTCATAGGTTCACTCTCCATCAACACAAGCTAATGGGCTAACTCCAAGGTAGGTAACTCAAGAGAGATGAGAAAGTTGGCTTCCCTCCCATATATAAGCATACATGGTAATTTTCTAATGGAGACTTTTGGAATCACTCTCTCAGCCCATAAGGTTGTTTTTAACTTTGTGTGCCACACTCTCTAATTCTCTTCCATATTCCTCTTGATGATCCTTATTAATTTTTCATTGTTGACTCTACAAGCCCATTACCTTGGAGGTAGTAATTTGAGTATGTAATAAGGTATATGACCATCTAATTTTCCCAATAACTCATCCTCATGCCAACAAATTCTAAGGAATTATCTAAAATTATTATTACTAGTACACCAAACCTCATTACTATGTTATCATAGAAGTCCATTATTGTTTCATTATCTTCTTTTAGGGATTTTGATTCTTCCCACCTTGTCAAGTAGTTATTATCAGTGAGTACCCACTTATGTCCTTTAATGGAATGTGGGTTGATCATTCTTATGAATTCCAAAGTCCATTGGATGAAGGGCTATTCTACTTGAATTAGGTTGAGAGGAAGGGCTACCAACCTTAGTTTTCCTACAAAGAGATCACTTTTTTGAAATTTTATCACCCATGCCTACACTTCCTTATAGAGGATGGGCCAATAATAACCAAATCTCCTCACTTTTTTGGCTATAGAACTTGGAGCAAAATGGCCTCTTGTAGGGCCATCATAAAATTGCTCTAAGAGCCTAGTCACTTGGTCATTATCTATGCACATTAGAAACACTCAATTGAGGTAATTTATGAATAATACCCTATAAACCAATGCACAAGGTATGAAATGAAGTTTTAAATACCTTATTTTTTACCATTTCATGCCTTGTGGGTACTCACCTGTTAACAATAAATGTGTCATATCTCAGATCTAGCTAGTGTGAGGGGGAGGTGCATATGTTTGTCTATTGTCTTGTGTCACCAAGGCAAAATTTTTATCTTCATGAAGTTCATCAACCATATTATATCATAAGAGTTTTCCTCTCACTAGATTCTTGACCTTTATTTCCATTTCATACTCCATGACCTTGGTAATCCATCCATCCCTCTTCTTATTCAAGTCTTTGTTAAGAAGGAAGTCCACCACTCTAGGATGAGACACCATAAGATGTATTTTGCTATTAGAGAGCATTTTTCTATACTTTTTAAGGCTTCTTACCACTACAAGGACTCTATTTTATACAAAAATATACCTTACTTCATACCCTTTAAGCCCTTGATTGAAAAATTATATTGGTTGTTCAAGTCCTTTATCATTATTTTGCATCATCATAACTAATATATTGCCAATATTAGAAAAGGCATACCACATGAAATATATTGATAAAATAGGATTCATGAGTGTGGGTGCTTTAGTAATGGATTGTTGATAGCCTCAAATGCTCCCTAGTTTTGGTTGGTTATTAGAGTGACATATGTCATTCTCATAGGCAATTGGACCTCCTTCTTTACTAGGTGGCTCTCTCAAAGGTGATCACGACTTTGTTTTGATAGGTGTTAGATTTAAAAGGCTTTTGGATAGATATCAATAGATTTTTATTAATATTTTGGCTCAGGTGCTTCCAAGCATCACTCTCATAGGTAATCCTATAGATCTCAAAATTTAGCTCCATTAGAATGACATGTGACATCATCTTATGGATCCTTAGTAGACATGCATCACTTATGTGGGACTTTAGAGGTTTTCTAGAAGATATTTATCTATAAGCAACATGGGCATGATATATGTCATCCTCATGTGGGTCTAAAGGGGATAGTTGTCATTATCATTAACTTCTCTTCATTCTTATACCACTTTTCATTCACAGAGGAAAATTTGGATAGTTTTAAACCAATAAGGATTGATCAAATGGATTGAGTTAAATGGGTTTGCTCATGGGGGTCAATATCTTGACATATAGCCTGTGGATTTGAACTCTAAAAACTAACTCCCTCATGATATCTTAAGATGATGCTATGTGGTTCACTAGTTTGCTAAATTTTATTGAAGTGTCTTATATGGGGTACAATGAATCATTAAGGCATCATGAAGGCTGGTGAGATAGTCTTTAATTTAATGTCCAACAAAGCATCAGAAACTGCCATCTTAACTTTGACATCTTGTGAGGCCAAGTGAGAAGTTAAGTTAGACTTATAAAAATGTCAAACACCCATCACAAGAAAATTAAAACAATTTTAAAGTAAATTCTACAAATGCTTTAAACAAAATATGAGGTTAGTCCAATGAGATTAGGTAGAGGTTATGGTGCTCACATTGATTGGAAAAATAAGTAAAACATCCATAGTGAAGGCATGTCTACACTTTTTTGAAGCATTCATGGTCAATAATATAGTCTTGAATAAAAATTGTAGTAACCCAAATATATCTAAGTATTACTCCTTACTGTAAAATAGATTATTGATCAAAGACTACTAGGAAGTATTAAATCAATTCTCTTATGCAACAAAATGACTTAGCAAGATTGCCATTTTAGGCATTTTAGAAAATTAATAAAGGAGGTCACCCAATTATGGGAATAAGGGGTAGTTAATTATCAATAAATGGAAACCTCTATGGTAAAAATTACAAAATGTTAGAATCCAAATATTTTTTTCAAATATGAATTAAAAACTAGTCATCTCATAATGAATTTCAATCAACATCAAAACTACTTTTCAAAACAATGAGAGCTTATAATCTAGAAATAGATTTTAAATCTTGTAGGCAATCATATTATGTGTGTGGTTTGAATTTCATTAACCATTACCATTGGTTTTAGAGATGATAATTTTCAAGCTTCAAGACATCTAACATGAGATGACTTAATCATTCTTTAGATTTTATATAATTATGCTTTGCTTATTTAGGGATGGTTTGGGCATTGCTTTGTTACTATCCATGAATCCATAGCCTTGATAGAGATACCTTTAGATCAACTCTAGGCCTTGATCTACTACCAGCCAGGCATCCATATCCCCAATAAATATTTCCTAAATCATCATTCATGTAATATGAAACATTTTATGATTTCAATTTATTGGTGTATCGGATATATATATATATATATATATATATATATATATATATATATATATATATATATATATATATATATATATATATATATAAAAATTAGTATGGCTGGGTAACAAAACTAGCCACATGTAAGGAGTATGTCATGACATAGGTTGATTGTCCTTCACTCCCAGATAGTAAGTTTTTAATAGGAAATTCATTTCATGAATTTGAGTGACAGAATGATGGTCCACATAGATCCAAAGTCTTGTTCAATAAAATGTTCAATCATCTAAACTGTATTTAATCCTCAAAATAACTTAGGATTTTCATGAGAGAACTAATTTTAATCAACCCACCAAACTTTTTAAAATTTGAATACTACTAGAGGATTCCAAACTTTAGACTACCAATGTTTAGGACCAACAATCCCTTATTCCCATTTAGGACTAGGTTAACATAAATTGTTCCAAAGATTTATTATTTGGAGGACTCATTACTAAGTTACATCTCATTATTAGAAAACAAACAATAAATTAAAATAAAAGAAATAAAGTAAATTATAGGAAAGTAAAGAAAGAAAACAAACTAACCTACTCATACCTAATATAACTCTAAACAAGCTTATTATCCTTATAGAATTTGAGATAGAGTAGTAGAGAAGTAATGCTTCATGTATTTCCCATTGACTAGCAAGGCTAAGTCATTCCTTTATAGGTCTTTCATTCTAAATGTGTTCACCTAATATATATTCTACTTGGTAGGGTACAATCTAGATAGGAGTGAACTTATCATGTTGTCCATTTTTTTCATTTGCCTTGTCCCATAGTAATATTAAGTCTAATATTCAAAATGATTTGACTTTAGGTTACTTGTTGAGCCATATCTTTATAACATATTGATGATTACTAAAGTTATTTAATGCTTCATACTTACCATCCTCTATTTGGATGATATTTAGTATCTTTTAATACACTCTTTCATCATCTTTCATGTACTCATCCATGAACTTATAGGTGGGTAACGTTAACGTGATGGGAAATATAGGTTTTTACCCATAAACTAGTAATAATGGAGATGATTTAATTTCCTACACATATCTAGTTTGTCTACCTATAGAGCATATTTTATCAAGGACTACCATTATCTTAGTTTATTTTCTACAAATTTTTTGATGGCATTCATTAGGTTTTTATTGGTGGATTCTACAACTCCATTACCCTGAGGGTAATAATTTGAAGCAAACTTGATGACTATTTGGTTGTCATAATCCCATTTAGTGAATTCAACTAATGGAAAGACCAGGCCATTTAACATACTAGAGATAGGAGCATCCCAAACTAAGCAATGACATTTTCTTTTAGGAAATTGATGGGATCAATTGTTATACTATTTTTGGTGGCTAATGTTTCGATCAACCTTATGCAATAGTCATTGGTTGTAAGTAAAAATTTGTGTCCCACTTAGGATTTAGGGTTGATTACTCCTATGAAGTATATGCCCCATTATGCAAATGGATTCACATCAATTATATGTCGTAAAGGCATGGTTGCCTTTACTTCTCTTCGATCGAACACTTGACATTAGTGGAATAATCGCACACGAGCATGTGTGTCCCTAAATATGATTATCCAATAGTATCTATCCCTTAATATCTTATGTGTTATGGTATATTTTTAAGGATGACCACTTCTTATCTTGTCATGAAAACTATCCATGATCTTAGTGGCTTTATCTTTAGAAGCACACCCTAGATAGACTACTTTGTAGTTATTTCTATAGAGACCCATTTTTTATCATGAAGTGAGATGATCTTAGCCTAAGGAATCCTTTTTATTCTCTCTTAAAATTTAGGGGACATGATTTATGGAATAATTAGTGGATAATATCTTGGTACCAGTCTCTTTTGTGTACTTAGTTTACTTTAACCTGTAAAACATCAATATGGGGATCAGTGTTTGTAATGAATAAGATTAGACCTTGACCTATTAATAACTTAGAATATTTTATTTCTAAGTCATATTCTTGAAGTTTAGTCATCTACTTCCTCCTTTTTTCTCCAAGTTAATTCTTTCCCAACATTATCTTGGTAACTAGATCAAACACTAGTATTGTTCCTCAAGATATATTGTTGGAAATTTTTTATATCCTTTACTAGTGCATAAGCTTGTTTACCTAGAATAGGATAGTTCAACTCTAAATTATTCAAGTTGGTGCTCATAAAGGCTATGGGGTTATCTCTATCCTCTTCTTTCTATGTTAATATAACAAAAATAGTATGATTATAAGCAAAAGAGTATAGATATAAATATTTACAAAAATACGGACATATAAGGATAGGAGCTTGAATAATAACATATTTGATGTCCTGGAAGGACTTCTTTTCTTTGGTCATCGATTATATATTTCCATATTTATTTAGTTTGGTGTTGATTAGTCTCACTATCTCTATAAAGTTAGAAATAAACATTCTTACAAAATTAAATTTTTCAAAGAAAGATTTTAACTCTATTTTTCTATTGGAAACTTCTACCAATTAAATTGAATTAATCCTATCAGGTTTGATGGTCATAGCTTTATGAGTTATCACATGTCCTAGTATTTTACCTTTAGTAACACAAAATATGTTTTTCTTGGGGTTTAAGGAGATGCCATACCTTCTGTACTTCTCCATTACTTATTCTAAATGCATCATGTGATCTTCCCTATTTTTATAAAAATTGTTATATCATCCATGTAAATGATGATGAACTTACCTATTAATCCATGGAATTCATGTTTCATTGCTCACTAGAAAGTTTCTCTTGTTTTGACCAATCTAAATGGCATTCATTTCTAACCCAACATTACACATTTAGTGGTGAAGGTAGTCTTCATTCTATCACTCTTGTTTACTAGGACTTGGTTGCATCATGAAAATACATCTAGTAATGACATCATTCTAGAGCCACTCACCAACTATATGACTTCTTACAAAGATGACAAGGAGTAATCATCCTTTTTTGAGGATTGGTTTAAGTTCTAGAAAGCAACAAAAATTCTAATTTCTCCATTATTCTTTAAAACTATAATATGGTTGACAAACCAAATCGAGTTCTATTCAGGAAAGATTATCCTTGCATCAAGTAGTTTCTTCACTTATTTATAGATTAGTGGTTCCAACACTATATTTACTAGTCTTTATGTCTATCTAAATGGTTTATATGCCTCTTTCAATGGGATAGTGTGAGTGATCACACTAGTGTCAGATATATTAAGGTCATCATATGAACAAGAAATAACATCATTAAACTTGGTTATGATGGTAGCTAATTTATTTAGTGCTTTATTGGTTCAAACTAGACTAATGTTAACATCATGTTCGTTCTAAAGATCTCCCATGTTGACTTGTTTGTAATCCTTCCCACTTACTTTGGGTTTCTTACCTTAAGTCCCCTACCTATCTATCTATTTCAAACATTCTTTACAAGTAAATTATTCCCTTAGGGATATGATTCTCTTTAAGTTACTTAATCCATCTTCATTATATTTTGAACTTTCTACATAACTTCCATCCTATTCATTAGTGATATGAGATTTGAATATCCAAGCATTGCACAAAAAGACAATTATCTAATTTTCATCATCAAAAACTTTGAAGTGATTGATGTTATCTACCATAGAGGTGAATTAAATTATCTCCACAATGAATTATTACAAGTTTAAAAACTTCAGAGGAACTAAGTTCATTGTTTGTAAAGCTAGATCATCTTTCAATTGGTTTTAATTTATAGCCAAGGAAAAAATGTTGAATTAGTAAAAATAATCAATTAGATCCCAAGATATAAATTTATACTTCCTTATACAAGAAAGATTGCATTGATATATACTCTTAAATTGGTTAATAACTAGTTTAGAATGACCATAGACTAATAGTTATTTAACCTTATGTTTAATTACAAACTAAAGTACTCAAATAATAGATTCATATTTTTCTAAATTTTTATTGCAAGATAACTATAATCTATAAGAGGATAAATACTATTTTCCTTTAGGGTTTGTTAGAATAATCCCAACACTAGAACTTTGTTTAGATCATGCACCATCAAAGTGCAATGTCTAGGGACCTTTTCTTTCTTTTTCCATATTGTCACTTATAATAATGTTAGTGGTATCCAAATTATATACACCTAAGTTAGAGGAATAGTAATTTACCTTCTCATTCTTGGTGTTATATTATATGATAATATATTTCATATTGGGTTCCTAGCCAAACTTTATCTAATTGGGGATCCCTCACCAACATAGCCACATGTGATAACAATCCATGGACATGTATCCATTAAAAGATTTAGTCTAGTCATGACTAAGTAGAAATATATAGGATTTAGGTATGTCAACAACATGAATTTCAATGAACTAGTGTATTTGAGGCTCATGAGCTAGATGCATATGGATGTTCAATAATTCACCTATCACCCTTCTCTTGACTTGTCTAACTACACTACCATATTCTTTGATTTTATTGGATTTAATTCCAATTTTTAATAAATTCCTAGAGGCATAATGTTAGCTAAAGCACCATAATCAATCAAGAAATTGTGAAGATTCTTTTCAAAAAATTTAACAGTCAACAAAAATGGAGGAACTTCATGCTTATTTTTATACATTACCACATTTGAATGAGCATGTTTAGACTTGTTAGAGCTAGGCTTTTCATTTAATAATTTCAAAATACAATCACATTGTTTAGTGATTTGTGTGGTCTCATCAAATTTTATGTTTTCCTTGATATTGTTCATGTCTTCCACTATGTTGTATATATATTTATTTGATGTTGTACAAGGAGATTATATTGCTAGCTGACTCTCCTTACCTTTGGGGTGTGGAGGATTATTGTCTATCCTACCATTAGGAGGTGTATCTTATTTATTAGGTAGAGTGGAAGTTGTTAGAGGTGCATTATGAACTTTAAGTATTAAGTCATAATTACTCCTCTATTACTAATATAAATCATGTATCTCTTCAAAATTGTCTTAAGGTTCATTCTCATCTTCGCTAGGGAAGGCATAAATCTCAACCAATAGGATTGATTCAAAGGATTTAAAAGTGTCATTATAGTTTTAAAAGATCTTATTATTATTTTGATCATTAGGATTCATGTTGAATCCCTCCATATAGCTCTATATGGATTCAAATTCATGTCAAAATTCTACACAGTCGAGCTCTCGATGTCTAGTTGTATTTTACACTCAACACTAGTTAGGCAATTCCATCTTGAAAATATTGATCTCAAGTGGTTTTTTCAAAAGGGGTTCACTATTTTTGTTAGGATTATTGAAAGGTTTATTATATCTTCAAAAATTATAATTTATATTAGATCTCTCAAGAGTGTTACCCATGCATTTATTGAGATCCATTGAATCATTGGTGAGTTTTTGAATAGTCCTATGTATTAAGTTTAACTCCCCCTTTGGAGGTTATATATTCTTGCTTTGGGTGATATCTTAGACATTATTTTTATTTAGAGGCACCATCATTTGGTTGTTCTAGGAATGAGCCCTAGAATTTATTTAGTTAAAGAAACCTAGCTACTAGTTAGGTAAAGTATGGCTTAAAGGCAACTAGCTGATCATTGGTAGTTGGTTTAATGTGGGTTATTTTGATTCATGTTAGGGATGATATATAGAGTAGGAATTATTAGGTAAAATTTTGGAATAGAAAAATTAGGATGCCTTTATGAGTGTATTTGCTCATCAATATGAATACCCTTAGTATATGCTAAAGGTAGTGTGCCAATATTTGAGGATCTCTTAAAGATAACAACTATCATCAAGTCCAAAGCATTCTTATATATTTTTGAGGCTAATCCATCTATAGGATTATATGATGGAGCCATCAAGGTGTACATATTTTGGAACCTAGCATTGAATGTTCTAATTGGTTCATTTGGGTATTTTTAGGGTGGTAAACTATTGGTACACAACTCTCAAAATAACTACCTCACTAAATTGGGAAATAAAGGTGTCATTGAATTGATTCCACCTAGTATTGGAATCTTTGAGCAAGTTATGGAACCAATCATAAATGGTGTTTTAAAATGTAAAAAGAAAGAGATGATAGGCTATGTCCTCATGGGTTATGTTAAGAATCCTCAAAGTTGCTTTAAAGGACTTAATATTCTCTTTAATCATTACTCTATTGGTGGGGGCAAAGAGGGGTAAGTACTTTTCTAAAAAATTTATAAAATCATGTAAAGCTCTAGGGACATTGATGGATAAACCCACTAAATAAGCCATAGATGGAAAAAGGGGTTTCAATTTTTGGTTAGATGGGGAATTTGTCTAGGTCTTGCAATTTTTACACCTTCCTCTATTTGTTCTTGACTTCTTATGGGTTTGTAGAGATGTTAAAGGGATGATGGGTTCATATTGAGATCTGGTCCTAATCCTAGCAACTCTAAGGTGTAGGATGGGTACTAAGATAGAAAAGATCTCAAAGATATACTCTCTAGTGCCAAAATACAATAAAGATTAATGAATCTTAAGTAACTTCACCTTGATCTTTGAGGATCTAAGATTTGAAGCCTTAAATTTCTCAAAACCTACACAAATATTGATAATCTTAAAAGAAAACTTATAAATATTAGTGTTAAACCAACAAACTAGAGTGTTTCTATGCATTACTTAATGATCTAAAAGCATTTCAAGATTTTAAAACAACTTCAAGTGAAAATGTAAGCAAAGATTCACTTAAATCCAAGAAAGTTATAGAAATTAATATATCAAATATTGATATTTAGTATAAGAAATGTTTTACAGATTTATCTCTTTATAAATTTCAAAATTCTTTAAACAATATATGCCAAACTTTGCAAAGATGACTAAAATAACCTTTATTATGTGTCAAGAATGGGGTATTTAACCTATCTTTGCATGATTTTAGGCAAATATCCATATTTTTACCAAATTTACACATATGAACACTATTTTGATGAAATATTTTGAATAATCAAAAGATTCATGTAAATAATGCAAATCCTTAGTGTTCTTTAATAATATTCACATACTTTGAAACAATCAAGAATGTATACAATTAAGTACACTACAATTCTACAAAGATGCATGAAAAATAGTTGCATAAGGCCCTCCTTCTAACACCATATTTTAGATTCTTGTTCATGCACTTATTGTGTTCCCTATGTCACTAGGGAACAAGGGGAAAGTAAGAAACTCAATTTTAAGTCCTAGAAGACTTGGGAATTGATTTTTTTATGCAACTATTGCTAGGAATAACACAAATAATAGAGATATGGTCACCACCGATTGCCTAAAATATAAAAAAATAATGGATATTATCAACATGATCTAAGATAAATTTATTCCTATGTGGATCCAAAAGTGATTAGGATAAGGCAAAAAAGAGAATGTGCTTAAGATGATCAAAGATACCAATCTTGCTAGTTTTTAAGTTGAATAAAATTAAAAATAGTATCTACCAACTCTAGCATAATACTCAAAGATAAATAAATTTATTTTAAGATTCATAGGAATGAAAATGCATATGTCTAAAATTATACTTTGCATAAAATTTCTCACTCATAATAAATTACATAGCACATTCAGTTGTGAATGAGAAGAAAACAAATCATGTATACTATCAAATTTGTCAGCCTAGTGTTAAACTCAAACTAACAGATGCATATATCAAATGTAATTTCTAAAAATGAAACTATTATTCATCTAAAAGAATGAGAATTCAAAAATCATAGAACACACACAAAATAACCCTACATATAAACTCTCAAATTCTTTTGCTCTTTGAATTAATTCTGGTAACATCTATTTT
Organism: Torreya grandis; assembly: GCA_037957365.1. NCBI lineage: Eukaryota > Viridiplantae > Streptophyta > Pinopsida > Cupressales > Taxaceae > Torreya > Torreya grandis. The sequence continues at coordinate 739,869 of JARHVA010005410.1, read as the reverse complement.
TTGATATACAAATGAGGGAACCTTCACTATCTATAGGCTTAAAAATTCCTAATAAAAGTTTAATTGGGCCCGTAAAAGGTGCCCAAATACAACAAAGTGGATTAAAATTCCACATGATAATGGAATATTCTACATTTGAATTTACAAGATGAAATAAATATTCTAAGGGCCTAGAGGTGGTTACTGGCTAGCTTGCTAATGTTATTGTTGTATTTATTTCTTCTCAAATTCTTCCTTAGTCCATATCTCTTCACAAGATTTATAATCTTGATATATTTAAGCAAAGTCCAAGATCATGGGATAAAATAATTTAGGTGTCTCCTAGATGAGCTTCCCATATTCTACTAGTGCTGGCCTTAGTGCCTCCTTAATTACCTTTGCCTTTACTAGCCTTTGATTGGAAAATCCCACAATATTTATTATCTCTATATTATTATTTGTGTTAGTTTCATCCTATTGTAATTAAGTTACAAAAACCTTCATCTTCACTCTAAACTCTTGATCATCCATGAGGGAGCCATCAGGCTTGGTCACCCTAGTGATCATGACATCCCTTAGTAACAAGGTAATATTGAATTTAATTTTTGGAAAGGATGTTTCTACATCCTTGATCTGATCTAGACATCCCTTCAAAATCCTCCTCCTATTCATTAAGATGGTTTATGTAGGAACAATGTCTTCAAGTGGTAGAAATTTGAGGTTATGTAACTTTTTACTCTTTGCAACTCTAGCCAAGTTGGACAACTTGGTGTCATAGATTCAATCTTCTGGTCAAGTTTAATGACCACCTTAGTTTCTTAGATACCATCTTCTTGCCTTTTCTTAATAACTTTGTACAAGTTTAAAACATTAATAACCACATTTATTATTAAAAATAGAGTGTTATTTTTCACTATTGGTAATGATTCCTCCTTCAACCTCTTCAAATATTGATGCATCCCCTTCATCAAGGCAATAGTAGATTATACTTGGTCTTTAACTAAGGATATAGGGTCCTATGCATAATTTTTCACCTCTCTAAAGCTGAGTTTCCTCTTTCTAATCAAGGTGAAAATGGACTCTTCACTCTCATGGATCACAACCAATCCTAACTATGGTTGTTCCAGTTGTGCTCTCGTTATCCTCTTCATAGTGCTAATATTAGGGTCAAATCTCATCCTAATTTTAGGTGTTGAGGAGGCCACCTAAGGTATTTCCTACCTTTCTACCCATATGATATGCCTCACCTAATTTGTGGTAGTTATGGATGGTGGATGTGAATGAGATGGCTACAATGAGAGTGTTTGGGTGAAGGAAGAGGGCAAATCTATAGTTGGGATATATAAATTAGTTGGGTCTAATTACCCAGGTGGGTCAAATAAAGATTTAGCAAGGCCCATGTTAAGAATTAATGAATGAAATTTTTAGAGTGCACTCAACTTAGTAGTTATGGTGAGATTAAGTGGCCTTTTCTAGGTGAATGGATTTGGAATGGGTTTTAATGGATTAGTGGATGTAGGAGATCCAAGGGTGAGTGATGCAATTGATGTGGTAGCCTAAAAAGGAGTAAAATCCACATATTGTCTAATGCTAGTGTTTCGGGAGCTTGATGGAGATTGAATGTTGGTAGTGGAATGAGAGATGAAGTTAGGAATGGTTCCCCCAATGGAAGCAATAGTAGGAGATGTAAACATGAGAGTGGGAGTAGCAAAAAAAGTAGGAGTAGTTGTAAATATACTAGAAACTAGGAAGGAAGGTAAATGTGTAGTAATTATAATGGGAATTGAGAGAGTTGATGGGGGAGGCATAACCCCACTCATAATAGTCTTAAGAGACTTCTTCCTATTCTAAACATTTTCTATATTCCTCTTGGCTACTGTGTGTAGCTCTTCCATTGAGAACACAATGCCTTGCTGAGAATCCTCAAGGTCAATGATATCAATATCATGTTGATACAAGATTTATATGACATCTCCCATAGTAGATTTAGAGATAAGTATAGGCCCTTGAGAGAGGCTAGGCTAGCTACTAGCTTATTCTTCTTTACAGCTTAGAGGTAGGGCATATTCACTTGAAGTGTCCTATATTGAAGGCTTTTATGGTCTCTTATTAGTGAGAGGAACACTATCATCTTTCTCTTCCTCCTATCTAGAATCATATTCTACATAAAACATGCTCCCAAGAGTCAGATAGAGGTGAGGTTTTGCTATGGATTCCTTCTTGTTTTCTCGATCAAGCCTCATCTCAAGCTCTATTTTTTTCCTCATAGCATTCCTAAGGACTACCTCAACATTAATTACATCTAGGTATATCCATTCATGCACCTTTTCTTGGTACTTATATTCTAATGCCACATCCTTTTGGATCTTGAGTAGGTGTCTAAAATGACATTATTGGGGTCCCATGCCCTGAAAGCATCCTTAGGTAATAAGTATGATTCCACATGCCTTGAAGCCACTATAATGTACTACCATTTAATTATCTTAGTGCTCCCCAACATGTAAGGAGTATTGTGTGAGATGATTTTCTTATTTATATTGAATATGTCATCAAATACATGGAGTAGCTGATAGGTCATCTCCTCCTCTTCCAACTTCATTGGCACATATCTCAGTATCCTAAGGGGAGTCATCATCACTCCTTTTACTTGGATGACCATGAAATCAAGGTAGATATAGAATATACCCATTTATCTCAATGTATTTATGACTTCTAGGAGAACTCTTAGAATTTCACATTAAGTGATAGATGTGAAAATAGGTGGGTATAAGTTTTTTTATAATTATCTTGATATTACACCTGAAGTAGTGAATGTGAATTGAAAAGAATGATTGGGGCATAAATTTATTCACTCTTAGGGGACCATTAATTTTGACTTATTTATGCAATTGTATAGATTAAATATAGTAGATAGTTCATCATGAAGAATAGGGCACAATTATTGCAAGTGTCATTCATATCAATGACTAAATTGTCACTAATAATATCCCAAAGTGGGGGAACCTATTGATCCTCCATGATTATCTATAGAAGTAGAAAAATGATTATGTCTACATAGATAATATGAAAATTACCAAATATTCTATTTAATAAGGTTAGGTCAATCCTTACTCCTTTTTTTAATTGATGGATAAGTAGGTTCCCTTGGTAATTCATGAAGATAAATCCATTTGGGTTAGTTACCCACGATGCTAGGAATTTATGTAGAGAGCGTACCTCATACTAATGGTTAATGATTCTCTGGTTGTATTTCACCTGTGAAAAAGGTAGGTCATAGGATTTTTTAAAATTTGTCCCTACAATAAAAATAATCAAGAACCCTTGGCTTATGGATTTGAATAACCCATCCTCACATTTTGACCTCTTGAAAATACCATAGACTAGGTCAATACATGACATGATCTATAGCTTTGTTTTAACTTTATGGAGGCTTGTATCTTAGATCAAAAGGATGACTAAAGTTATTTAAATAATATGGGGCATGGTCTCAGACTCATTAAGATACCTAGATCTTTCAACATTGTAATAAACACTACTATAATGCTTGTCCCCCAAGTTTATGGCCTTGAGGGTAAACTTTGTGTCTTTGAACACAACTAAATTGTCATATTGAAATAGAAAATCATCATTCCCAAATGAATTACTCTTACCCAGAGTGGAGGGTCCTACTTGTGCCATCTCTATGATATATTGGGTAGTGACTAACATCTTATTGTACTTTTCTCAAACTATCAAGCTCTAACAATGGTAGTCAGGGTGAAATTTTTTAAGTGGCTTGAGCTTTGTTGAACTTTGAAAGAAAAAATAACAAAGAGAGCAAATGCATATGAGAATTTAGGTAAAAATAGCCAAGTTGAGTAGAATTTTGAATATTTATTTGATTATTGCAAGGTTTGATGGTGATTTTAGTTCATTCCATCTTAATGATGAGCTCATCATCTTTGTATATCTTTGAACTATTGCTTTTGACATTTAATTGCTTTAAATTTTAAATTTAGCATTGATTTGCCTTTTGATCTTCCATCAATTTTATATTTAAAGGTAAATATTTCCACATTATAACATGTGGCATTCCCCCTTCAATATATATAGGCATTTATGGGACTTGAAAATGACTAAGCTGATTAGTCAGCTTGAATTGTGGACACATGGCACTATCTGATTACTCACAGACTCTTAGAATGCCACTTAGTGTGATGAGTCATTCCTAACCTACCACATGGCATATTTTTATTTGTGATGAGATCTTAGGTAGGGTCCCCTAATTTTGGTTGGTTATGGGACTGTCATGCATCACTCTCATATGTAATTAGAGATTCTTATTTTCTAGGTGGCTCTTTCATAGGTGATTATGGCTTTGTTTTGATAGGTGTTGGCTTTGGAAGGCTTTTAGATATCTATTAGTAGATTTGTGTTAATCATGTGTCTCAAGTGATTAATAATGTAATGAGATCTTAGATTTGTGATGAGATCTTAGGTAGGGTCTCCTAATTTTGGTTGGTTATGGGAGTGTCATGCATCACTCTCAGAGGTGATCTTATAGATATTAGAATACATATCCATAGGAATGACATGAGATATCATAATGTAAGTCCTTAGTAGACACACATCCCTTCAGCAGGCCTTAAAATTTATTTTAGTGGATATTCAAATAGAAGTAGCATGGGCATAATGTGTGTCATTATTGCATGGGTCCAAAGGGGGCATGCATCATTCTCATGAGCTTCTCCTCATTATTCTATCACTTGTCATTCTTAGATTAAATTTGGGAAACTGTATGCCATCAAACCTTGGTTATTTAGCTTGAGTTGAATGGGTTGGCTTACAAGGGAAAAGATCTTGACATGTAGCCTATGGATTTGAATTCTAGGTGTGATGAATTGGTAAGGCATCACAAAGACTAGCAAGATAGACAATTGTCCTCTTTAGGTCATAGTATTTAATTTGACATTTTGTGAGGTGTCACAAAATACTATTTTAACTTTGACATCCTATGAGACCAAGTGATAAGTTAAATTAGACTTATGAAAATGTTAAATGCTAGTCACAAGAAAATTAAAATAAGTTTAAATCAAAATTTTCAAGTGCTTTAAATGAAATATGATTTTAGTCCAATGAGATTATGTGGAGCTTATGGTGTTCATGCTAATTAGAAAACTAGGTAAAAAATCCTTATAAAAGTCTTGTATACAAATTTTTGAAGCATTCATGGTTAATAATCCATTGTTGAATAAAAATTTAAAGAAAAGTTGTATTAACTCAAGTATTTATAAGTATTACTCCTTAGTGTAGAATATATTATTGATAAAATATTGATAAGAAGTATTAAATCAATTCTCTTATGTAACAAAATGACCTAGTAAGCTTGGCATTTTAGGAATTTTGTAAAATTAAGAAAGGAGGGTCACCAATTTTTTTAATAGGGGGTATTTTAGCATAAATAATTCCTTCACAATACCTATTAGTAACATCCTTGACCATTTATCTAGTGATATAAACCCTAATGTTTTAAATTAACTTGTTGTTATTTCTATCCCATAGTGAAATCCTTGGCCAACAACTCATCATGACCTTTAATATGGATCATAAATTTGGTAATCCCTCTTTTTTTATCTTCATTAAAAAAAATTAGTTTGTCTATACTTTAGCATAAGAGATTAGATGGCACTAGTACCTATCTACCCCCATGAATCTATTCTTATTTTAGCTTGGGTGATGCCAATTACAGTGTTGAATAGTGTTTTAATATTATTCTATTTTGTTTTGTCTAATTTATATTACTAAGATGATTTTGTAATGATGTAATTTATCCCTAAATTTTAAATTAGTGTCATAATCATGACACTTAGTGTGAATCAATATTTGATTAAGAATGATCACCTCTCACATGTGTGTCTCCATAACTTGAATGAAAGGATTAAAGTTAAAAATCATGAGTTATAATGTGAGAGATATGGGGTGGGGGATATTAGAGGGGCCAATCCACTTGGATAAATATAGGATAGATACTCTAATTTTTTCAAGATCATCAAAAACTATGTTTCCCTCTAGATATATGTGGGAAATCTAGAATTCACTAGTTGAATGAAGAAAACCAATAACATCAGTATGTATTTCAAAAATAGAGTCATAAGGGTTCACATTGATCAAAATGGAATTGAGTATGTTAAGTGAATCTCATTATATTTCCAAATTGGGAATTTTGACATAAATTTCCAACTAGATGCCACATAGGAAAGTTTTATCCTAGGCCATATGGTTGGTTTGGACCCATATTGGACTTGCATAGTTTGCAATAGTAACTCTTGACTAGTGCCTGATGACATCACCTCCACTTTCATTGCCTAGATTAAACTTATAATGTTTCTTTGAAATTTATCTTCATTTATCTTGGGGGAACTCTTATTTCATGAGGATTCTAGCCATAATAGTCTTGTGAGTAGGGGGTGACATATAATTATTGAGGATACCACGTTTAACCACAAAATCAACCTTTTTTTGTTAAATATCATTGCATACCAATTATTAGAAATGAAAAATTATAGCCTATGGAAGGAGATCAAAGGGTTAAAAAAAATTATGATAAAAAAATATGGGCATTCTTAGAATAAATTTTCTAAAAGTGGGGAAGGGCTAGAAACCAAATGAAGGCTAATGAGGGGAGATTTCAAGGGGGTTCCACTAGATTATGAGATCAAGAATGGATATAGGCTTGACCAATGACATGTTAAAGAGATGAAGGAGGAGATTTTTTAAAAAAAAATACCCAAAGGGGAAATTAAGGAAAAGGTGGGTCATATATTCTATTGTAGATTTGTAGAGGACACACATGTTGGGGATGATCATTCTTCATTTGGCTAGGTTGTTAATAGTGAGGATTTTATCATGGGATATAACCTATAAAAATATGATGATATTAGAGGTGAGGTTGTTTATCTAAATTTTTCTCTATTAATTCCAATCTTCTCCCTGATCTAGGTTAACCAAGAAATCCCACTTCACTGAGTACTCCCCACTATCTTCCACTAGGTAGAGAAGGAAGTATTCATTTAACGGGACCACAATATGAATTTATTAAAGTTGATAATTGAGGTTTTGAATTTCTTGGGTAATTTCCACATTGTCTATCTCTATAGATAGGGTCTTTCACTTTGTTCTTCTTTATGAGGTAGCTAAGTAATCATTGACCCTAAAGCTTATGGAAATTTTAAAGCTCTCCATTAATATATTCTAAGGGGAGATGAAGATATGGGAGAGATTACAAGCCATAAATCTTATGGAAATTTAAAATTATCACCATTTCCATCTCACCATCCACTTCCCTTCTTAAGGTCTTTTGAACTTGAGATGGATTTCCGAAAGGAAGACCCATTTGGGGGGCTATTCCCAAGCAAGGTTATCTTCCTCCCTACCCTATAGGTACTTTTATTTGATGATATTCATAAAATAATTTTCTTATTTAATTTTTTTTCACCTAAATTTTACATTGAGATCTTGATTCATGCATTTTATTAGTCTTAGCCTAAGTCCTTCAAGGGCCTTGAGGAGGTAGATTTTTTCTCAGGCCATTAGTGGGAATCTAAATTTGTATTTTGTGCCCTCCATAGGAAACATTTTTTAATTTTCTCTATTATCTCTATAATCTTGTTTAGGATATGAAATATGGTCATGAAGTAGACTGATATACTTTTCAAGGAGATTTTGAGGACTTGGAGTTTTCCTGCCTATGAGAGTAGAGTTACTTTTTAGCCTGCCAATTTTCTATAGATTCTATATCCAATGGGTTCCAAAATTTTATTTTCATATTCCCTTTGAATAGTGGCATACCAATATATGTTGATGGTATATTTTTAATTCTACATCCCAAGATGCCCACCAGTCCTTTTTGGAGGGAATGCAAGGTATTTAAGAAGTATGCAAAGCTTTTGTTGAAGTTGATGCATTATCCTAATGCCCATTAATTATTCATGAGAATGGTTTTGATGGATTTTTTTCCACCATTTACACTCTCTAAGGATAAAATTTTCATCCATGAACTACTCATGGATGACTGGGATTATGTTTTGTGTTATCTTCAACCCCTTGATTAAGTTTTTTTCTTAGCCACTTGTAAACTTCTACCCATAGTTTAAGCCATTAAAATGAATAAATTATGAGAAAGAAGATCACATTATTTTATCCCCCTAGTGGTTAATAATAATCATTTAGGAACCCCATTAATTAGGATTGAGTACATATGGTGCATATGCAAATGTGGATCAATCCCTAATATTTACTTTGAAACCAATCATGTTTAAAATATTATCTAACAAGCTTTAAAAAACCTTGTCATAGGCTTTATTCATATTAATTTTGAGGAACATACATTCCCTATTAGATTTGGATACCAAGTTGAGGGTTTCATGATTAATTATGATGCTATCAATTATCTTCCTACCTGCTATAAAAGTACCTTGTTATTCTACAATCACCCTTCAAACATAGGTTAGAGGTGAGTGACCAATGTTTTTATGTATATATTTTAAATATTAGAGCAAATGCTTATGAGTCTAAAATATTTTAATTTATTTACTATTGGTTTCTTATGGATGAAGACTAGGAAATTATTATTCAACTCCTTCAAGATAGTTCTAGCCCTGAAGAATTTATAGATTGTGGCTTTCAACTCTAAGTAGATGATGTCCTATTTTTTTTAAAAGAATAATGGAAGGAACCTATGATGATAGGGACCTTATTTCATTTTATGGGGATTACTGCCTATATAAACTCCTCTAGGGAGTGGGTTTTGTATATTTCCTAGCTATCTAATTGAGATATGGCATATGAAAGGTTTTGTAAAAGTCTATCCTCTATTTCAAGGTCAGTAGAGCATGTTTCCTTTATAAATATTTTAAAGTGGTGAATGATTTATTCATTGATAACTTATTCATCTCTATTTTTAGTTCCATCATCTAGGATAATTTAATAAATTTTATTACAATTTCTATTTTTGGATGTGGTTTTATGGAATAATTTTGTGTTCGTGTCCTCTTCCTTTAGCCAAGTGGATATATACTTATACTTCTAGATTAATTCCTATTTAGACTCTAGGTTATGGTAGGATTGTAGGAGATTATTCTTATTATTGGAAATGTTTTCATTATATCCTTAGATTTTTATTTATTCCTATAGGATGTGAAGTTCATCTATTCAATCTTTATTTTGGATGAAGATGTTCCCAAAAACTTATTTTTTCCACACTTAGAGTTTTTCTTTGATAATCCTACGTTTTTGGCTAGGATGAACATATATTTGCTAATGAAATATTCCATCCACCATTATTTGATCAAGTTTTAGATATTTGGGTGGTCAATCCACATGCTCTTAAATCTAAAGGGTAGATTTTTATCTTTGAAAATCCTTTCTCATTTAAATATGATTGGGTTGTGATTCAACCTAATTCTTGGAAAGGAAGAGAGAGTGATATATAAATGTAAATCCTAATTAATAGATACCATAAATCTATTGAACCATACCTAGATCATGTCCTCCCAAATTCTTTTGTTGGTACATGTGAAGGGTTTTCCTTTGAGTTTAATATCCACCAATATAGCACTTATGATGAAAATATAAATTAGTCATACTTTCTATGAAGTCCAAAACTTTGACTTCCTTTATTGATATATTTAAAGGTGAGTTAAATTGTACCACCAAATCTATTTCCATTCTCTACATAGTTTCCTTAAAATTAGTAATTTTTCCCATAGTTTCTTCCACCCAACTCTAGTGTTGGGAGCATAAATGTTGGAGAGGATCCATTCTTCTTTGCTAGTTTTATATTTTAATAGGATGGATATGTGGTTATTTCTATTGGTTATAACTTATCCATCAAAGCATTGAGTGTTCTAGAGTGCTACCAGACCTCTTGACATCCCTGAGAATCTCATGCTAGTACATCCTAATTTTAACCATAATTTATCATTTCAGTTGTTAAGGATGATCTTATAAATCTTAGTTTCTTGTAATGTAACTATTAGATGGTTGTGTTTCTTTCTAATGTTTCTAACCAACCTTGGTTTATTGGGGGTGTTGAGACCCATTACATTCCATGAAATGAGATTCATTTATTAAACCTAACAAAGTTACATTTAAGGGTTTTTTGATTCCCTTTTACCATCTCATTTGTAGTTTCCTTTTTCTTGGTTGAAATATTAGATACTCTTCTTGAAAATCTTGGTGATTCACCCACCTCTATATTACTTCTTCCCTATTTTTGTTTAACTAAATTCCATTGATCTTCTTCAAACTTGATAACTAGTTAAGGAATGGAATAAGTAGAGAATTTCACCTATTCAATGGTTCCATCCTTACTAGTCGAGTCTTTGGGTATGGATATTAAGAAAACCTCCTCGGGAGGGGATGGCTTGGCTAGGTAAAATCCCTTCTCATATTTTCATGGGGGAGACAAGATTATCTCAAGTGGGTCACTTATAACCTAATCACTACCACTAATAGTGGGACTAGGGTTGGTCATCTCAATACTTCCTTAGTTACATCAAAACAAAATATCAAGGAGGGGGGAAGGTTCACTAATAAATCTTTATGCTAGGTTCCCACCATGGATCTAAGGATAAAAAGGTTATCCTCTATCATACCAATGGGGGAAAGAGGGTTAACATTGGGTTAATTGCAGGGAAATCAAGGGTAAAACCTTGAAAGGGTATGGAAAGGGGTGGGAGAGGATACAAGGGATTAAAGGATCCTCCAAAGTAGGTTGGGCTTCCAAGGTGGGGATTGTAGGAATGGAGGCTTGAGGCTAGGGGGAAGCAATTAATTTTACTAAAATATGTAAATAATAACTCGATCTAAATTACCATGTACCTATTTAAATTATTCCTATATGTCACAAACTATTCTAAAAAAATTGAGTGAAAGAAAACCACCAACTATTTTTATGGCTATTTGAGTTAACTTATGCACTTATTAAATAAATAATATTCAAGTCCCAAAATAGGGATATCACATCTTATCCCCATTAAAAAATAAATTACCCAATGCCTTTAATAAACAATGATGGAGATTTTTAAAAAATATAATTATATTTTCCCAAGTAGAACTTATCTTGTTAAATTCATCAAATTAAATTAATAACTACTAAATATCCTTATTACACATCATAATGCTACGATGAGCTAGGATTTGTACTAGTTCCATATTGAAATTCACTCCTTCCTCTATTTAAAAATTCTACCAACTAAAAATATAAGTGGGATCAAGTATATTTCTATGTAGAGACACTTGCAATTCATTATTTATTTTGGAGAGAGATGGAAGTAAAGCCATATATAAACAATGGAGAAAATTTTATGAAAGACATCAAAATTTCCCATAATTTAAGGAGCTAATTTTGATGTCTTCTTGAACATAATTGAAAATTTTATGGTCATACCCTCAAGAACACTTTATCTCCAACATGGAATTATCTAAGTGATCTTTTTGAATATGTATAACTATTTTACATGCTTGAATTTTCCTTGAATTTTTTTCTAATGAAATCCATTTGAGCAACATACTCATGGAGTAGCTAAAAACCTATAGTGACTTTATTTTTTCTAAACCTTCATATCCAAGGGGAGTCCTAAATTTTTTTATAAATAGAGATTAAAAACATTCCATCTTTAGATAAATATTGTATGTATTACTGTATATCAATTCAAAAAGTAAAAATCCTCCCCTTTATATTGTTGATCCAGAGCATATATCCATAACATATCATCTAACACATGATTAAATATCTATATTTGACCATCTATTTAAAGATGATACAAGGATCTAAAATTTAACCTTGAAATGAGAGTTGACATAAAATTTTCCCAAAACTATGATGTGAAAAATGTATCCCTATTAAATATAATAAATGTTAACACATCAGGAGTATGAACTAATCTATAATAAACCTCTTTCCTAGGATGGAATAAACATTTATGAGATTAAATAGTATGAAATGGGAAACCTTAATAATATTGTTAAGAGTCAATAGAATGATGTCATGCTTATTCATAGATTTAGGTAATCCATTGATAAAATTTATATTTATGACAATCCATTTATCCATAAGAATATCACAAGTATATAGTTTTACCATGGGATGGCAATGTCCATATTTCATTTTCTAACATTCCAAGCACTTGGATATGAAATGAGCCATACTTTTATTCTTTTCTAGCCAAAAATAGAATAGTTTTAGATCATGGATAATCTTTATCACATTGGGATGGGAAAAATGATAATCTAAATGGACTTCTGTCTCAGAAACATTTCTCTACAACTAACCTATTCTGGTATAAATATATAGCCTTGGAATATATTAATACCATAAGAATATGTGGAATATATATTACACCTTATATCTATGATAACTTTGGTGAGTTATAAACTAATTTATTTGTATAATTTATCATTATTTTTTTGTACCAAAATCTTATTTCTTAATTCTTATCTAATATGAGAAATGGTATCAAGGTAGACTCTCTTGCTAAGAGCATCAACCACCTAATTATCTTTCTGAATAACATACTTGGTATTCATATCATAATCACTAATTAGATCATTCCACCTATTTTTTCAAGTATTTAGTTTTTCCTTGATGTATAATGTGTAAGGATTTTATGGTCAGTCAGTAAATTAAATGGTTTACCTAGCATAAAATGCATCCATATTTTTAGAGTGTGAACTACCAAATTTAGTTATATATTGTGAGGTAAATAATTGGCTTGACTAAGATTTAATTTTCATTAACCATATTCCATAACTATTGCATTTTTATTTAAAACTCCTCTAATCTATTATATTGAGGCATCTTTAAATAATTCAAAATAGCCATTGGGATTAAGAACTACTATAATTAGTGTCATAAGTCTTTAAAAGTCTTCTTCATAGTTGATTTTCCATTTTATATTTATACCTTTGTAGTGAAGAGATGTAATAGGATATGATTTTATGGAAAATTCACTTAAAAATATTTTATAATATCCACCAAAACCCATAAAACTCTACACATTATGTATATTTATTTGGGTGGGCCATTATTTGATAGTTTTTATTTGTTTTGGATTAAATTTAATTCCTTCCCTGGAGATGATATGACCTAATTAGTGTATCTCTTTTTCATATAAGGAACACTTTGAGATCTTGGAAAACAACCAATGTTGTCATAATATTTTAAACACTACCCTTAGGTGATATTCATGTTATTTATCATGTTTATAATATATAGATATATCATCCAAGAACTATAATATAAATTAAACAAAATAGTCTCAAAAAACACTATTAATGAGGTTCATAGATAATAAAGGTGAATTTTTTATGCTAAAATTAATTATTATGAACTCATAATGGCCATAATAAATTTAAAAATCTATTTTATGCACATATTACTCCTTGATGTGCAATTGGTGATATCTATATTTCTCCCTTCAAATATATCATTAATCATTGGGAGAGGATAATTATTTTTACTTTATTCAACATGTGGTAATCTATTAATAACTAGAGAGTTATATCCTTCTTTACAAAAATATTTGGTGCTTCCCAAGGTGAAACACTAGGCATAATACAAATATTTTACAAAATTTATTTAAATCAATAGTTTTAATCTATTATGGATCCTTTGAGGAAGGTGTATATCATTACAAAATGTTTATGGAGAAATCAAATTCTCAAGTTTGTGGTAACATGAGTAATTCATCTAGATAAACATCATTCAATTCCTATGGGATGGGATAATCTTTGAATCTTGGTTTTGTCCCCTTTATATTTTATTATAACTTCATGGCATATAAAATGCATCCCTTTATTAATACTTTTGTGAATTGTAAGGATTATAATAGTTTATGTGATCTGGTAGGCTTAATACCTTGGATGTTTACCAAATAATCCTTGTCATACAAACATTAGAATATGTTTCTAAAAAATTAAATGATATTTTTATGGTTATTAATTTAATATATGCCTAATATAATATTATAGGATCATAAGTTTCTATATTCTAATTTAATCTAGTATTGAAGTCTCCCAATTCTAGGTCTACTTTGTTTAAGCATTCAAGCATAGGGTATTTCTTGCACATACAAAATTATAATTTCCACACCTCTCTCATTATTTTAGTTTTAAATTTAAAATTGAAATAATATTTAGTATAAATGAAACTATTAAAATAAATTGAGTCAATAAAAATAGATAATGAATTTCTAGAGATTATACCTCAAGTCTTAATGGGTGTGGGTTGAAACTCAGCTTGATAATCTTACACTACTATATAAATCATCTAGTTTCTTCCTTGATTAGTAAATATTTTGGGTACTTTTATTTATAATGGGATAATACACATATCCTTCTTTCTTTTAATAGTTCTTGTTGTGGTAATGTAACTTTTTTGGCTCCTAAAGCTCATGTAGAGTTACAAACAATATGGAGTATTTTTTTTATAACTCTAAGGCTTTTGGCTTCCCTTTGAATTACCCTAGTACTTATTAAGATAATTTATAAATTTTACATTGTTTTTATTAAAATAATGTTTCTTAAACCCATTTATATATGGATTAATAATAATGTTATTTCACTTGTGGTATTTGTTCTTCATATCCTATCAATGACTGATCTTGGATTTCCTCTTTTGTTCTACCACAAAAGTTAACTTAATGGTGTAAATTAGGTAAGATTAACATAATGTCATCCCATAACCCCAATTTAAACTTAGTGACCTTAATCTCTTTGTACCTCATGTAGTTAACATACCTGAGAAGATCCAAAAACATTGTCTTACATTATGCTAGTGAGATTTTATTTTATTACATGTTTTGAAATTCATCATGTTTCCATTCATTATTATTTAGATAAGATATACCTC